>CM021109.1:11022301-11274112 GCA_007115665.2 Sequoiadendron giganteum
CTTCTTTGTTGCAAGGGGGAGAATAGTGCAGGAGCACCTTAAGGTCTTTTGGAGAGATCTTTGCAATTTTGGCTTGTAGGTGGTTCTAGCCAACCACCAAGGGAATAAGGACTATGATGTAAAGTCCCAAGAGTGTTTTTGATGAGTGAATTGGAAATAGGTGATGTAAGATGGGGTTGGATGGAACACTCATTGTTCCATGCTCTAGGTCTCACCTTGGAAATCCCCTATGGTGGTACTCTCCACCACCTTCACCTATAGGTCCTATCTTAGGTATAGGTACCCTTGGTTCTACTGGCCATCCCCACTTTCATCCAAGTTCACAACTACCAAACCAAACTTGGTGCTTTGCCACTATCTCACCCTTGACCCTTAATCTTCCCTAAAGGTCAAACACTCTCAACACTCAGTTAAATCCTTGCAGGGGTGTAGAGATGCAAAATCATGCTTCTTAGCATCCTATTAGGGTTGTTGAACAACCACTAGGCTCCATTTCTCCATCGCTCCCTCCAAACCCTCACCTAGGGTTAAAAAGGCTACAAGCCTAGAGCCCTAACCCGAGAAAAGTGGATGTTTCTCAAAACTTTCCCAAAGTATCCCAAAACTTCCCTGTGGTTTCTTGGTCCTGATACCAAGTTCTTCAATATTTTCAAGGTCTTAGTCCTTGTCTTGCCATACACAGGCTCATTCATCAATTTAGCAAATATAGGGTCTTTTTGTCAACTCTTGGCCACTCGGTTGAACTATCATGGAGTTCTTCCATCAAATGGATTGGTGTATCCTCTTAACTGTTACCAGACCTTTGTAGGGCCTCCTTCCACCTTTCTACCATGGGGTTTAGCATGGAGAGGTCTTCCCTACAAGTGAGGTGCTTCCCACCCCTTGACTTTCCTAGTTGGGCACTGTTGAGCTCGCCTAGGAAAGGTCTTCTTTCATGCACACTTGACCCCTAATGACTCCTAACACTACTAAAAGTACAGGCATGGAGCCTAGCCATTGTTTCCAAGAGCCCATACACCAGGTACAAGGGCCTTAGTCCTTGTCTTGCCATACACAGGCTCATTCATCAATTTAGCCAATATAGGGTCTTTTTGTCAACTCTTGGCCACTCGGTTGAACTATCATCTTAACTGTTACCAGACCTTTGTAGGGCCTCCTTCCACCTTTCTACCATGGGGTTTAGCATGGAGAGGTATTCCCTACAAGTGAGGTGCTTCCCACCCCTTGACTTTCCTAGTTGGGCACTGTTTAGCTTGCCTAGGAAAGGTCTTCTTTCATGCACACTTGACCCCTAATGACTCCTAACACTACTAAAAGTACAGGCATGGAGCCTAGCCATTGTTTCCAAGAGCCCATACACCAGGTACAAGGGAAAGGTGGACTAGAACTCCATTTATTGCAGCTTGCCAGGCAGAATAACCCAAAAATAAGAACCTAGAGAACTAAAATTAGAAACTTGAACGATGAAACAACCAGTTATTGACCAACCAACACTTTGAGATCAACTAAAATACATTCCAAATGTATGCCAATGCCTGGTTATGCCATTAAAACACTGCCAAGATCTCAAACACAGAAAATTAAGCAATTACTCCTACTGTTCTTCTTTCTCCTTCATTAAAAATTCAAAATTACAAAACTTCAAATGCCTTCCAACCTTTCACACAAGTCGAGGCAATCCTTAAAAAGGTTCAAAAAGTGGTTACCCTTCCCCTTGGTCGGACATAACCACCACATTAAGCCAAAATTGCACATATGCAACTTTTTGGGCTTTATTTCCAATTACTAGAAACTACCAAACATGAGTGTCTAAACTCACAACTCTTCCACTCCTAATAGCTCCTGACCAAGACATTTTTAAGTCTCTTCCACAATTTCAATGGTCAACATGACCTTATCACATTTAAAACAAAACTTAACAAAGCTTTCCTATTCCTAGTGTTTCCTAGGTGTTCTTCTAGGTGCTCTTGCACCAAGAGGTTTGTTAGGGGCTTGCGGTTTGGGTAAGTCTTGGACACTATGAGCATTTTGAGCAATGTTGGCTTGGCTATTTGTCCTAAAAGTTGGAAAATGGAATTAATGATGCTCTAAGCATGACCCAAGGGTCCTAGCACATGGGAGAAAGGTATATAAGGTCAGAAAAACCCTAATACCTGGGTTGGAGGATTGTTTTTATGAATTGAGACTTGGAGAGTACATTTTTGTGATTAGAAGAGTGCAAATTTCATTGAATTTCTGTTTTTGTGCCTTCATCCAGTCAAGAATGGATTGAAAGGACTTATCTGATTCTTTGAGTCTTCCATTTGTGTCACTTAATTACCTTGTGTAGCATTAGATTATTCATTTAGACCGTTTGGTTATCTTTTTGCAAGTTTTTGGTGTTCTTGGTCTCATTGTCGGTTCAAGCCAGATTTTTGAATAATGAGTCCCACTTGAATTCCCATGGCTTTCCTCTCATGGCCACTTGGAATCAAGTTGGGACTATGTAAATATTGTACATATAGGTTTTGGGGTCTTGTTTTGCAAGGAAGGTGATGAAATCATCAAGCACTAAGTGAGTGCAAGTGCATTCTGGCTAGTAGCTTGGAGAGGACAGCAGCAAGGAGAGTTGCTAAATGGATTGGTTTGTGCCAATCAAGAGTATGGGAGTGTAGGCACATGTATCTTAGTCATGTGTGTTCCAGGAGGAGAGTTGATGAGGTCGTTGAAGCCGTCAAAAAAGGAAAAAGAGCCAAAAACCCTAAGAACCCTTGAAAATAGGGGGTTTGAGGATAATCATATGTATGGACACTTGTAGGACCTAAGGCCTAGTAAATCTTGGAGCCTTGATGGTCAAAAGAAATAATATACAAAAAAAATTGGGGGTTGTTAAGACTGTTTGTGAGAAAAGTCAAGAAAATGGGTTCTAGGAGGCCAAATTGGGGCAGAAGGCTACAAGGCCTAAAATTGAGTTTTTCAAGAGAGCGATGGGTAAAAAGTGAAAAATTCCCATGAGATGGATCAGTGAGGAGTCAAATCAACAAGGGATAGTGAGAATACCCTTTCCTAGCCCCTGGAGTGGTTAGGACACTTTGGGTCAGTGTGGAGCCCAAGGAAGCTTAGTGGTGGATTGGGAGTGATGGAGAAGAATTTGAAATTGGTGGAGACTCTTATGTGGTGAGAGGGGTTTAGGAGTGATCCCTTAGTAGGGTAGAGAGGAATACCCTAGGAAGACCAGATAATAGGTCTTGGGAAGAGCAAGAGTGCTCTTGAAGGATAAATGGTTTGTTTGGAAACAAGGATGGGTTCTCTTTTCATCGACATATACATTATTCCTCGATGTGTTCACACAAGTGTTACAAGACTAGGACTCGCATCGGACTTGACAAGCCATTTTTTGACTTGGACTCGGGCTTGGAGCCCAGACTTGACAAAGAGAAAAACCTAAGAAATTCAAAGATTTGTAAGGATTTAAAACTTGTTTCATGCACCCTTTAATAAATAAACCTTAAAGACACAATAGCATCATCAAATAGAAATTACTATGATCCCATACACAAACATACATCAATCACATAAGTATAAGCACAAATTTTAGCTGAAGGAAATAACACATTTAGATATATAAATATTGTGATATTGCTATCAGGATTCAATCGTGTAGTTTTACAAGTCAAACTCATTGACCCATGATTCATTAGTAGTGGTTCACAAGAACCCATCTCTCATGATAATGAATGGTTCATAAGGAGGTAGATAAATCTTCATAGATTTATTCTATCACAAATGAGATAAGTGCTTTGTTTTAGGAAGGTCATGAGACAACCATTAATGGGGAGTGGATACATGAAGAACTGATGGAGAATGATAATGGCTTTAGACCTACTATAAAGGAATTATTTTTTCATTTCAATGATGCAAGAGGTTTTTGGTTTCACTACCAAAATGACCCTACGAAGAATGCATGTGAAACTCCTTTTGACCTTGAGGGTGTACTTACTCCATCTCAAGGATCATGCATTGAGGATGACATAGATCAATGCTAGGGCTAACCAATTAATAATTATACATGTGAATAAGTCAAACATGTACATGTCAATAAGGGAACTACAAGTACTCATAAACAGGTAAACCTCAAAAAGTATACACATGAATACATAGTATACACAAATTAAAACAAAGTATATGCATGAATACAAGGTATATGCATGAAAACATGTAAGCCACAAAGTATACACTCGAATGCATGTAAATCACAAAGTATACACGTAAGTTGTAAAGTATACACTTGAATATACGTAACTCATATCTATTGAACCATCAATTTAGAATGCAAATATGGACAGGCATCGAAAAAAGATATTTGTATTAACCAAATAGCCATGTAGGCATACATAAATATATGTCGATATAAGTATGAAATATATGTACGAAATAGCCATTTATGCTTACGAGAATGCCATCTAGGCATATAATGTCAAATATGTCCAATAAAAAATATGTACAAAACAACCATGCAGGCATAAAATAAAGGACTCTGGAATGAAAAGTCATTGCTCTCCATGCCCAGGAAATAAAATATTTCCCTTTCCTTTTCGCTCGAATGGCGATAGGTCTGTCACTCATTTTTGTTGCGCTCGTGGAGTGCTCCTGCTACTCCTCCTAGGGTTTAGTTCATGGTGAAGTTTTAACTGTTACAATAAGAAGTAAAGACATGAATATATAGAAATTACATTATAAAAAATGATATATTTGACAAAATAATCACTTACAGCCATCTCACGATCTCTGTCCATGAGGGAAATATCCTCATGCCCATGCTCAGGCATGCTCAAGCCCTGTATAAACCATGCAAATAGACAAAAACTACGTGAATCAATAATGGTTTGATTTCTCACTAACTAACATCTATAACAACAAATGTAAATTAAAATTTACTAATTTGCCTCATACCTCTTCTGTCAGAGCCATCGAGGATTTTATAGCAGATGTCACACCAATATCCATTGCCCTCATCACATTCGGAGGTGTATCATCTCGTAACAACTGAAAATAAAACAACAAATTATTCAACATAATCAACGATGTGCATGCATAAACTACACAAATCTATTAAGTACTTGATTCATTAGTTAAACTCTTTATTCTATTACCTGCGTGAAGGTTTGAATAAATCCATCGCCACTGGGAAGTGTTCCATCAAAACCTCCAATATTAGTTTGTTCAACATCCAAAATTGCATATTAAATTACCATTCGTAAAACAATGCCATTAATATGCAATAAACTTATAATTGTTTACTAGTTACATACCCTAGTGATAGGTGTACTACAAAAATAGGTTGGTGGAGGGGCGGGAGGGGGGGGGGTGATGTATCCAGTCTCAACACTGTGACCCTGCAATTTTATTAAAATCATAAAAAAAATTTAGTTAATCTTGCATTTCAAAATCGAAATTTAATAAATTAAATTCAATGAACACATGCACTAACTTTTACTTGACTATCAATGCCATATGCCCCATGCAAAATGTTAGCTGCCCTCTCCATCTCTATAGCTGCAGATGTATCCTGCGTACCAGTCTCCTGAGGGTCGGTGGGGCCATGTGAACAAGTAGCCCCGCAAGATTGACACACATGTGTTCGAAGACCACCACTAGAAGACTCCCCTGGATGGCGCTGTAGAATAGGGCTAGTATGATGGATGACACTCTGGGTCAAAGTGCTGATTGCCTGCAATGTCTCTACGTCAACACTTTCCTTCACGATGAAAGGCATAACAATGTGCTCATGAGGTGGCCTAGCGAAAGCTCGTCTACCTTGCCGCGTAGGATCCGGCTGTGCACCAGGTCTATCCTAAGCTGACCCCCCACCTCTCCCCTGGAAATCCCTCATATCAAAATAATTTGGGATTTTGTTCAATATGAACTCACTATATAGTTTCCTAAGGAAATATTGTGGGACCTCGCAATTGTTGCACGGTGGGTAATTGAAGACCATGTACCACCTATCATAAAACTACTCCTTCATTTGTTGGTGGTGGCACCAATGGATAGGAAAACTCTTTGCATTGAGGGTAAGATTTTGATTTGTGCGTGGGTCGGTGAATAATGAACACAAATCACCTTTTGTTATTTTTAAGTCTTTCACATCCTTGTATGATAGTTTTTTTGCATAATACTCCTTGGCTACCTGCCTCCTATCTTCCCATCCAGTTATTTGTTTGCTAATTGAATCTACATTTTTTAACATATCTTTCAATGAATTTGCTAGGGTCATTCTTTCTGTGGTTGAACCATTTGGATCACTCAACCTATTGATCAAATCCTCAATTTTTTTTTTGTTGTTCTCAATTTCACTCATTAAATTTTGTTGAGTGCCAGGAGGGGGTTGAGTGATTGGTGGAGGAGGTTGATGTTGTGGTTGATTTTGATCTTGAGGATTTGGTTGGTCCTCCTGTTGAGGATTTTGAGGGTTTGCAGGTTGATTTGCATCTCCTAAAAATTAAAACAAATAGATATCAAATTCAACCTAAAACTAACAAATTCAAAACAAAAAGCATAGAATCCTTACCTCTTACAGCTCCTCATCATCGTGGTGCCATCGTTGTGAAGAAATTTGGATTCTTGGTGAAGAGTTCTTCTCCTAGAACACGAGCGCGATATTTGGGGTTTTTGGCCATGGGTGGAGCAAAAAAACCAATCGAAATGCAAATGAGAGATTTTCATTTATTTTTTTGCTTTTAATAGAAAATAACGTGAGCGCGTTATAACACGCTCACGTTATGTCTTTGTATTTGTGGCCGAAGGGAACTTGCCTAGGTTTAACAAAAGACATAACGCGAGTGCGTTATAACGCGCTCGCGTTATGGCTTTCAAGTTTTTTTTTTTAGGGTGTCCACGGAATTGCTACCCATTTCCATGCACCCTCCCTATATATGTATATGTATATATATGTGTATACATATTTACATGACTGAATTGATGAAGTAGAACCTATGAAAAAGACCCCAAAATTTATTAATGGCACCTAAAAAGTTAAAATAGTTGCATGATCGAATTGAAGAACAACAACAAAATAGATATATGTATATGTCTATGTCTATGTCTATATGTATATATTAAAAGAAGTAGGAACGGAGACCAAAATCTGAGTGTAACATGTAGTGGTGGTGGGATTGAAGTTGCAAAGACCTTAAGTAAACACATTTTGACCTATTTGTGAAGAACAGTTGAGAAGATGGTAGATTGAAAGGGGAGAAAATTGGTGAGTTTTGTAAGGTATTGGGAGCATTGAATGCATAAGGAATAATATTATGTATGAGATGTCATGGGATTGATAAGAGGGGGTGTTCATTAAACATGATTGTACAAAAGAATTGGCGGGGGTGGTGAGCGATTAATGTGAGCAAGTGGAGTGAATGGGTGGAAAACTATAAATTTGCACCATGGAAATCTAGTCCACTTTCGATACCGTGGCACATGCCAAGTGGAGGTGGGACCATGCACATATCGATCACATGGCCAAAAACCAATTTTTTTGACACCTTGGCCAAATCGTTTAAGTCAACGGGGCGGGTGTAGAAAGATGGGGGCCAAAAAGTGGCCAACCATCTTTCAAATTTAAAAAAATTCATAACATGAGCACGATATAGTCAATATAAAAAAATGCAGCTTTCATTCATTCTGATTTCTATATTTTCTTGTTTATTTGCGGCTTGCAAAACCTCAAGAGCGCACTCGTGTTATAGAAGAGCTCATTCTTCACCATTTGTTCATTGAATCTTTGTCTAATCTTCACCAAAATGTTGCCATGACGTCAGGAAGGTCAAAGGAGTAAGTTTTTATTATTTTTGTGTGAGTTTTTTTATTAAATGGGTAGATTTAATATGTTTTTTGATGTAAATTTATTTAATTTTTCAGAAAATGATAATGCACCTCCTTCTCCTCAAATTCCTCTTCAAAATATTGATTCACCTCAAGCCCAAATACCTACTGAAGAAAAACCCCAACAAACACCTTCAACAATTCCTCAATATGCTCCAAGAACTCAAAAAAAATTAATGGGGCAAATTGAAAAAAAAATTGAGGATATAATTGCAAGGTTGAAAGATCCTGCAAGCTCAACCTCACATAGAACCACACTTTCTCAATCACTTGAATCAATGTTATGAAATTTAGATTCAATTAGCAAAAAATAAGTAGTTGGTCGGATAAGAGACAAGAGTATTTAAATAATTTTATGTAGATAAATTATCCTATAAACAAGTGAAAGATGAAAAAATTAGAAAAATTAAGTTGTGTTCCCTATTCACAAACCCTAGAATGGGTCAACCTTTAAACCCTTCAAGCAAGAGTATCCCTATCATTGGTACAACCACCAAGGGATAAAAAACCATTTTTGGTAGAGGTGGTGGATGGTTTTTGACCATCCCTCATGTAACAACAATGAGGTGCTGTAATATTTTTGAGGAAACTCTATTGTGAGTTTTTCCTCAATAAAAATCCCAAACTATTTGGATATGCAAGACTTCTAGGGTAGAGGTGGGGGCTCTACATAGGACAAAGTGGGGGCACATCTTGGCCCTTAGTGTCGAGCAAGACGAGCACTTGCTAGACCAACATATGAGCATGTGGTTTTCCTTTCATTGTGAAGGAGAGTGCTAAGGTCGAGACATTGCAATTGATTAGTTTCTTGGACCAAAGACTCATAAAACTTGCCAGTCTTGTAGGACAAGGTGAGTCGAGCAAGTCTTCGGAGAGTAGAGTTCCACCTCATATTTTTTAGGCTTATCAGAAACCCTATGGTTATGACCCCATGGCATAGCCAAGATGTACATGTGTAGAGTACATCTGTAGCTGATCAGATGGCGATGATAGATTCCCTCCTTCATAAGGCATTCAACCTTGATAGTTAGGTAAATTTTAGCAAGTTCATTGAATTTAATTTATTAAATTTAATTTTTTAAATTCAAGATTAACTAAATTACGTTAATGATTATAATGGAATTTTAGGGTCATAGCATTCATTCTATTTTCAGCGATCCTCCACCTCCCTATTACACGATGACATGTACTATAGAGGTATGCAATTAGTAAATAATTATAAATATTATATATGAATAGCATTGTTATATGAATGGTATTCTTATATCTCATTTTGGATGTTGAATAGGTTAATCTTGGAGCTTCGACGATAACACCTCCCAGTGGAGGTGGACATTGAAGTTTCACTCAAGTAATATAAACTATACATTTATTTTGTAATTGAATAATGTTTAATGACTTGAAGGTTCTAGATAGTTTGTAAGTATGATTTGTACTTTTTAATTAATTTGATTTCAGGTTGTTATACACTTCATAATCTATGAATTTTATTTGTTCATTTTGTTGACCTCAAAAAATGTAGGCTAGTGGCATCACTAGCTTGTGCATACCATTTCACTCTTATCTTCCTAACTGCCATCACTAGCATGCCATTTCAATAATATATTAATAATGTTGTTTTATTTTTAGATGTTGCGAGAAGACACTCCTCCCAATTTTGATAGGGTAATGGAGCATGGTGTGTCTACTACAATAGACAACTCGATGCTTTTCATAGGGGTATGAGGTAGATTAGTAAATTTCAAATCACATTAATTGTTATAGCTCTTTATTATTGAAAAATCAAAAGATTATTGAGTTTTAGTTTAATTTCTATCTAGATAGTTTCTGTAGGACATTGGAATGCCGCAGCCTGAACATGTCAATGTTGTGAATGAGGAGAGAGATCATCTAGTGGTCGTAAGTGATTATTTTGTTAAATATTTAATTTTTTCTAATGTAATTTCTATATATTAATGTCTATACTTTTTATTGTAACAGGTAAATCTCCATGAAGAACTAAATAGGAGGAGTATCCCTCAAGTTCAAAGTAGACCTCTATCATACGCATCTCCATCCCCTCAACTATCAAAGGCCATTCGTGATCTAATTTTTTTCACCTGAAGGGGAATGACTTTTTATTGAGGTCCTTTGTTGTATGCCTATATGGAATTTTTGGACATATATTTTGTATTGCATATACTTGACATTGTATGCCTATATGGCATTCTTGTAATCCTATATGGCTATTTTATATATATGTTATACATATATTGGAGTGATCCCACAATGCTAGTTTACAATTTCTAGGAGATTCTAATTTTTGATCAAATCACATATTTTTAAAAATATAATGATTTAAGCCTTAAAAAGTTTCATTTGAAGGATTCAAATTGAAGAGGGTTTGATCAAACCACCTTAGATCAAACCCCCTTGGATATAACAGAGTCTCCTTTACACCTATCAAAATGCTGATAAAAAACCACGTTTGATTTACCTTTTGGGGGATCAAATGAACTCATTTAAAATTTATTTTTTGTAAGTATGTAGTCCTTATTATAATCTTCCCAAAAAGTATAATTTTAAATAAATTTAATTTTATTATTATATTTATTTTGTATTTCTTGTGAATGTAGGTTTTTCATTGAAAATCAAGCTCTCTATTCTACACATGCGGAAAAATAGAATATTGCCAAAAATAAATTTTAAAAAATATCAATGCACTATATATTGAAATCCTTGATCCAACAAAAAAAGAAAAATTGAATTTCGATACATACAAAAATTTTATGTTGTATACAGTCAGCCTATGTTTGAATTGTAATTGGTTTGACTTCAAAACTTGATTAAGGAAAAAATATTCAATAAAACATTGTGAAACCAAATGAAAGCACTAGATATCATAGTTACAAATCTAAATTCAAAAAATAATAATTTTATCCTTCATGGAAAAAAAAAGTTATGTTGTTTATAGTGAGCATCACTCCTTAAAAATGATGTTTACTGAAAAAAACTAGTTTTCGAAGGAGATGGAAAAAGAAGTGAAATTTGATTCCAATTTTTTAAAAATATATATTTAGAATCTATAGAAAAAATTTTACAAATCACTAGTTTGCATTATCTTCAAATTCCTTGCGGTTTAGCCTCCATAAGTGCTCGAAAGTGAAGATTTAGTTAGAAAAAATCAATTTAGTGTCCAATTTGGCCAAAAATTGTAAACCAATATTGTGGGATCACCCATTGATGTGTGCCTATAAGGCTATTTGGTTAATACAAATATTTTTTATTGATGGTGTCCATATTTTCATTATCAATCCACACTTCAATGGATATTTGTAGATGGTTTACTTCAAATATTTAAAATCCAAGTATATTCCATGCGCTCTTCTTTTATATAATTGTAAATATATAAATTTTGAACATTATTCTCCTCTAAGATTATTTTAGGAAGTGTTTTATCATACCTTTCTCCCTTTATATTCCAAGTTCTCAAAAGCACTAGTGAACCTTTCATATTTACTAAACTAGAGCTATTAACATTAAAAACCTTGAGAAAAGCATTATGCAATGCACTCAAGATTGAGGCTAAGGAAAGTATTGGGAAAATTTTCCCCACATAACAATAATACATGTAGGAAAATAGCTACAATCCTCTCATATAGAAGCAGAATTCTTTCATGTAAGAGTAATCAACATACTACAAATCAAGCACCCAAAACCCTAATATGTATCTCTAGTGTAGGAGAATGCATACCCTTGCATTTTCACACTTGTTTGGGCTCGCATTGCTTTATTTATCTTTATTTATGTCTTAATTAGTCCTATTTTTAATCCAAAAACCCAATGAATTATATCTTTTTATGATTAATCCCAATAAACATCAAAGGATAAATGATAATTTAATGATTCTAGTTGTGTGTCCCTAATTTTTGGGTTAGGACTAAGATGCCAACTAGGGTGTCTTTGTCCCCCAAAGGTCTTGAGACCCTTATTTCAAGGAACCTTAAATGGGCCCTTCTTTAGAGTCTATGCCCAAGTTTCAAGCCTTGGGACTAAAACACCACCTAGGGCATCTTAGCCCCCCTTAAGTTATTTTTTAGATTTAATTTTAAATCTTGGCAAGATTTAGTCTCCTTTAATCAATGATTTCATATGTAGGTTCATTGTGGTGTAATTTTGGGATATTAAGCATGGGTAAGTATAAATAAAAGGTTCTTCCACTCAATTTCATCCCAAGCATTCAAGTATTCATCCTTATAGCAAGTTTGAGTTTACAAGAGCATTCAAGAGCAATTCATCAAGCATTTGGAGCCATCATCAAGATTCAAGCATCGTGTCAAAGATATTCTTGCATCATGTGTAGTTTTGAGCTAACATTTGTGATGTAGGGTTTTGATTCAAGTAAGCAATTCAAGTCAAGATCTATCAAGCATTCTTTTGATTCAAGATCTACATTCAAGCTATCCATCTCACACAAGTTTCAAGATTTCATGACAAGGGATTAGTGAGTTGCAACATAGCACTTTGTTCATTCATCATTTACCTTCATTATTCTATTTCATTCCAAGGTTTGATTACCAACAAGGGGTTTGACCAAGGAAAACCCCCATTTACTAACAATCAACAAGTTTTTCCTCTCTTGCATGTTTGTGTTTGTATATTTAGGTTGAAGACTTGAAGATCAGTTGAAGTGAAAATTTGTAAAGTTGTAAAGTTGTATTGCAAAGTTGTCATCTTCACGAAAACTCACCTATAGGCCAGATCTGGTGGTTTCAGGACCCAAGATCTGAGAAGAAGGAAGTGTAGACATTAAGCCTCAAGATCACATTCAAATATTTTAGAAATTCAAAGCGATACTAAGTCAGCAGTAAGGGAGTCTTAGTCCTCCCAAGGGTACTTTGCAGAGATTCTTCTAGATTTTGTTCCGACATCCAAAGATTCTGCATTTCCTCTGAAAAAAAGTAGCGGGACTAAGACAATAGTAAGGGTGTCTTAGTCCTACCTAACATATTTTGATGGCATTTTTTCATTTCCAAAATCCTCATCGCATTTCCAGACTTTCCGGGTACACATACCCTAACTTATTGCTACTTAATTTTATCATATGCATTCATTATTTGACTTGCATTACTAGGTTTTGTGAGTTGTATATCAAGTTGTATTTCCAAGCTTTCACTTGGTGTTGAACCCTTCAAAACTTAAAAGAACCTGCCCTAGGTCTTCCTTGTTGAGAATTGACTCACCTTTGGGTTGATAGTCAATCCAATTTGGACTCTTAGGACATTCTTGAATGACAATTGAAGAATAGTAGTGTTTTATGACCTAGGCCATAGAGCATTCAGATTTCACTATTATTCATTTTGGTGGACTTGACATTTTAGAGCATTCATTTTCTTATTTGGAGTTCATTAAAGTCCTAGATCTAGGTTGCATTCATTCTTGCATTAGTGAATGTGCATCTAGGGTTTCTCATATTTGCATTAGTGAAATTGCATATAGGTTGCATTTTTTCCTTCTTGCATCATCTTATCTCATTAAAAAAATAGAAATTGCATTGTTAATCACCCTAATTTCATTTAGGAACATTGTTATTGCATTCAAAATTGAAAAAATTGCATTCAATTGCTTGTCATTAGTCACTTTTTCTTGCATTAATTGGCATACTTTTTTATTTCTAAACATTAGGTCCCTGAGTAGGCAACCTGGGAACATTGTAAACAACTCATATTTTGTTGTTTTTCTACAAAAACCCTCTACTAGGACTAAAACGCCCTTACTGGCATCTTAGTCCCTCTCTGGGTTTTTGGCTTAGAACCCTCTCTACGTTGTTTGCATTCTGTTCCAGATTTTGGAACCTTAAAATTTCACCCATAGGATGAAGATACCCTTACTGGCATCTTAGTCCTTGTTGGCTTTGACTTTGCAATTTTCAGGGTTTGAAATTGCTTTTCTATGCTTCTATTGGCTTCTTTCAATTTTTTGTTATAGTTTGCAAAATTATTTTTATATTCCAATTTATTTCATTTCAAGTTTAATTGTAAGCATAGGATATTGTGTTCATTTCACTTTATTTGGTTCATCCCTTGCATGAGCTATACTACTTGGTGTCCAATTGCTAATACTACGGTAAGATGAAGTACAAGACTCATGGCATCCCATGATAAAACACTCATTATGGATCTTGGGTTATCTAGCTCTCTTACTCCTAGTGTTGTTACTAGTTCACTAGGTGTGGATCATACCTTTGATAAATATTTTGCTATGCCTACCTTACCTACAAGTGCTATGCCAAGTATTAAAACAATGGTTGATCATATCCCTAAAGAAAACATAATGAAAATGCATGAAGACCTAGCCCATTTACAAGATAGCGTGAGTATTGAAAACATTTCCAACACTATTATACCTACCATAGATAGTATTCACCACATGATGTAAAGTGATGAAGGATTGGGATTTGTGGTAATATAGCTCAAATATTTGATAAACATCTTCTTTCCACTGCCAATGGTGCTCAAATTTTAAAAATGTGCAAAGCTAAGGAGGAATTCAAATTCCTCCCTCCTCAACCATAACCTCCATCCCCACCTATACAAATCCTCAAGTGACCACAATGATACAACCAACTACAAATGTCCTTCCTACCTCAAAAATTTCCACTAGTGCTCCTTATACCTATGTGTCATCTAACCTTATATCTCCTCCCACAAGCTATCCATTCACTTTTCCTTCCAATACATACACACCACCACCATATTCACCTCCAACTCAAAACACAATCAATGATCTTATCATTAACCACCTTTTACAAAGCCTTTCATCCATTCAACGTCAAGTTTCCACCATAAATCAAAATCAAAATGGTCCACCTTCATACTATGTCAAAAGAAACCCACTATCCTTGGAGATATTGAGAACTCTGGTGCCACAAGGTATAAATATCCCTAGATTTGAGAAATATGGAGAAAAGGGAGATCTTGCTAATCATGTTAATGCCTTTAATACTTTGTGTAGTGAATTCATCCTTGAGGACAAAATTTTGGCTAAGCTTTTTCCCCGATCCTTAAAAGACATTGCCTTGGACTGGTTTTCTACATTACCAAATAACTCAATTCATTCATTTAATGAAATTTTTGAATCCTTCATTAACCATTTCCAAGTGCATATAATTCTTGAAATGATATTAGTTGATTTGATGATATTTAATAAAAATGAGGTGAAAAAGTCACTAACTTTATTTCATGTTACCAATCACTTTATTCCCAAATTAAAGTGAAGATTCTTGCTTCTCACCTTCAAAAGATGTTCATAGAAAATTTACAAAGTAAGATACAAGACAACTTACCATGATGAAATTATCTTCCTTCATGCACTTGTGCACTACTCTTTGAGATTATCAAAATTCCATAGGTAGTTCTGAACCAAAAACCACCTCTACCCATCCTAAAAGTCCGAACCTTCAAACCAAAACACCTACCAACCTTTCAAAAGAAAAATAAAAAACTTTCCTTCAACTTAATCCTACCTCCCAACCTACCCAACAAGTTGATACCCAAGTAGCTACTATAAAGAAGAGTAAACCTTATAGCTTTGGGGATCCACAAAGGTAATTTACTCCCTTACCCGACACACTTCACAATATATGACTCAACTATTAAACAAAAACATGCTTACCTTACCTCTTGTTTGACCTCTTGAACCTAGCAAGTTGTTACCTTTGAGCTTTAAACAAAATGCCTATTGTGCTTATCACCAAAAAAAATACATGATATAGAACATTGCAAGCGTCTTAAACATCTTGTGCAAGACCTCATTGATTCTAACCATATTCAAATTGGAGGTGTAAATGACAATGGTAATAAATCTGTAGCTCCTAACCAAAACTTTCTAATCTTTACCAATCCCATGCCTAAACACAATATTTCATTTGTTAAGGCTAGTGAAACTAAGCCCGATGTGATGAACGTTGACATAGATGAGGATAACATGAACAATAACGAATAAAATTCTATGGATGATGATGAACAAAATCCTATGGACACTAATGACCAAATTTATATTCGTACAATGATATGAGTGATTGACATCGAGCCTCGTAAACAACAAACCATAATGCCTATTGATATTACTTACTCTTCAAAAGAAACAATAAAAAATGCTCCTGATGATCCTCTTTACATAGCCGGTAGAATCAATGACAAGCGCACTCCTGGGATTTTAATTGATCTCGTCTATGGAGAGAATGAGATCACAGAGGAACTCTTATATGTGCATGAACTTACTGAAGATAGATACGATAGATCGAAAGCATGGATTAAAACACATGATTTTTTTGCTCGTGCTACGATGGGCTCGATCACACTCCCTTTACAAGTAGGACCGAAGAAATCAAATGTATCATTCTTTATCATCTCTAATTTAGATCAATTTTGTGTGAAGTTAGGCTACAAATGGATTCAATCCATGAATGCAGTACCATATGTTGTCCATAAGTGCTTAAAGTTTCCAATCGAAAATAAAATATTCGTTGTGAACCATAGTGGCTTTAGACCTCTGTCTTCCTATAGAATTTTTTCCTTAGGCTATTTTTGGCCTAAGCCCATGGAATGTATAAGACCTTGTGCATAATCCCTTTTCCTATCCTACCAAAAGTTTAAAGCAAAATGCATAGCCAAGCTATCCCTTGAAAATTTTCCTCCACCCATGATTGAACCTTTGCTCCTTGAAGAAAACAATATTGAGCTTAAAGCCCTTTCGACTAACCAAGACCCATCCATAAAAAATCCCTTGCCTATTTCCTACAAAATACCAAGATAAAAGAAAACAAGTCCTAATCTGCCTCCTAAGAAAATTTACAAAGCCAAAGAGAAAGCAGTTGAACAACCTTCCATGGTTTCTTCCATTTTTCCCTAACATGAAAAGAAACCTATGGTTGAAAAACCCGCTTCTACACAATGCAACTTGAAAAACCTAATAAATGAAACTGAAATGCTAGAGAGCATAGACGTAGACATCATTCTATTGCTCAAAAAATGAATGAAGAAAATAACATAGAAAATAAAAATCCAAACTTGATAGAAGCAACAAATGATGAGCCTCCTCCATTACCTAAACCAATAGATCTTATGTCTCCAACACAATGAGGACCAACACCTTCTATGGATATTATCATTCATCCTCATGTTGTGGTTAACTTGGATGATGATGAAGATGTTGAACATTTGGAATATTGAGAGGGGGGGTGAATCAATATTCCATAAAATCATAACAAAAACCATCTAATCATTATCACAAATCTGACTGAATCGACAAGAAGGAACATAAGAACACATCAATGCAACCAAACAAATGAACACCAAGATTTTTATGTGGAAAACCCAGAAAGGGAAAAACCATAGTGAGGGTTAAATCACAATATATTCTATCCAGATACAAAATATTACAGGGCTCATTGCCTAAGTACAAAAGATGGATAACCGCCAAGATACAAAGATAATGGCTCATCCAAAAGGTTGAACTAATGAAATACACCTTCAATGTGCAGTGTACAGTTCCAATGAAGCTTAGAATATGAAGTGTTGCCTCATGCAACAACCGCTCAACAAATCTACATTGATCTTCAATTGATAAATCATTTAGGCTCAGACCTTTCTTCCACTCACTTTCACACACACCACTTCTCACTTACTTCTCTCATCTCTCATTCCTCAAAACATCTTACATATATACAAGTATATCTTATTCATCAATTAGGTTGGCCTAATTAGATGAAAAGAAATTAATCCAAACTCTCTTTGTCGATACCATGTATAATTTAAACATTTAATCCATGTAGTGCATTATACCAAGTTCGCTAACATCCATAAAACATAGCTAGTCTCCATAATGCATTGCATACACTAAGTCGGCCAAGACTAGAACACAATTCTCCAAACCAACAAACAAACCTCAAAACAAACACCTTCTAGATATGAGAAAACATTAAATTTCCATCATACCACTAGCATAGAGACCATCAACAAAACCACAGCATAAGAGTGTTTACCTTAATAAAATGTAGAGTCTCCCACACAATGTGCCAAGCACAGAACAATAGTAGAATATAAAGTTAAACTTTGTCAGAGATAAATTTCTTATCAAAACTAAAGACATCTGAAGATCTGGGATACAACTATCTAAATGAGTCATGATAAAATGGTTAAGATACTAGAATCATGTCAGATCTTGTGGTGAATTCTAGACTCAAATACCAACACATTGATCCATCACAAAAGAGTATTACCAACAGAGAACAACTTTTGGTAAACCAAGTAGAATTTCCATATAGTTATCACCATGTTGACATCAACGAGAACATAGAGACAACCAACACAAACCATCCATACTTCATGCTCATGTTGCAAGGCCCAAGAATCTCCCCCTTTGGCATTGATGGCAACATGCATGACAAAAACATTTTCAAATATACTGCAACTGAATATTCTGAATACTCCCCCTATCAAGGTTGTTCTTCACAAAACAAAAATTCTCTGATAACCTTTATATCTCTATCTCTTCATCTCTTCATCTCTTTATCTCTATATCTCTCTATTTCTACATCTCTTTATCTCTCCCTCTTTGACATCAATGAAAAAGGATGGGGTATGGTATGTATGTATACATGCATAAAAATGCAACCAAAAATATATGAACACTGAATTGAATTAACCTAAAGAAGAACCTCTGAGATTCTCTAGGATGACCTTCCACGATGATTTTCCTTCTTCCCATGAAACTTTTGCACTTATAAGAGTCTTATGAAATAGTTGAAGCTTAGTTAAGGACTCTATACCATCTGCTAGAGTATTGGGACTAAGATTAATCTTTGATAATTCACCAATACAACCAAGAGCACTAGAAACATAAGTGTTCCTAAGTTTAATCATGTCTCTGAGTGCCAAAAAATTCTTGATAACATCTATTCTTTGATCCCGTAGAAAAAATAATTTGTCCTAAAGCTGCACAATGTAGGACCACCTCTGATTATCTCTATATTCTACTATCTTGTATGCATCTACCTGAATGCTCATTCAAGACTCATTCATCCTTATCTGATTTCCTATATCCAGTGTACTGCAAGACCAATCTATATAAAAATAAAGTAGTTCTTGTGCCTCTTCTTCACAAAATTGTACACTCTCAAACTCTTTCATCATTGGACAATGTGTATTTGCAAATTTTTCCTTGATATATTCCAAATTTGCTTCATCAAACCTAATTCCAGCATGAACTTCAAGTTCAGAGATGTGGACCTTCAAAGAATCAATCATGCCACGAAGATTCTCCATAGTAGAAATAGATGAATCAAAATTAGCACCTAGAATAACCTTCTACAATTCTTCCAAAGCTCTTTGAATATTTATTATTTCATGCTCATGTTGAGCTCTCTCAAACTCACTTACTTCTTCAAATTCTTGGTTAACAACACTCTTCCTTTTCTTCTCTATTTTGGTTGCGCTATCGGAGGTACCTTCTACACTGAGATTCTTAGGGCTTTCCAAAAGAATTTTAGCATAATTATCAACTTCAACCTCTAACACTTCATAATCTAATTTTGATATCCAAACCAAACTTGATTCAATTGCTTCCATATGAAAAACAAAATATAGACAAAGGAGAATTGATGCTTCCAAAGTACCTTTCATCAACACTTGCTAGAATTCTAAGCCTTCTACACATCCTCATCTAAAATGTTCCAAAAATGCAGCAAGGAAAGTCTCTTGTGCATCCAAGCTACCAAGATTTATCATGAAGTTCCTGATTTGATGGGCAACAGGCTCTGTATTTAACCATTCTATCCTTCCTATTACCGTCAGTTCTCTCAAAAAGTAGAAAAGTAAATAGACAACCAAATTGCCATACCAGAATATGTTCTTCTTATTCTTCTTGATTTACTTTAAATTCTTAAACAGATGTATACGAAATAATTCACACGTCATAATCCATACCTCTTTTCACCATATCAACAATAGTATAAATTGTAAGGTTATTGTTGGGAATACAAACTTTGTGATTGATGACCATAGCAACATACCTTATTACCAAATCCACAATTCATTGCAAACCAATCTCTTTTCCTTCAAAATTCACACCGATAAGCTCATTTATCTCTTGCTCATCCATAGTTTTCTATTTGGGGATTGGTCTAGAGGAACACAAACCGGTTACATCTTTGATTGCTTCTCTATTATTCAAATGTGTCTCATTAATCCACAAATATTCATCATGAATTCTTCTCAATACTATTCGAATATACTTCTTCTCCAATTCAAACAAAGGGACTTTCCTCCAAACATCCAAATTCTTCTCAAATAACACTCTGTAGGCATCAATTCTCTCATCCAATTCATACTTCCATAACATGCTCAGTTGAACTAATGACATTTCTTCTATCTTGCAGTAAAAAAATGCATAAATATCTTCTATGGGAAACACTCTTGGAGGGATGCAAGAGAATGCAGTAACAGACTCTTCTGACACATTCTTCGAATATCTCTTCAAACTAACTTGCATTCTATCCGCACTATTCAAAACCTTTAAACTATCCATAGCAATAAAGATGAAAGATTGTGCAAACAGGAATACCTATGTAGATGCCAACAAGGAATGTATAGATATCCTACTTCCAGAGCTCACTTTGAATCCACTTGATTTCTTCTTCAAACCCTAAAACTCTGAATTTCCCTCTAAACTTCCTTTGCACGCTTCTCCAAAAATACATAAGCCTCTTGAATTATCTAATTTTATTCATTTCATTTCGAATGATTTTACAGTAAATGCTTCAAATCGCAAGTAGGTTGCCTTGAAAATTGTGTACACCTCTATTCGTTCAAATTCTACAGACCTTATCCTTCACACATACGACTAAGAAAATTCCTTAATTTCATTACCACATTAAACATACTTCTATCATGATGTGACACAAGTATTAATGAGGGGGTTTAATAGATTTTCTGATTATTGCTCCCCCTTAGCTACTACTTGACTTAAAAATTGATAGGAGTATCTGCACTGAAGGTTGGCACAGATAACACTGATGATTCCAAATCTTGCTTGAATTCTCCTTCCTTTCTCCAAATCCTTTTCATTTCCTTTCTTTCTTATTCTGTATTTATGATTTGATCATTCTTCTTCGCCAATTTATTCTTTCTTCTTCTATAGTTATTAATAGGGTGTTCCAAATTGTTGTACTTACACCAAGTAGAATTCTTCTTTCCATGTTTTCTTTTGTTCAACTTATCTTCACACAAATTAACTTTATATCCAATCTTCTTGCACTCAAGAAATTTTTTGAGGAATGATAAAGAATCATTCATCTTACTTTTGCAGTCCTTTGCCTTATGACCAAATTTCTTGCAGAAATAACAAACACCATTGAAAGATAAATACCTTTTAACATCAGTTTGTTTGATAGGAGCTCTTCCAGATTTATTTCTTAGATCCTTGATTCATCCATATTTGCATGGAGTCCTCTTCGCTTTGGAACTTTGAACTTTCTCAAACCCTAAACCATTCTTATCCATCACCGGTTTCTGAGAGGTAATCAACTTATCAAGCATTGACGAGCTTATCTTAAATTTTTCTTCAAAACTTCTTGCCTTTTCTAAATCAAATCTCAAGATTTCTGCTTCTTCCTCAAGCTTTATGCATTCATCTATCTTCCTCTGAATTTCAATTTCTTGGCATTCTTCAGTTCTTTTCTTCTCATCCAATTGTTGCAATAGTCCAAAGACAATTTCATTTGTCTTATCCAATAGATCACATGCTTCAACACTTTTACTTTGCATCTTTTCAATATACTCATTCACTTTTATCAACTTGTCCTTCAAATCTTCTATTTCTTTTGAATATCCAATAGAGATCACTTCCAGAGGAAAAAAAATCCTATGCTCAAATTCTAGGACCTTCCTCAAGCTATTAGGCTTCATTTGAGGAACCAAGCTCCGATACCAATTGTTGAACATCCAGAATACTAAGAGGGGGGTGAATCAATATTCCATAAAACCATAACAAAATCCATTTAATCATTATCACAAATTTGACTGAATCAGCAAGAAGGAACATAAGATCAAATCAATGCAACCAAACACATGAACACCAAACTTTTTATGTGGAAAACCCAAAAAGGGAAAAACCACGGTGAGGGTTAACTCACAATATATTTATTCGGATACAAAATATTACAGGGCTCACTACCAAGACTCACTGTCCTTCAAAAGGCACATTTCCTAAGTACAAAATATGGCTAATTGCTAAAAGGTTGAACTGATGAAATACACCTTCAATGTGCAGGGTACAGTTCCAATGAAGCTCAAAATATGAAGTGTTGCTTCACACATCAATCACTCAACAAATCTGCACTGATCCTCAATTGATAAATCATTTAGGCTTGGAACTTTCTTCCACTCACTTTCACACACACTACTTCTCACTTGCTTCTCTCATCTATCATTCCTCAAAACATCTTACATATATACAAGTATATCTTATTCATCAATTAGGTCAACCTAATTAGATGAAAAAATAAAATCCAAACTCTCTTTGTCGGTACCATGTATAATTTAAACATTCAATCCATGTAGTGCATTATACCAAGTCAGCTAACATCCATAAAACATAGCTAGTCTCCATAATGCATTTCATACACTAAGTCGGCCAAGACTAGACTGCGATTCTCCAAACCAACAAATAAACCTCAGAACAAACACCTTCTAGATCTGAGAACAGATTAATTTCCCATCATAGCACCAACATAGAGACCATCAAAAAATTTGCAACATAAGAGTGTTCACCTTAATAAAATGCGGAGTCTCCCACACAGTATGCTAAGCACACAACAACAATAGAATACTAAGTTTAACTTTGTTAGAGATAAATTTATACTCGCAACTAAAGAAGTCTCAATATCCAAGACACATCTATCTAAAATAGTCATGATATCATGGTTAAGAGACTAGAGTCATGTCAGATCTTGTGGTGAATTCTGGACTCAAATACCAACACACTGATCCATCGCAAAAGAGTATTACCGATAGAGAACAAATTTCGGTAAACCAAGTAGACTTTCCATATAGTTATCACCATGTTGACATCAATGACAACATAGAGACAACCAACACAAACCATCCATATTTCATGCTCATGTTGCAAGGAACAATAGAAGAAACAACTAAAATTGATGAGCAAGTGCATAATGAGTTGAATTTTCTATTTTCCTCTTCTATGAGCTTAGACGATAACGATCATGATGATCCTCCTAAACTGAGTGATGCACCACATGTTGAACTTGGTGATTCTCCTAGTAAAACACTTGATGTTGTCCATCTCGCTAGTAATCAACATTCCACATATACTGAACAAGACTGGGATGTGGATGACCTGCTTGATGATTGACTCGCATACATTGCTTTAATAGTTTCTTTGCTTTCCTTTTGTGTGATTGCATGTACAAAATGTGATCCCCCATATTGTTTGATGTTTCACTTCTATGTGCACATTAGGGGAAATTTACATAAAAAATGGGCCTCCTAAAGATGACATCATTAGCTTTTTAAGTTATCAAAAATCAACTAAAAGATGACATCAACCTGTAAGGTGACATCATCCAAAATAAAAATAAAATTATTTATTTTATAAAATAAAACTTTCTAAAATCTTATGATTTAACTAATGATGGTTAATTTAACTCTACATATCTTATTCTAGCTCATTCATCTTTCTAAATATAAAATATTCTTTTTGTTTTTTAGATTTATATTCTTAAGTTCTATTATAGAATTTTTTTATATTTTCAAAATAAATAAATAATTTTTTAAGAAAAAAACTAATTTTTATATTTAAAAAAAACTATTTTTATTCTATCTCATTCATTTTATTAAATTTTTAATATTCTTTTTGTTTTTTATATTTATATTTTTAAGTTCTATTAAATTCTATTATAGAAAATTTTATATTTTCAAATAAATATTTTTATTCTTTAAGAAAAAAACTAATGATTTTTTGTTAAAAAAATCTAATTTTTATATTTAAAAATATATATATATTCTTAAGAAAAAAGCTAATTTTTATATTTTAAAAAATATATTTTTATTCTATCTCATTCATCTTTCTAAATATAAAATTTTCTTTTTGTTTTTAGATTTTTATTCTTAAGTTCTATTATAGAAATTTTTATATTTTCAAAAAAATAAAATTATTTTTTAATAAATCTAGATCTATAAAATCATATATATATATATATAATAAAATATTAAGTAAAAAATAATATCTCTAAAGTTAATTTTACTTTGCCACTTTTTAAATAAAAACAAATAATCAAGAAAAGAAAGAGAACTTGACTTTTTTAATAAATTATAATAAACATATAAGTTACCAAACTTTTTGAATAAAAAATAAATAATGAAGAAAGTGAACTTGAGTTTTTTAATAAATTATAATAGAAATATGTGTTACCACATTTAAAAAATTCATTGACTTCAGTTCTTTAAGGAATTATAATAGAAACGTGTGTCCCCACTTGACTCATGTAGTTAAGTAATTTATATTTTTTATATTTAAATAATTTGTATTATATGAGATAATTTTTGCTTTTTTAGAGTTCCTTAGGAGGCCCATTTTTTATGTAAATTTTCCCTAATGTTCCTCTATTTGTACCTTCATTCTTCTATATGTCATAAGATTTTTGCCATTTCATTGGCCTTTACCTTTTATTTTCATTTTTTCTTATGTTTTCCTTTTGGAGATGATGCAAGGCGTCAAGACACCCCACGTCTCTTCCATGTTGACCCAAAAGATTTTTCATTATCTTTTATTTCCTTTTCATTTTCATTATTGTCTTGTGTTTTCCTTTTGGGGATGATGCAAGGCGTCGAGACACCCTATGTCTCTTCCATGTTGACCCAAAAGTTTTTTCATTATCTTTCATTTACATTTCATTTTGCATTTGTGTCTTGTGTTTTCCTTTTGGGGATGATGCAAGGCATCGAGACACCCTATGTCTCTTCCATGTTGACTCAAAAGGTTTTTCTTTGTTTTCGCTTTCTTTGTGTCATTCTTCTAGTTCTATGTGTATTTGGGGAATGATGACAGTTTCAAGCTCTCAAATATCATTGTAGCAAAGACAAATACTGACCCTGAATCCATAGATCCCTTATGTGTTTCTGGGGGGCAACCCTCTCTTTTCCTTTTTCCTTTTCATATTTATCTACTTTAAATTAATTTCTCACAACATGGTGTTTAGAAATTTCTTTAAAGTGGAGGCATACATTGGCATTATTTTACATGATTTCATTTTATTTTTCATGTTCCTCGATGTGATTTTCTTATTTCATTCGATGTGGTTTTCTCTTTTTGATGACATTGAGAGTAATTTCCTTCAAGAGCTTGATCTATCTTAGCATATTATATTCCTCTTAGTGGTGATGCAACACACTGCATTCCCTATGTTGTGAATCGCTTATCCTTTGACTGGTACTCTCTTGGAGACATTAGGAACAATGTCCCATAAGATTAAGACCTCACACGAAGTAAGAAAAATTCCTTCGAATGTCCCTATTTCTTATTTCATTTTCTTTTTGTACCTTATTAAAGTCATAGAGGTATGGCTTTGATATGGTTTCCTAGGGCTCACCTAGTGAACAACTAGCTTCACTAGCCCTTGTGAGCATGCATTTTCTCTTTGTACCTTATTAAATTCATGGAGGTATGGCTTTGATATGGTTCTTGGGGCTCACCTAGTGGACAACTAGCTTCACTAGCTCTTGTGAGCATGCATTTTTCTTTGTCCTTATCATATTCATGGGGGTATGACTTTGATATGGATTTCTTGGGGCTCATCTAGTGGACAACTAGCTTCACTAGCCCTTGTGAGAATGTTTTTTTTTTCATAGTGGACATCACATTCCACTCTTAAACCTCTTGGAAAAATAGCCTAGACCCGCTCCATAACGCATTGGATGACTAGTCAAATCTTGATCCGTTGCATTTTTCCTTTTCCTTTTATTTTTCTTTTTTCTTTTTCTATCTTTGATGGTGTATGTTTGTGATCTGGTATCTTACTAACATGCGTACATTTGAAACCCTCTTATTTGCGTGGTTGGCTACTTTAGTGTGAGTTTGAAGCAAGTTCATCCTCTCACTAAAGTGGGGGCTAAATGTAGTGTAGGAAAATTCATACCCTTGCATTTTCACACTTTTTTGGGCCCACCTTGCTTTATTTATCTTTATTTATGTCTTAATTGGTCCTATTTTTCATGCACAAACCTAATGAATTATATCTTTTTATGGCTAATCCTGACAAACATCAAAGGATAAATGATAATTTAATGATTCTAGTTGTGTGTCCCTATTTTTTGGGTCAGGACTAAGATGCCACCTAGGGAATCTTTGTCCCCCAAAGGTCTTGGGACCTTGATTTCAAGGTACCTTAAATGGACCCCTTTTTGGAGTCTGTGCCCCAAGTTTCAACCCTTGGGTCTAAGATGCCACCTAGGGCGTCTTAGTCCCCCTTAAGTTATTTTCAGGATTTAATTTGAAATCTTGGCAGGATTTAGTCTCCTTTAATCAATGATTTCATATGTTGGCTTGTTGTGGTGTAATTTTGAGATATTAAGCACAGATAAGTATAAATACAAGGTTCTTCAACTCATTTTCATCCCAAGCATTCATGTATTCATCCTTATAGGAAGTTTGAGTTTACAAGAGCATTCAAGAGCAATCCATCAAGCATTTGGAGCCATCATCAAGACTCAAGCATCATTTCAAAGATATTCTTGCATCATGTGTGTTTTTGAACTAACATTTGTAATGTAGGGTTTTGATTCAAGCAATCAATTCAAGTCAAGATCTATCAAGAATTCCTTTGATTCAAGATCTACATTCAAGCTTATCATCTCACACAAGTTTGAAGATTTCATGACAAGGGTTTGGTGAGTTGAAACATAACACTTTGCTCATTCATCATTTCCCTTCATTATTCCATTTCATTCCAAGGTTTAATTACTAACAAGAGTTTTGACAAAGGGTTTAGAAATTCAAAGTGAGACTAAGTCGGCAGTTACTAGTTTGAATTCCTTCGATGGGTTATCGATCTTGAAGTCTGTGAAGAATCAGACAGTTACTGATCTAACTGGTTCTATGTATGATAAAAGAGCTATGATAATTGATTATATTATTGATGTGGATGTTAGATTTGCATCTATGGTCATTTGTTATAAAATATATCATTCCAACCAAGATAATTTTGTATCCAACACAACTATCCATGTAGCATATCAGATGGTGAAGGAGAATGCAGAGTATGATCTATGTGAGTTACTCAGAAGCCAGTTGATGGAGAATCTTTGTAAAATCAAGAAAGATAAGAAGAATTCCTTCAAATATGGTAATCTATTGTTGTTTTTATTCTATTAATTTATTAATGAAGTTCCAAGATTTGGAAAAGTACAATGGAAAAGTAATAAACCTGTAGCTACTCAAATTAGAGATATCTTGCGTAGATTTGGTGATAGCAAGACAAGGAATACTACTATCTGGGGTTATTTCAAGAACTTTCAGAATGAGATGCAAGCAATAAAAATAATTCCTAAGTCTATTGTGGATAAATACAAAGATACTATCTATTTTATGGTTGACATTGATCAATGCTTGATGGAAGCTATAGATCCTAGAACAGTGTGGGTTATTCCAATGGGCTACGAGGTTGAGGAACATATTTTGGAAATGTATGCAAAACATTTTTTCAGTAAACCTCGAGATCCGTTAGAAAAAATATTTAGTACTTTTTAAGAAAATGATTATAAGTGCACAATCAACTAAGGAAGCCTATGATAGTCAGGAGAGTAAGAAGAGAAGTGGAAGCCTTTGCAAAGAGAATGGGTATATCTACAGAAGCTGTAAGAGAAGCTAGAAGAAAGAGAGAGCAAGCTGAAGCAGGAGAGGCAGCTAGAACTGAATTTGCTACTATATTTGTATCCTCTACCCGAACTAGATCTACAAGAAGCTCTACTCTTCCATCTAGTCAAGCAAAGAAATCAAGCCCTTCGAAAGCTTAGGTCAAGTCATTTGGTAGAGAAGGAAAAAGGAAGAAGGAAAAGAGAAAAAGAGTTTATATTTATTTTTCTGAAGATGAAGAAACTGAATCTGATGTAGCGATAAGAAAAATCAAGCAAAAAGGCACAAAGGAAACAATAGTTTCTAAGGACAAGCCATCTGGTGAAGAAAAAGGAAGGAAAAAGATGAAAATAGATAAAATAGTTATGTCTATAGAAGAAGTGGAGAATGCATTATTTAAGGATGGTAATCTTAGGCCTCTTTGTGAATGGTATGATACCTTTGACAGTGTTGGTCAAAGAATTCTTGAGGAAGCTTCAATAAAATACTTGAATAATTTCAATAAGGCTCTTATTGAATAATGTCTCCATTACCCAAACTTCTATATGAAGTTTTAGAAATGAGGAGAGTGAATGCTAGAACTAAAGATGAGCAGTTGAGAGAGTGCATTCTTGTAGACTTATGTCTAGTAATGTCTATTGAGAAAATGAGGACAATTCTAAATGGTGCTAAGAAATATTTCAAGAGAAAAAAGAGAGTAAACAAACTTATGATTGGTTAGACTAAAGAAGTTGAAAAAGAAACTGAGAAAATTCTAAAGGAAGTTTTGTTAAGGAATAGAATCAATGTTGTTTCTAAAGAAGTGCATGATGGAGATGTTTCATCTGGTCTAGTAGTAGAAGAGGGAAAAGAAGATACATTTGAGGACACTCTAAATCCTCTTGACATGCATCATGCTAAAATTCCTATAGATTTTGAAGCTCCTAAAGTTGGGTTAGTTGAAGAAAAATATATTTTTGAAGCCAAGCAAGAATCTGTAGCTGAGGAAACAGTGATTGAGGAAAAGAGATTTGAAGTAAAGGAAGTTTCTGTGAAAGCAAGAGACACTGCTAAGGTAGTGAAGGAGTTTCTAGAAGAACAACATGAATAATTTTCTTATGAACTACTAAAAGTTCCTATCAACTTGGACACCTTATCTCCTATTCAGAAGATGAAGATAGCTTCATTCACTAAAAAAAAAGCAAGGGAAGAAATTTTGAAATCACATATTGAAGATTGTGAGATGTTGAATCTTGCATCCAGTATTCTAGAGAAGATCATGCCTACATATGTTAAGGATCCATCTCATTCTCCCTCCGGTGAGTTGAAGAAACTTATTAGTTTTGTAAGTACTCATTTTGAGCCCCTTGAGAAGTTAGTTGAGGCTAAGGTACAGAAGGAGTTTTATGATAAAAGGTTCAGTAAATTGAAAGGAATGATAGCTAGTGATAAATCTCTAGTAGCTACTTGTATAAAGAACATTCAAAGTGATTTATCTGAAGGTGGTAACATTCATAATTCATGTCTATCTTTATCTAAGTTCACTAAGGAATTTGAAAAGAAAATAAAAGAATGTGAGATGTTAGTAGATATCACTCAAGCATTCGATCCTCTGACTATCTATGTTGGAAGGCAAGAAGGTCAAGTTATATCTCTACTTGAAAATATCAAAAGCTCGAAGCATGCAGAAAGTAAAATGGTTAAAAGAGTTTGTGAGCTTAGAGGACTAATTGGTCCTAAGATGGAAACAATGTTGAGTGCATTAAAGGAAGCACAAGATGTTATGGCAGTTAGTGATCTGGTGAACCTTGAATCTGTAGAGATGCATTATTACTTATTCTAAGGTCACATGGTTATCTTGGAGAGTCTCAAGATGGTTTGGAAAAGAAATTTGAAATTTTTGAAGAACAATTTTGCAGATCTATTCAAGTTTATGTAAGTTGTAGAAACTTGTTTGCACACATGCAATTTGTTCTTAACAGTTTTGTTTGATTTTTGGTATGTGGATTCCTAACTTTTCCATTGATGTCAAAGGGGGAGAATGGGATTGATGCAGAAGCATCTAGTGGTGTAAGGGAAATCCTACATCACCCAAAATATCTTTACTTCCATTTAGATTTTGTAGATATTTTTTCATTTCTGGATACCCTTTTCGTCGAAGATGAATTCCCAACTTTTAGAACTGCTTTTTTGCTTTTTCTGCTCAATTGATATTTTTAGCAAGTGTGAATTTGAAGGCGTGCGAAGGCATAAATTTTAGGGAAGCTTTAGGAATTAAAAATAAGTGCTTTGGCAAAAGAATCGGGTCAAGATCATTCCCGGTTTGAAATTTATTCGAGTTTCAGTTTCTGCTTTTTGCCCTGAAAAATCTTCTGAGCCCTATTTGAGGCACTAAATGGTCATGTTCAGGCCCAAAAATCATTGAAACTAGTGGAGTGGGTTCTTAATGCGTTCTTCACTCTAAGACCTTTCGAACGGTTCAAACAGTTCGAAAAACGGAGTCCCGGATCAAAAGTTATGGCTTCCGGAAGTTGGTCAATTTTTGGAAAATTGCCAATTTTTGAATTAGGACTCAATTTTTGAATTTCAAATTATAATTTTGGGCACCAAACCACCAAAAATCATTATTCAAAGGTGGTTTTTGGCTCCAATGAGGAAGGGGTTTTATTTTGGGGCTAGTTTCTAATTTTTGGGTAGCTTTTTGGGGAAAGAGCGCACAGTGAGAGAAGGGGAATTTCTGTAGTTTTTTTGGAATTTTGCATGTATTGCAGAACTTGAGGATTTGAGATCCTTTGCATGTAATATTTTGAAAAAATCCTTAATTATCTCTGGTTGTGTGTGTTATTTTATGTATCTCAAGTTGAATTTTCATCAGGGATAGTGAAAAAATCCGTAATCATCTCAGGGGGAGTTGTGTTTTTGAAAATTTGAAGGTTGGCAATGTATTCATGTTGGTGTTGATCCGACACTTAGTCATTTTTCACTAAGTATTACCATCAATGCCAAAGGGGGAGATTGTTGGAAAGAGACACTACAAATTTTATTTGGTGTTGCAATTGATGGCAACCCTAGTTAGTGATTTGATCCACATGTCATCATTTTCTCTTACTGGAAGTCAGATCAAAGTTTTATGATTAACTGTCAAGCTAGAACATAGCATCTGACAGAATTATGTTCATCGATTCACATGCAATTTTCTATTATTATTTCTAGTTGTGGATCTCAGGGAAGATTTTTTGGTATATGATCTCTATTACTCTTGAATCTTATAGCCTCGTATCGATCCGTGTGTGAGTTAGAAGATCCAATTGATAAATTTCCTATTTATTAGTAAAAAATCCGACTTGGTGAATATAATATGTTGTGGATATTTGAGGACTAATTGTTTAGGTATTTTTGTGTTCAAACATGTTGGTTTGGGTCATCACTATGCTATGGCTGACTTTGTTTGGTGTGCATTGAGAATTCATTATGGATTGAGTCGACAGTTTGTAAATGTTTTCATATTTTGATGGAGTTGACTTGTAGCAATTAAATCTATTGTTGTGGATATATATAAGTTATTGATTATATCATTTTGACATAGATGTGAAATGTGTTGATGTGACTTGCAAATATTAGAAGGATTGAAGAGCGATTATGCATAGTTTCACTTGTGCATAAAAGGACTTGTGATGTGAGTTGAAGTAGAGCAGAGCAGAAGAGAAGAATCAAACAAAAGGTCAGGAACATAATTGACGTGCTTAACTAGAACTGTAATTAGGCATTAACAGATGCTATTCTCTCAATTAAAATCTCTCAGATGGATTTAATCTAAATATTTTGTAAGACAATGAGTCTTCATTTGTGAGTAGTGAGCCTGAATGCAAGTGCATTCCTATTTTGTAAACACTTATTTCTGAGTATACTCATATTGTGGATTGGCCTTCCACCATGGTTTTTCCCCTAACAGGGTTTCCACATAAAATTCCTTGTGTTATGGTGTTGTGATTGCTTTCCTTATGTTCATGCATATTTCATTTGGATGAATGTTATAAGTGCTTTAAGGATCAGATTAATAAATTTAAATTTTGCAGAACACTGATTCACCCCCCTCTTAGTGTTCCTTGATTCCAACATATCAAGTTGTCCTTTCCAAGATTTTTCTTGGTGGTGAACCCTTCAAAGCTTAAAAGAACCCCTCTTAGTTCTTCCTTTGTGAGAATTGACTCACCTTTCGGTTGATAGTTAATCCAATTTGGAATCCTAGGACATTCTTGAATGGAAATTGGAGAATAGTGGTGTTTTATGACCTAGGCCATAAAGCATTCACTTTTCACTATTGTTCATTTTGGTGAGCTTGACATTTTAGAGCATTCATTTTCTGATTTGGAGTTCATTAAAGTCCTAGATCTAGGTTGCATTCATTCTTGCATTAGTAAATGTTCATCTAGGGTTTCTCACATTTGCATTAGTGAAAGTGCATATAGGTTGCATTTTTGCTTTCTTGCATCATCTTATCTCATTGAAAAATTGAAAAGTGCACTGTTAATCACCCTAATTGCATTTAGGAATATTTTTATTGCATTCAAAATTGAAAAAAATGCATTCAATTTTGCAAAAAGTTGCTTATCATTAGTAACTTTTTCTTGCATGCATTGGCACACTTTTTTGTTTCTAAACATCAGGTCCTTGAGTAGGCAACCTGGGAACACTATAAAAAACTCATATTTTTCTATTTTTCTTCAAAAAATCTCTACTAGGACTAAAACGCCCTCACTGGCGTCTTAGTCCCTCTGCAGGTTTTTGGCTCAGAACCCTCTGTGTTGTTTGCATTCTATTTCGGCTTCTAGAACCTCATAATTTCACTAATAGGACCAAGACACCCTTATTGGCATCTTAGTCCCTATTGGCTTTGACTTTTTATTTTTTAGGGTTTGAAATTTCTTTTTTGTGCTTCTATTGGCTTCTTTTAGTTTTTTGTTACAGTTTACAAAATTCTTGTTATTCCAAATTCTTTCATTTCAAGTGTAATTGTAAGCATAGGATATTGTGTTCATTGCACTTTCTTTGGTTTATCCCTTGCATTATTTTTACTACTTGGTGTCCTACTGCTAATACTATGGTTAGACGAAGTGTGAGACTCATGTCATCCTACAATAAAACACTCATTGTAGATCTTGGGTTATCTAGCTCTCTTACTCTTAGTGTTGGTACTAGTTCACTAGGTATGGACCATACCTTTGATAACTCTTTTGTTATGCCTAAATTACCTACAAATTCTATGCCAAGTGTTCAAAAAATGGTTGATCATATCCCTTAAGAAAACATAATGAAAATGCATGAATACCTAGCCCATTTACAAGATAACATGAGTACTGAAAACATTTCCAACACTATTATACCTGCCATAGATAGTATTCACCACATGATAGAAAGTGATGGAGGATTGGAATTTGTGTGTAATATAGCTCAAATATTTGGAAAACATCTTCCTTCCACCACCGATGGTGCTCAAACTTCAAACAATGTGCAAAGACAACGAGGAATTCAAATTCCTCCCTCCTCGACCATAACCTCCATTTCCACCTATATAAATCCTCACGTGACCACAACAATGCAACCAACTACCAGTGTCCTTCCTACCTCAAATATTTCCACTAGTGATTCTTATACCTATGTGGCATCTAACATTATATGTCCTCCCACAAGCTATCCATTCACTTGTCCTTCCAACACATACACACCACCACCATGTTCACCTCCATCTCAAAACATAAGAAATGACCCTATCATTAACCACCTGTTACAAATCCTTTCATCCATTCAACGTTAAGTTTCCACCATAAATCAAAATCAAAATGGTCCACCTTCATACTATGTCAAAAGAAACCCACTATCCTTGGAGATATTGAGAACTTCGGTGCCACAAGGTATAGAGATCCCTAGATTTGAGAAATATGGAGGAAAGGGATATCCTGCTAATCATGTTAATTCCTTTATTGCTTTGTGTAGTGAATTTATCCTTGAGGAAAAAAATTTGGCTAAGCTTTTTCCCCGATGCTTGAAAGACATTTCCTTGGACTAGTTTTCTACATTACCAAATAAATCAATTCATTTATTAAATGAACTTATTGAAGCCTTCATTAACCATTTCCAAGTGCATATGGTTCCTGAAATGACATTAGCTGATTTGATGAGATGTAAGCAAAATGAGGGTGAAAAATTCACTGACTTTATTTCATGTTACCAATCGCTTTATTCCAAAATTAGCGTGAAGATTCTTGCTTCTCACCTTCAAAATATGTTCATAGAAAATTTACAAAGTAAGATACGAGACAAGCTTACCATGATCAAATTCCCTTCCTTCATGCACTGCCCTTTGAGATTATCAAAATTCCGTATGTAGTTGTGAACCAAAAACCACCTCTACCTGTCCTAAAAATTTCAAACCTTCAAACCAAAACACCTACCAGCCTTTTAGAAGACAAAATAAAACTTTCCTTCAACTTAATCCTACCTCCCAACCTACCCAACAAGTTGATACCCAAGTAGTTGTTGTAAAGAAGAGAAATACTTATATCGTTGGGGATCCACAAAGACAATTTACTCCCTTACCTGACACACTTCACAATATCATGACCCAATTGTTAAACAAAAACATGCTTACCTTACCTCCCATTCGACCTCTTGACCCTAGCAAGCCGTTACCTATGAGCTTTAAACAAAATGCCTATTGTGCTTATCACCAAAAAAAATGACATGATATAGAACATTGTAAGCATCTTAAACATCTTTTGCAAGACCTCATTGATTCTAACCATATTCAAATTAGAGGTGTGAATGACAATGGTAATAAATCTATAGCTCCTGCTAACCAAAACTTTCTAATCTTTACCAATCCCATGCCTAACCACAATATTTCATTTGTTAAGGCTAGTGAAACTAAGCCTGATGTGATGAACGTTGACATGGATGATGATAACATGAACAATAACAAACAAAATCCTATGGATGATGATGAATAAAATCCTATGGATAGTAAGGACCAAAGTCTTATTAGTACAATGAAAGGAGTGATTGACATCGAGCCTTGTAAACAACAAACCATAATGCCTATTGATATTAATATCTGTTCAGAAGAAATAATAAAAAATGCACCTGACGATCCTCTTTACATAGCCAACATAATCAATGACAAGTCCACTCATTGGATTTAATTGATCCCATCTATCAAGAGAATGTGATCACAGAGGAACTCTTATATGTGCTTGAACTTACTCACAATAAATATGATAAAGCGAAAGCATGGATTAAAATGCATGATGGTTTTTCTCATGCTACGATGGGCTTGATCACACTCCCTTTACAAGTAGGACCAAATAAATCAAATGTATCATTCTCTATCATCTCTAATTCAGATCAATTTCGTGTGAAGTTAGGCTACAAATGGATTCGCTCCATGAATGCGGTCCCATATGTTGTCCATAAGTGCTTAAATTTTCTAGTCGGTAATAAAATATTCACTATGAACCATAGTGGCTTTAGACCTCCATCTTCCCATGAAAATTTATCCTTAAACTATTTTTGGCCTGAGCCCATGGAGCCTATAAGACCCCGTACAGACTCCCTTTTCCTATCCTACCAAAATTTTAAAGAAAAATGCATAGCCAAGCTATCCCTTGAAAATTTTCCTCCACCCATGATTGAACCTTCGCTCCTTGAAGAAAACAATATTGAGCTTAAAGCCCTTCTGAATAACCAAGAACCATCCATCAAAAATCCCTTGCCTATTTCCAACAAAAGACCAAGAGAAAACCAAACAAGTCCTAATATACCTCCTAAGCAAATTTATCAAGCCAAAGAGAAAGTGGTTGAACAACCTTCCATGGTTTCTTCTATTCTTCCCTCACAAGAAGAAAAGAAACCTATGGTTGAAAAGCCTGCTCCTACACAAACGCAACTTGAAGACCATAATAAATGAAACCAAAATTCTAGAGAGCATAGGTGTAGACGTTGTGCTATTTCTAGAAAAATGAACGAAGAAAAAAACATAGAAAATAAAAATCCGAACTTGATAGAAGTAACAAATGATGAGCCTCCTCCATTACCTGAATCAATAGATCTTATGTCTCCAAAAAAACAAGGACCAACACCTTCTATGGATATTATCATTTGTCCTCTTATTGTGGTTAACTTGGATGACGATGAAGAAACAACTAAAATTGATGAGCAAGTGCATAATGAGTTGAATTTTCTATTTTCCTCTTCTATGAGCTTAGATGATAATGACCATGACAATCCTCCTAAAATAAGTGATTCACCACATGTTGAACCTAGTGATTCTCCTAGTACAATAATTAATGTTGTCCCTCTCAATAGTATCTACATTCCACATATACTGAACAGGATTGGGATGCAGATGACCTGCTTGATGGTTGACTTGCATGTGCTTTGCTAGTCTTTTTTCTTTCCTTTTGTGTGATTGCATGTGGATAATGTGATCACCCATATTTTTTAATGTTTCATCTCTATGTGCATTCCTCTATTTGTACCTTCATTCTTCTATATATCTTAAGATTTTTTCCTTTTCATTGGCCTTTACCTAGTTCAAATTTTTGGGCTTTTCTCGATCTACTTGATTCTTTAGATTTTCTTTTAGCACTAAGTCACCAATGTCAAAACTTATAGGTCAAAATTTCTTATTGTAGCTACATCAAAGGAAATTCTGATATGCTTACAAGTGTATCAAAGCATTATGTCTCTTTTCATCCAGTAACTCTAGCTCATGTAGATGGGATACACAGTATTCTTCTTGGTCAAGAAATCCTTACATAGAGACTTGTAGGGAAGGTAACTCGACTTCAATAGGGAGTATTGCTTCAGACCCAAAGACAAGAGAGTATGGAGTGGCTTCTGTAGGGGTGCGAACATTGGTATGATAGGCCCATAAAGTAGGATTGAGTTGTAGGTGCTAGTCACAACCAGTGCCATTGACAATCTTCTTTAAGATTTTAAGAATAGTCCTATTAGATGCCTCAGCTTGGCCATTACCCTGGGGGTAGTATGAGGTAGCAAAGTGGTGTTGGAATTTTTTTTTTTCGCAAAGTCCATAGATATCCTGATTCTTAAAAGGGTGAACATTTTCTATAATGATGGACTATGGGACACCGTAGTGACATATAATGTAATTTAGGATGAATGTGTCTATCTGATTTCTAGTAATGTAGGTCATCAAGATGGCTTCGATCCATTTTGTAAAGTACTCAATAGTAACAAGGATGAACTTATGTCCATTAGCAGAGGTGGGATGGATCTTTCCTATGAGGTCGAGTCCCCATTAAGAAAATGGCCAAGGTGATGTAAGCAGTTGCAACTCTTGAGTTGGCGCATGTATAAGATCTCTACTTATCTAACACTGGTGACATTTCTTCACAAAGTGATAGGCATCATGTTCCATTGTAGGCCAATAATATCCCATCCTCATGAGATTTTTGGCTAAGGTAGGACTAGCAGAGTGAGCTCCACATATATCATGATGTACCTCTTATAAGGTTGTTTGTGCTTCATTTGAATCGAGACATCGAAGGAGGGTGCTATCTAGGCTGTGGTGGTAAAGGGTGTCTTTGATGATGGCGTATTTAGAGGCATGTCAGATAAAGTTTTTGCGTTTGTTGGAGGACAAGTTAGGAGGGATTATTTGGTCATGCAAGTAATTGTAAATGTCTGAGACTTGAGACCAACAAGTTCACACACAAGTTCAGTTTTGGGGACATCGAATGGATGGACCAATAGTTGTTCCACCAAGAACTCATATTGTGATCCATTGTTAGGAATGTCCAAGAGAGATCCAATTTTAGCCATTACGTCAACTGCTTTGTTCTGGATTCTCGGTATTTTCTCAAAGGTGATGGCATCAAAGTATAATCTAAAACTGTCCACCATGTGCTTGTAAGGCATCAATTTTTCATCTTTGGTATTATAATCATAATTGGCTTGCTTAATCACTAGCTGAGAATCACCATAGAACTGAGATCCTTGATTTTCTATTCTATTGCTATTTGGAGTCCTGTCAAAAATACCTCGTACTCTACTCTGTTATTAGTGCACAAAAATGCTATTCAAAATGACTTGGGAATGGAATCTCCTTGAGGTGTAATGAATAAAATTCTAGCTCTTGAACCATGACTTGTGTAAGACCCATCGAAGTACAATTTCCATGTTATTGGTGTGTCTATGGAAAAGATTGATTCATCTAGAAAAATTGAATATAAAAGGATGATCTACCTTTACTAGTGCATCTATGAGTTGATCAACTATCACTTGTCCTTTTATTTCTTTTCGATCAACATACTCAATGCCATATTCACTTAAGATCATAACCCACTTAGCTAGTCTTCCTATTAAAGTTGATTTACTGAGAAGATATTTTAGAGGATCAATTTTAGCAATCAGTTTTGTTTTGTGATTTAGCATGCAATGTCTCAATTTATGTGGGATAATACAACTACTAGACATGCTTGTTCAATAGGGCTATAGTTTAACTCATATCCGACTAGGGTGCGACTGATGTAATAGATTTATCATTCTTTGCCATCATTGTCATTTTGTGCTAACAGTGCCCCAAGTGTTGATGCAGTTGCTGTCACATACAATATCAAATGTCTTCCATCAATCAGAGGCATAAGAAATGGTGGAGTCAATAGATAATTTTTGATTTGATCGAATGCTTCTTGGCACTTCTCTGTCCAATTGAAGGGAATTCCTTTGCACAACAGATGTTGAAATGTATGAATCTTGTCTGTAAGTTGAGCAATGAACCTACGGATTGATTATAATATGCCATTTAATTTCCTTAACTGACTAATGTTAGTCGGCGGTGAAATTTCCAAGATAGCTTTTACTTTGACAAGATCAACTTCTTTCCCTCTATGAGAGACAATATATCCTAAAAGTTTGTCTATTTGGACCCGAAAACACATTTTTTTGGATTTAACCTGAGTTAATATTTTTTAAGTGATGTCAAAATCTTGTCCAGGACTACTAGGTGACCCCTTCATTCTATAGATTTTGAGAGAAGGTCATCAAAATAATATTCCATAAGTACATGCATATAATCATGAAAAATGGTAGTCGTGGCTCTTTGGCATGTAGCTCCAATATTCTTAAGTCCAAATGGCATGACGTTCTAATAGAAAGTTCCCCAAGCATATGTGAAACCTATTTTCAGTTGATCTTCAGGAGCACTTCTTATCTAGTTATAACTTGAGAATCCATCCATAAGTGATAGCATCTCATATCGAACAGTATGGTCTACTATGATGTCAATGTTTGGGAGAGGAAAATCATCCTTAGGACAAGCTTTGTTGAGATCTCTAAAATTTGTGCATACTCTAATTTGACCATTTGGTTTTGTGATAGGAACAAGGTTTGATATCCAATTTGCATAGTCAATAGAGTGAATGAATCCAACATCTAGGAGTTTCTTCAATTCCACCTTGACCAAGAGTGCAATCTGGGGGTGCATTTTTCTCAACTTCTTGTTATATGGTTTGGCATTTGGTAGCAATCGAAAATGATGTAGCACAAGTTCAAGATCTAATCTAGTCATATAAGCATATGACCATGCGAAATTAACTTGTCTTTTTGAAAATAATGTTGTGAACTCAGTCTTTTCATTGGTGGTCAAAGATGTTGCCAATTGTATGATTCTAGAATTGTCTTGTGTTCCAATTTTCACTTCTTCTATTTCTTCTATAAGAAATGGAGATTTCTCAGTCTATAGGAATAATGTCCAGTCCTCCATCCTTAGGTGCCTTAGAGAGGTTTTCACCTTTAGATACATCCTTTATTTTTATTTTTTCATGGTCAGTAGGTGCCTTTTGATTTTAACCTGAAGACCTATTATTTTTATTTTTACTTTTTTCATTTTCACTTTTGTGACTAGAGGATAGGATAGCCTCACCAAAGTATGTTGCATAATCGATTTTTATGGAAAATCCAACCTTATGATCCCCACTTGGTATTCCTTCATGAATTTCCATGAACTCAACAATTGCTTTGTTGTTCTCGAATGTATCTAAACTTGGTGGCTCTTTTTGGTCCCGATCTATGAGTTGAGGGTAGACAAGGGGTAAACCATCATTGGTATTGTCAAGGGTCATGGTGTAGGTAGATAGGGTAAAGATACAAGTAGAGTCATCAAGTTCCTAGGAGTAAACAACAATGGTTTCCCAAAAGTCTTTGATCCATTCTTCTCTATTCAAAGGGACTTTTGTATGGGGACTTAGCCGATTTTGCTGGGAACCAATTGTAAGCATTTGATGGAATGTTTTTCAAGGGAAGGTTCATCAAGTTTTCCAAATGGTTTATCAAGGTCCATGTCAATAGTGGAGGATTGGGATTCCCATTCATATTCATTGGAGTTGACGTCAAAGTCCAAAGATTCCTTGAATGTCTCAATCTCATATGAAGCATTAATGTTCTCACTCGAAGGTAACCTAATCCCTTGGATAGTCACTGTTACAAACCACAACCCTTGGTGTTTAGTAGTTTAGGAGGTTGCAAGGGTTCTAATATTCCTTGTTTGTTTAGGCCAAGGCCATTGTGTCCATCATATCCTTGTTGTTTCATTATTAGGAACTATTTTGGATACTGTTCAACTAGCAATTTCTTAGGTTCAGTTTCCTCCTCTTCTTTGTGCAGCCATGTGAAAATGTTGTCATCCAAATACTCTTTTACGAGCTCCACCCATTTAGTGAAGGTGGTAGGGGGATTGTTAATGATGACTTTAGGCTACATAGGATGCACTTTTCCATAGGATTTCAGGGATTTAGGTAAATTTCCAATAAAAAAGAGACTCTTCATGTTGTATTCTCTACATCCTTTGTCTTGAATTTGGATTTTGGGTATGGAAGGTTTGGAAAATGGAGAAGATGATTTGATAAGGGTAGATGAATCAATGTAGTGATTTGGAGTGGGATAGGAAGTGGAAGATGAGGCCTCGTGATTGATGGGAACTTGATGTTCAATAGTTCCTTTTAGGTTCGTGCAATATTGAAAAGGATCAGGGTCACCAAGAATAGTGATATAGTACCATTGTGTGGAAACTTGAGGCATTGGTGGTAGGTGGTTGGTATAGCCCTAATAGCATGAATCCATTAGAAAATGAGGAGAAGGTTGTAATGTAAAACCAGATCCAAGACATGAAACACTGTGCTTTGTATTGTTGGACCAACTCTTACAGGAAGTGACATTACACCTTCAGATGAGCATTCAACATCATCATAAGATTTTATAGTAATTTTCTTGGTTCAGTCTATGAAATTCTCAAAGTATCCCAAGGATTTCACCAATTTTAGGGAAAAAATGTTCAGACGCTCTCCACCATCTACCAAGACTCATCTGATCTTACATTTATCTACATAGACTTCCCAGTGTAGGGGATCATTATGATCAGACTTAGGTGCGAAAAAGTCTTGTTTAGAGAAGGTGACATGATGGGGCATATAAAGGTATCCACCCATGGCGTGAAATTAATTGAAATCTAGGTTAGCAGGTATAGATGATTCTTGTAAATATTTTTCAAGGATATCTCTATGTTGTGAGGATGTACACCGGAGTTCTAGGATGGAAATTTGTGTTAGATTTTTCCCTAGTTTCTCTAGGAGATTATATTGGCCTTTCAGTTGGGGATTGGAAGAAGGTCCTAGAATAGTTATCCTGGTTCTACAAGTGGAAAAAATACAATCTAAGTTTGGATTGTTTATAGTGATAGTGGCAACATGTTCATCTGTGATTCGTATATTGTGAAGGATAGTGTTGTAATCATGTTTGATGGCGGCATAATTGGCATTATTATTATTTTCTAAACTGGAGGATTTTCCTTTGTCATGGTCATGCAAGGGAGTTTTAAATATGGTGTGATCAACATTTTTTTCCTTGTGAATTATCCACTGAAATGGTTTCATTTTCAATAAGGTCTTGAATGATATTTTTGAGTGTCCAACATCTAGATGTTTTGTGTCCTTTTTTGCGGTGATATTCACAATATTCATCTTCTTTCCACCAATCGGGTTTGATTAATGATGGTTCATAGTTTTTTATGTCTGGAAATTGGATGACGTTGGATTGCAAGTATTTTTTAAGGACTAATTTGATGGATTCACCCAATTGGGTGTATGTTCTCTTGGCACGGGGATGACCTATGCATTGTTGATTATTGTGGACTGCATTTAATGTTTGATTTTGACCTTTTGTTTGAGAATTTAGTGTGTTTGGTGTGTTTGATGAGGAAGGACCTTGGAGGTGAATGGTAGGACCTTTGGTTATCACATCGGCATCAACAATTCCATCATTTGTGACATTCTTGTTTTGGGACCAATATTTTCTCTTATCATTATTGGGTTTTGGATTCTCTTTGTTTATTTTAACTAGTCCTTTTGTAACAAGACCTTTTTCATTAAGGACACCCTTCTCAAGGATCTCATCAAAAGTTGTGAAACATTGAATTTGGAGTCTACTCATCATTTCTTTGTCAAGGTTCTCAATAAACATGGTGACCAATTATTTCTCAGTAATGTGACAAGAGAACTTGCTGCCCAAACCTTGCCATCTCTAGTAAAATGAGGTAATGATTCCCCTTCTTCTTGTTTGGTTGTGCTTAATGTTGCAAGGGTGACATCATTTTTAATGTTGAAGGAAAAGTGATTAATGATTTTTTCAGCCAGTTCACCCCATGTTCTAATCCCTGGAGGGATATGTGCAAACCAATCTAGGGTTGGCCTTGTGAGACTTTGTGGGAATAGCCTCATCAAATAGGTAGGATCATTTGAGACTTCCATATAGGAAGTGTTAAATTCTTGAATGTGTTCAATTGGATCCCCTGTCCCCTTATACTTAGGTAAAGGTGGTGTCGTGAAATGAGGGGGAAAGGGTGGCATGCATAGATTTATGTCAAAAGGAAAGGGGCACAGTTCCTCCATGGAGTAGGTCTTCTTGTTGGTCCCCAATTGTATATTTCTCATCTGTTGTTGGAGGGATTGTATTTGTTGCATCAAAGTTTTTGCAAGAGATGGTGTTGCATTGGTTTTATTTGGTGTCATGGAGTTGGTGTTGGGGTCACATATAAAATTTGGATTGGATTTGATATTTTGAAGCGTAGGACATTGGTTACTATATTGATGTATGTTTTTTGGTGGGAAATTGGCATTAAGATTTGTCTCAAAGGTCATGTTTGTGTTTGGTATAGTATTTTGGAATAGATGTGTAGACCCTTGATTTGTTCCTTGAATTTGAAAAGTTGGTCCTTGATTTATATTTTGGAAGGATGGTGTAGGTTCATGATTGGCATTTTGGAATGATGGGGTAGGTCCTTGATTAACATTTTGAAATGATGGGGTAGGTCCTTTATTAGCATTTTCAAATGATGGGGTAGTTCCTTGATTGGTGTTTTGATTTGGGATTCTTTGTGGGATGATGTGAACCTTCCTTGATTTATTTGGTAAGTTTTGATTGGATGATGGTGTTCTTTGAAATTGGAATGAAGTACCTTGGTTTTTATTTTGAAATGTAGGTATAGGACCTTGATTTGTATTTTGAAAAAGAGGGTTGGTGAAGGTCTTAGAATTTCATGAGCTTCCAAATGTGAAGTTTTGCCCTTGTGTAGTGGCATGGGTTACCTTGTTTCCAAATGTGGAGATGCTAGGGATGTGTGTGGTAGTGGTTTCCATGTTTGTTGTTGTTCCAAGTGGTATGGTTGACATACGTTGTGAAGAGGGAATTCCTAATGCAAATGGATTTTTTGTATCTTCTTCCACAATGGTTGAGACATCAAAGCCTTGAGGGAGTTTGACACCCTTTTTGGCTAGTGCATAGAAGAATCAATTAGGATCGGCACCAACAAGTTGATAAACCATGCTTATAATTCTCGGGTCTTGGTAAGCTCTTTCAATTTCTTCGGGATTCATTTTCTTGTTGAATTCTTCTTGACTTAGGTTGTCCAATGTAAAGTCTCTTTGTGGTGTCTCTCTTTGAGGTGTGGATTGATATGTATTTGTCCCAAGGGTGGTGTCATGAAAGGGAACACACTTGAGAAGTACATGTCCTTTATTTTGGTTCATGACCTTGTTTCAACCATGTGAGACTTGCAATTTGGAAGGTAATGCAAGGTGGTGATGAGGCTAAACTATGTTTTTGGGATTTTTTTGGTTATAAGGATGCAATGTGATTATGAAAGGATATGAAACTAGTGGATTCTAAGGATACCAATGGTTGATTTAATAATGACCAAGGATAATGATAAGGTATCAAGATAATGTTAAAAGGTAATAATGCAACTAAGGTTAAGATGAAATTGAGCTATGTTATTTTTTTTTGTATTTTTGGGATAAATATACAAAATTAAGGTGAAATCTAAATGAAAGACTAAGGATTGATAAGATGATAATTAAAGCTAAGGTCAAATAGTATGATATGAGGTTATGGTAATGCTAAGGATATGAAGCCTAAAATTTGAGACAAAGGATGGCAACCAAGCTAATGTAGGTCCAAGATAACAAACCCAGATGTCATTGGCCTTTGTGATAATCAAGAGGATAATTTTGACAAGGTTGAGTCAAGGCTAGGAAACAAGCTTAAGACTCAAGTTTGACCAAGGTGATAATGATAAAGGTTGATATAATGAAGGATTAATGTCACTGAAAAAATGGATAAGCAACCAACGACTATCCAAAATCTCAATAGTCTTCCTAAGTCTGAAATTTTGAAAGGGTGAGTGCAACCTAAGGTATAAAATTAACTATGCAAAGGTAAGGACGAAACCTAAAATGTGATGGAATCCTGAATGGCAATGCTAGAATGGACTGGTAAAAGGCTTGCAAGTCTCTAGTTTAATAGTAAGAATCACTTGAAAATGACCCGATTGATTTTGAACAAGGATTTTGGAAGTTTCAAGTTATCAAGTAGTTGCAATTTTTTTTTCTACAAATGCATCGTTTCAGGTTGTGGGTTTCCAGAATGCAATTGCGGTTTAGGATGATAGTTGCAGCTCTGTTTTCTACAAATGCAGTTCAGGAAGATAGTTGTGATTTTCTAATTATTAGATGTGGTTCAAAATATCATTTGCAGGTCTATTTTTATCAGTTGCGGTGCCAAAATGTTGATTTTGTAGTTTTAATGGTTTTTGACCTGGTTTTGAATGAATTTTGACTAGTTTTTGATGTGATTTGATTGGAAAACACAAAATACAATCACAAGTAGTTGTTTTTTTATGTTCGGTCTGAATGTGTAAGATTTTTAAATTTATAAAAGACACTTGCAAAGACACTTCACAAACTATGGATTCTCAAGACATACCACCCGCTAGATCCCCACTTAGATTTCTCCAACCACTTAAACAAGGCAGACAGCTAGAGACTTGGTGGAACTGGCTCCCCTCCACAACACTCACTTCTCGGTATCACCAAGTCTCAATTCCCCAAAGAGGAATTTCTGCCTCTACACATGCTTAGTAAAGACGTGGGACGACTTCAGAATGATTGTTCTTGTGCTAGCAAGTGAAAGGGATTTTGGCCACTATAATAAAGGTTCTTGGTGAATACTCAGGGACATGGCTCCCCACAAGCATCCAACAAGCCACTTAAGTCTTTAATCACTCTACTAGGGGCTCTTATACATTTTATGTTAGGTACCCTATTTCGAGTGACACTGTACAACAAGGGAAAAGACTGTCATGAGGACTTGATAGTTTAGTCGTATCCTTTTATATATCAGCTCAAGTGAAAAATTGGTTGGAGTCATTCCCTCTTTTGAGGAAGGCCCCTTTAAAGGTAATGTAGTGTAGGAAAATGCATACCCTTGCATTTTCACACTTTTTTGGACTTGCCTTGCTTTATTTATGTCTTAATTGGTCCTATTTTGCATCCACAATCCTAATAAACTATATCTTTTTTTGGCTAATCTCGACAAACATCAATGGATAAATGATAATTTAATGATTCTATTTGATTGTCCCTATTTTTGGCTTTGGAATAAGACACCACCTAGGGCGTATTTGTCCCCCAAACGTCTTGGGACCTTGATTTCAAAGGCACCTTAAATGGGCCCCTTTTTGGAGTTTATGCACCAAGTTTTTAGCCTTGGTACTAAGACACCACCTAGGGCGTCTTAGTCCCCCTTAAGCTTTTTTAAGGATTTAATTTCAATTTTTGGTAGGATTTAGCCTCCTTTAATTAATGAATTCATATGTCAGCTTGTTTTGGTGTAATTTTTGGATATTAAGCATGTGAATAAGTATAAATAAAAGGTTCTTTCACTCATTTTCATATCTAGCAATCTAACAAGCAATCTAAGCATCCAAGCATTCAAGTATTCAAGCATTCAAGAGAAATTCATCAAGAATTTGGAGTCATCATCAAGATTCAAGCATCATATCAAGGATATTGTTGCATCATGTGTGTTTTTGACCTAACATTTGTGATGTAGGGTTTTGATTCAAGCAAGCAATTCAAATCAAGATCTATCAAGCATTCATTGGATTCAAGATCTATATTCAAGCTAGCCACCCCACACAAGCTTTCAGATTTCACAACAAGGGTTTGGTGAGTTGTGATATTGCATGTTGTTCATTCATCATTTCCCTCCATTTCATTCCATTTCAAGGTTTAATTACCAACAAGGGGTTTGACCAAGGAAAACCCCCATTTACTAACAATCAACAAGTTTTTCCCTCTTGTCTGTTTTTAATTGCATATTTAGGTTGAATAATTGAAGATCATTTAAAGTGAAAAGTTGAAAATTTGCATTGCAAAGTTGTCATCTTCACGGAATATCACTTACAAGCCAAATCCAGAAGATTCAAGACCTGGGATCAAAGAAGAAGGAAGTGTAGACACTGAGCCTCAGGACCACATTAGGATATTTCATAAATTCCAAATGGGTCTTAGTCACCACCTAGGGTGTCTTAGTCAACAGTAAGGGCGTCTTAGTCCTCCATAACACTTTTTGACAGCTTCTTTGCATTTCTGGAATCCTCACTACATTTCCAAAACTCCCAGGTACACATACCCTAACTTGTTGCATAATTTCATCATTTGCATCATTCATGTAGCTTGCATTGTTAGGTTTTGTAAGTTGAATGCTAAGTTATCTTTTCCAAGATTTTTCTTGGTGGTGAACCCCTCAAAGCCTAAAATAACCCCTCCTAGGTCATCCCTATTGAGAATTGACTCACCCTTGAGGTTGATAGTCAATCCAATTAGGATTCCTAAGACCTTATCGAATGACAATAGGAGAATAGTGGTGTTCTATGACCTAGGCCATCAAGCCCCAATTTTTCATATTGTTCATTTTGGTGAACCCAACATATTTGAGCATTCATTTTCTAATTTGGATTCCATTAAAGTACTATATCTAGGTTGAATTCATTCTTGCATTGCATCTTGCATTAGTGAAATTGCATCTAGGGTTTCTTATATTTGCATTAGTAAAAGTGCATATAGGTTACATTTTTGCTTTCTTGCATCATTTTATTTCATTGAAAAATTAAAAAGTACATTTTTCATCATCCTAATTGCATTTAGAAACATTGTTATTACATTCAAAATTGAAAAAAAATGCATTCAACTTTGCATTCAATTGCTTGTCACTAGTTACTTTTTCTTGCATTCATTTGCATACTTTTCTATTTCTAAACATCAAGTCCCTGAATAGGCAACCTGTGAACATTGTAGACAACCCTGATTTTTTTGTTTTTCTACCAAAACCCTTTGCTAGGACTAAAACACCCTTCCTGGCGTCTTAGTTCCTCTCAGGGTTTTTGGCTGATAACCCTCTCTCTAATGTTTGTTATCTGTTCTAGTCCCTGGAACCTCAAAATCACACTAGTAGGACCAAGATTCTCTTACTGGAGTCTTAGTCCCTATTGACTTTGACTTTCCAATTTTTAGGATATGAAAGTTCTTTTCTGTGTTTTTGTTGGCTGCCTTCAGTTTTCTATTTTATTTTGTAGAATTGTTGTTATTCCAATTTCTTTCATTTCAAGTGTAATTGCAAGAATAGGATATTGTGTTCATTGCACTTTCTTTCATTTATCCGTTGCATGAGTTGTACTACTTGGTGTCCTACTACTAATACTGTGGCTATACAAAGTGCGAGACTCATGGAATCCTGTGATAAAACACTTGTTGTGGATCTTGGGTTGTCAAGATCTCTTACTTCTAGTGTTGGTATTAGTTCACTAGGTATGGACCATACCTTTGATACATATTTTGCTATGCCTACATTACCTACAAGTTCTATGCCAATTTTTCAAACAATGGTTGATCTCATATCCGTAACAAAAATATAATAAAAATTCATGAAGACTTAGCCCATTTACAAGATAACATGAGTATTGAAAAAATTTCAAACACTATTACACCTGCCATAGATAGTATTCACCACATGATGGAAAGTGATAAAGGACTGGAAGTTGTGTGTAACATAGCTCAAATCTTTGGAAAACATCTTCCTTCCACCACTAATGGTGATCAAGCTTCAAACAATGTGCAAAGCTAAGGAGGAAATCAAACTCCTCCCTCTTCAACCATAACCTCAATTCCCACCTATACCAATCCTCAAGTGACCACAATGATGCAAGCAACTAGCAATATCCTTCCTACCTCAAACATTTCCACTAGTGGTCCTTATACTTATGTGGCATCTAATCTTATATCTCCCATCGTAAGCAATCCATTCATTGGTCCTTCCAACACATACACACCACCACCATATTCACTTCCATCTCAAACCACAAGAAATGATCCTATGATTAACCACCTTTTTCAAATCCTTTCATCTATTCAACATCAAGTTTCCACCATAAATCAAAATCAAAATGGTCCACCTTCATACTATGTCAAAATCAACCCACTATCTCTGGAGATATTAATAACTTCGATGCCACAAGGTATAGAGATCCCTAGATTTGAGAAATATAGAGGAAAGGGAGATCCTACTAATCACATCAATGTATTTACTACTTTGTGTAGTGACTCTATCCTTGAGGACAAAATTTTGGCTAAGCTCTTCCCTTGATCCTTAAAATACATTGCCTTGGACTGGTTTTCTACATTACCGAATAACTCAATTTGTTCATTCAATGAACTTGTTGAAGCATTTATTAACCATTTCCAAGTGCATATGGTTCCTAAAATGACATTAGCTGATTTGATGAGATGTAAGCAAAATGAGGGTGAAAAAGTCACTGACTTTATTTCCCATTACCAATCGCTTTATTCCCAAATCAGTGTGAAGATTCTTGATTCTCACCTTCAAAATATGTTCATAAAAAATTTACAAAGTGAGTTATGAGACAAGCTTACCATGATGAAATTCCATTCCTTCATGCACTTATGCAATACCCTTCAAGACTATCAAAATTCTCTAGGTAGTTGTGAATCAAAAATCACCCCTACCCATCCTGAAAAGTCTGAATCTTCAAACCAAAACACCTACCATTCTTTTAGAAGATAAAAAAAAGTTTCCTTCAACTAAATTCCACCTCCCAACCTACCCAACAAGTTGATACCCAAGTAGTTGCTATAAAGAAGAGTAATCCTTATATCTTTGGCGATTCACAAAGGAAATTTACTCCCTTACGCAACACACTTCAAAATATCATGACTTAGCTATTAAACAAAAAAATGCTTACCTTACCTCCTATTTGACCTCTTGACCCTAGCAAGCATTTACCTCCGAGCTTTAGACAAAATGCATATTGTGATTATCACCAACAAAAATGACATGATACATAACATTGCAAGCATCTTAAACATCTTGTGCAAGACCTCATTGATTCTAATCATATCCAAATTGGAGGTATGAATAAAAAAGGTAATAAATCTGTAGCTCCTCCTAACCAAAACTTGCAAATATTTACCAATCCCATTCCTAACCATAATATTTCATTTGTTAAGGCTGGTGAAGCTAAGCCCAATGCCATGAATGTTGACATGGATGATGATAACAATGAACAAAATCCTATGGATGATGATGAACAAACTCCTATGGATGCTAATTACCAAATTCCTATTAGTACAATGATAGGAGTGATTGACATCAAGCCTCATAAGCAACAAACCATAATGCCCATTGACATTATTGTCTCTTCAGAAGAAATAATCAAACATGCACCTGATGGTCCTCTTTACATAGCTGACAAAATCAATAATAGGCCCACTCTTGGGATTTTAATTGATCTCGTCTATGGAGAGAATGTGATCACATAAGAACTATTATATGTGCATAAACTCACTGAAGATAGATATGATAAACCAAAAGTATGGATTAAAATGTATGATGGTTTTTCTCATGCTACAATGGGCTTGATCACACTCCCTTTACAAGTAGGACCGAAGAAATCAAATATATCATTCTCTATCATCTCTAATTTAGATCAATTGCATGTGAAGTTAGGCTACAAATGGCTTTGCTCCATGAATGCAATCCCATCCATTGCCCATAAGTGCTTAAAGTTTCTAGTTGGCAATAAAATATTCAATGTGAACCATAGTGGCTTTAGCCCTCTATCTTCCCATGAAATTTTTTCCTTAGAATATTTTTGGCCCGGGCCCATGGAACCTATAAGAACCCGTGAGGACTTCCTTTTCCTATCCTACCAAAAGTTCAAAGAAAAATGCATAGCCAAATTATCCCTTGAGAATTTTCCTCCACCCATGCTTGAACCTCCACCACTTGAAGAAAACAATATTGAGCCTAAATCCCTTCCAGCAAACCAAGACCCATCCATCAAAAATCCTTTACCTATTTCCTACAAGAGACCAAGAGAAAATAAACAAGTCCCAATTTTCCTCATAAGAAAATTTATAAATCGAAAGAGAAAGTGGTTGAACAACCTTCCACAGTTTCTTCCATTCTCCCCTCACAAGAAGAAGAGGAACCTATGGTTGACCAATCCTCTCCTACACAAATGCAACTTGAAAACTGTAATAAAAGAAACCAAAATGCTAGAGAGTGTAGTCGTAGATGTCATGCTATTGCTCAAAAGATGAATGAAGAGATTAACATTAAAAATCAAAATCCAAACTTGAAAGAAGCAATAAACGATGAGCCTCCTCCATTACTAGAACAAATAGATCCTATGTTTCCAACACAATAGGTGCCAACACCTTCTATGGATATTATCATTCATCCTCCTGTTGTGATTAACTTGGATGATGATGAAGAGACTACTAAAATTGATGAGGAAGTGCATAATGAGTTGAATTTTCTATTTTACTCTTCCATGAGCTTAAACGATAACAACTGTGATGATCTTCCTAAACTAACTGATGCACCATGTGTTAAGCCTAGTGATTCTCCTAGTACAACACTTGATGTTGTCCCTCTCGCTAGTGATCTACATTACGCATATACTGAACAAGACTGGGATGCAGATGATCTGCTAGATGGTTGAATCACATGTGCTTTACTAGTCTCTTTACTTTCCTTTTTGCTTTCTTTTTGTATGATTACATGTGTGTAATGTGATCCCTCATGAAATTTTGTTTGACGGTCTCTCTCTCTTTGTGCATTCCTCTATTTGTACCTTCAATCTTCTATATGTTGTAAGATTTTTCCTTTTCATTAATCTTTTCTTTTCATTTGCATGTTTATCTTGTGTTTTCCTTTTGGGGATGATGCAAGGCGTCAAGACACCCTATGTCTCTTCCATGTTGACCCAAAATATTTTTCATTATCTTTTCTTTTGCATTTCATTTTTGTCTTGTGTTTTCCTTTTGGGGATGATGCAAGGTGTCGAGACACCCTATGTCTCTTCCATGTTGACTCAAAAGTCTTTTTTTTTTTGCTCTCTTTATGTCATTCTTCAAATTCTATGTGTATTTGGGGAATGATGACAATTTTGAGCTCTCTAATATCACTGCAGCAAAGACAGATATTGACCCTGAATCCATAGATCCCTTATGTGTTTCTGGGGGACAACCCTCTTTTCGGTTTTCTTTTCAATGTTTGTCTACTTTAAAGTAATTGATCACAACATGGTGTTTAGCAATTTATTTAAAGGGGCATACATTAGCATTATTTTGGCATGATTTCATTTGCATTTTCATGTTCCTTGATGTGATTTTCTTACTTCATGTGATGTGTTTTTCTCTTTTTGGTGACATTGGGAGTAATGTACTTCAAGATCTTGATCTATCTTAGCATATTACAAAACCTCTTAGTGGTGATGTGATGCATTGCATTCCCTAAGTTGCAAATATGTTACCCTTTGATTGGTCCTCTCTTGGAGACATTAGGAACAATGTCCCATAAGATTAAGACCTCACAAGAACTAAGAAAAATCCCTTTGAGCATCCCCCTTTCTTATTGCATTGTATTTGAGTTCCTTATTAAAGTCATGGAGGTATGGCTTTAATATGGTTTCCTGGGGCTCACCTAGTGAACAACTAGCTTCACTAGCCCTTGTGAGCATGCATTTTTTTACCTTATTAAAGTCATGGAGATATGGCTTTGATATGGTTTCCTGGGGCTCACCTAGTGAACAACTAGCTTCATTAGCCCTTGTGAGCGAGCATTTTCTTTTTGTCCTTGTCATATTCATGGGGGTTTGAAATTGATATGGACAACTAGCTTCACTAGCCCTTGTGAGAATGTGTTTCATTTGCATAGTGGACAGTTTGTTCCACTTATAAATCCTTTTGATCAAATAGCCTAGACCTAGTCCACAACACGTTGGACGACTAGTCAAAGCTTGATCTATTGCATTCTTCTTCTTTTTTTCCTTTTTGTAGTCTTTGATGGTGTATGTTTTCGATCTGGTTATGGATTCATATATCATCTGCAAGTGTGTTCCTTTGTTCCTATGTTGGTTTTCCATAGGATATTGATCTTGGGGGCTTGGCCACCCTCTTGATTATTGTCATCCTATCTTAGTAACATTTGTACATTTGAACCCCTCTTTATTGTGTGGTTGGCTACTTTAGTGTGATTTTGATGCAAGTTCTTCCTCTCAGTAAAGTGGGGGCTAAATGTAGTGTAGGAAAATGCATACCTTTGCATTTTCACACTTTTTTGGGCCCGCCTTTATTTATCTTTATTTATGTCTTAATTGGTCCTATTTTGCATCCACAAGAATAATAAACTATATATTTTTCTAGCTAATCCCAACAAACATCAATGGATAAATGATAATTTAATTATTCTATCTGAGTGTCCCTAATTTTTGGGTCGGAACTAAGGCACCACCTAGGGCATCTTTTTCCCCTAAAGGTCTTGGGACCCTAACTTCAAAGGAACCTCAAATGGGCCCCTTTTTGGAGTCTATGCCCCAAGCTTTTAGCCTTGGGACTAAGATGCCACCTAGGGTGTCTTAGTCCCCCTTAAGCTTTTTTCTGGATTTAATTTCAAATTCTAGCGAGATTTAGCCTCCTTTAATTAATGAATACATATGTCAGCTTGTTGTGTAATTTCAGGATATTAAACATGAATAAGTATAAATACAAGGTTATTTCACTCATTTTCATATCTAGCAATCTAAGCATCCAAGAATTTAGGCATTCAAGAGCAATTCATCAAGCATTTGGAGCCATCATCAAGATTCAAACATCATATCAAGGAGATTGTTGCATCATGTGTGTTTTTGACCTAACATTGTGATGTAGGGTTTTGATTCAAGCAAGAAATTCAAGTCAAGATCTATCAAGCATTCATTAGATTCAAGATATACATTCAAGATATCCACCTCACACAAGTTTGTAGATTTCATAACAAGGGTTTGGTGAGTTGTAACATTGCATGTTTTTCATTCATCACTTCCCTCCATTTCATTCTATTTCAAGGTTTAATTACCAAAAGGGGTTTGACCAAGTAAAACCCCCATTTACTAACAATAAACAATTTTTTCCCTCTTGTGTGTTTGTGATTGCAGATTTAGGTTGAAGACTTGAAGATCATTTAAAGTGAAAAGTTGCAAAGTTGCATTGCAAATTTATCATCTTCAAAGAAACTCACCTACAGGCCAAATCTGAAAGATTCATGACCCGAGATCAGAGAAGAAGGAAGTGTAGACACTGAGCCTCAAGACCACATTCGAAGATTTCAAAAATTCTAAATGGGACTATGTCACCACCTAGGGCATCTTAGTCCTCTCGAAGGTATTTTACAAAGATTCTTCCAGATCTGATTTTGATATCTGAAGATTCTGTATTTTCCTTGAAAAATAGCAACGAGAATAAGTCAACAATAAGGGAATCTTAGTCCTGCATAGCACTTTTTGATAGCTTCTTTGAATTTCTTGAATCCTCATTACATTTCCAAAACTCCTAGGTACACATACCCTAACTTGTTGTTGCATAATTTCATCATTTGCATCATTCATTTAGCTTGCATTGTTAAGTTTTGTAAGTTGAATGCTAAGTTGTCTTTTCCAAGCTTTTTCTTGGTGGTGAACCCCTCAAATCCTAAAAGAACCCCTCCTAGGTATTCCTTGTTGAGAATTAACTCACCCTTGAGGTTGATAGTCAATCCAATTAGGATTCCTAGGACCTTATTAAATGACAATAGGATAATAGTGGTGTTATATGACCTAGGCTATAAATAACCCTTTTTCATATTGTTCAGGTAACAAAATCAAGATAAGGATGCTATTTTTGATCACCCAATATCACACGAAGTGCAAGGGGAGAGCATACATAACACCTTTGCCTCACAGTCGCATGGGGTTCATTTTAAGCCCAAAATCCAAATGTGGGGTGTGATTGTACAAATGCCAAAGAAATTATTTTGATCCTCAAGATCATCAAGTGGTGTGAGAGGACAACATACACACTCTATGACAGTTTGCAAACCACCAAACACGAAAGACACTTGTAAATTTTAACCTGTACTTATTATTTGAAGAAACTCAAATTCTTTTTATACCAATGACATTTGATGCAAGTTCATTTTAATGCCCATGAGTGAGATAATGCATTTTTTTGTTTTTTTAAAATCCGTATGAATGAGATATGCAAGTTCTTTTTACTCTTATGATCCTGATGCAAGTTGTAATTGGAAATAAAACAAAAGAAAATCACTTTAAAACTAAATAAGTAAAGAGCTCGATTCTTTTGTTGTTTATAAGGAAAAAAATGTTGGGAACTCCTCAACTCCAAAGCCACATGCTAAATACAGACAATTAGCAACCAAAAACCCTACTAAAAGGAAATTGAAAGCAAGCAAAAAACTAAAAAAATTATACCAAAAAAGCAGTTGCATCGTTTGGGGCCTCAAATGTGTCACTATGTTGTGTCACACCAGAATAGTTGTGTCGTGACTTTGAATTCAAATTTCTTGCCCATGAATGCTTCATTGTTTTCCACAAATGCGTCGTTCTTTTAAATCTGATTACCCTCCAAGAAAATGTGTCATTTCCCCTATCAAATGTGTCATTTCTTGGAAATTGTGTCACTGTTTTCCATCGTTGCGTCATTCTGCATTGAAAAAATACAAAACAAACAAAAAGTCATATGGATTCTACAAAAACTTATTTTCATGTTGGTTTCACCAATGTAGGACTGGTTAAAATGAGTTAGCTTAGATCCTAGTGACAACCACATCAAGTGCTACTAAGCCTAAAAAACAAAGCACTCTCCATTAAAGTTGAATCACTTCCCTTGTCTCTCCTATTCCTCCTTTTGCAAATAATCCCTTAGATTTGTAGTCAAGATTATGCAAATACCTACAAATAGTAAGCAAGAAAGTTGGAGAAATGTGGTTGTTAAGGAGAAAATGGAGGAGGAAGGCTTCTTTTATAGACATCCATTCGAATGAATGGACGAGATCGATCTTCTAGAAAGATGTTGAGATCAACAGTGGAGGATTGATGCACCAAAAAGTGGTGGGCTAGGGATGCCTATGATGCTGATGACTATGACAAAGATGGCCAAGATTAATGAGCAAGTGGAGGGATAATGGATGAATTAAAAATTGAAAAATAATTAATTCATGAGGAAAGAATCTTTGACCAAAAGGAGGCATAAATAATTTATTCAAATTATTTATTTGGAAAAAGGAAAGTGGGCATTTAGTTAAAACAATTTATAAAATCATTTTAATTAAATGGGAGAAAATGGGAAAGAGAATTAAATAATTAATTTGAATTAATCATTTAATAAAAGAGAGGGTTGGGGGAATAATTAAATAATTTCAACAACTATTTAACCATAGAAGAATTAAGGGATAAGTGAATAGTTAAATAATTAACTTTAATTATTTAACTATAGACGAAAGGTGATAAATAAATAATAATTTATTTAATTATTTGAAGAAGAAAGTGAATTAGTGACGCAATTAATTTATTTAATTGATCGGGATAGAATAAAGCTAAGAAGTGAATTAATTAAATAATTAAAAATTATTTAATTAATAGAGGAATGTGATCAAGAATAATTAAATAATTAAAATTATTTACTTATTGGAGGACGACGACCAAGAAAAATGATGCTCGCAGATTTAGGAGATTTTTCAATGTCTACAAGATGCAGTCACAACAAAACAGTATGATAGATTTGAATTTAAAATTTCATATAGAAATTTATATTGACATGATTCAATGTTTGAAAAGAATGAGATTATGCAATGTTATACATGTGACTTCTTATTCAATTGTTCACTCTGAACAATATGGTTTCAAAATTTATAAGAGAATGATAGCATGATTGAACATATTTTTATGCAATTTTAAAAAAAATGCATGCTTGAAGGATAAGAAAACTACTTTTGAAAACAATTATTCGAATAAAATAAAGGTTTATTCTTTTCTAGAAAATGATTGATTACTATACTATTATAAAAGTAAAATAGAGATCAATAAATATAGATGTACATATATATATATACGTGTGCATATAAACATATATATTTGTATATATAAATACATACATATATATACATATATATATATATATATAAATACATACATATATATATACATGTATATATATACATACATATATATATGCACACATATATATAAATATATACATATTCCTTATAAAAAATTGAATATGGAATTGAAATTATCACAATCATATTGATTGGATTCAAATAATATCATGAGGAAGATCTTATGAAGTTGTGGCTTGCATTCAAATTAAGGAAAGATATTCAAATTTGAATAGTGGGGCAGCCAAATTAATGTCAATTATGAATGAAACGGCCCCATGATGCTGTGAACAGGTAAGGGAAACATGCATTTTTCCATTTTGGTAACACAAGAATACTGGGGAAGAAATCGACAATGGTCTAGCAGTGGCAACGGGAAATTAGGAAAAGGCAAGCCAATGTATCGTCTCATTAGGGAAAAGTAGGAAAGAGCCAAGAAAAACCACAAACAGAGGTAAAAATCATTATTTTGTTGCTGATTATGAATGATCTTTCATTGCAAGGTATTCAAAAACCTTACTTTTCCTTCCTTTATGTCGATTTCATTTGAGCTTGTTAACAAAACATAAGATGTCGATTTACTACAAGCCTTATTTTGCTTAGAACTAGGGCTTTTGATTTAGAATCAATTATTTCTTGATTTATGTTGCAGAGGCCTCATCGACCAACCTATACATGCACCATATCTTTGCATTTTCTTCTATAGACATGAAATTTGAACTTGGTTACGCCTTGTATGAATTATTGTTATCACCCCAAATCGATATGTTATGCATGTAAGTTATTAACCATTTCATGGTTAATCGAATGATTTTTCGATAAATAGAATTATTGTTTTGTATTGAACAATTTTGAAATCATCATCGTTTCCCTTAAAGGGAAAATGATAGTATATTTGATGTTCTATTTCTTTTATTATTTGTAGTTCTTCCTATCGGCTAGGCCAAACAAAGATGTAACCTAAAATGGGTGTGAAGGCTACTAACATCGTTCATAGAATGATGTACATAAATTTATGTGCAACTTCTATTTAAGCATGTTTCCTCATTCTCCTCGAACGATGGAGGAATGATTACATCTTTCCATTCTATTATGTGGGCATTGATCCTAAAGATCGATTGCAGTATACCATTTCTATATAGAATTAATCGTTCAATAGAATGATCCACATTTTATTTGCATACATGTGATGCTCGCATATGTTGATTTCACCAGTTCGTTTGCATGCACATATCATTCTCCGAAAGATTACTATGAATATGTTTTATCAACCGACCATCAAACATTGTAAGCTGATAATCGACATTTCTTCAAGGTTGGCTAATGATAATATTAGTGATGAAACTAAATAGTCATTCGACTGTTAGTCATTCTTAGAATGACAGTACCTTGAACTTATATTCATAAAATTCCCCATAAAAACTCAGATATCTCTCTTAACTCAAAACAATAATTTAAATGTTCCATCTTGTATGTGATTGGAAACGACAAGCATTTCTTTCAATTATTTTGTTTGCACAGAAAGGGCACTAGTACTATCTAGATAATTGTATAACTAGAATGATAGAACATTGACTGTTTACATGATGTACTGCATAACCTAAAACTGTTAACAAAATGTATTGGCATAGTAACTTGTAAACTTTTACAAACAACATTTTTTTGCTACAAATAGTATTTGTTTTGATACAAACAACATTTTTTTGCTACAAACAGTATTTATTTTGATACAAATTGCATTTTTCTGATGCAAACATCATTGTTATGTTAAAAACAACACATCAGTATGTGAAAACTATTCAAACATATTTGTTCTTATTTCTTTGAAAAGGGCAAATTTACATCTTGTATTACTGTTAGATAGTATGACAATCTGTAGCATTATTTTGAATGAAAAGAAACTGTTATAATGGTTTTTATTTTAAAATGTATGCATAAATATATTAACTTATGTTGGCACATATATGTGTATGCACATAGACCTTTACGTACATACACATACTTGTGACATACCTTCTTTTGTTACTTATTTAATTTATTCTTAAATGAATACTAAATAAAGTTGAATGTAATCATGTGACATGTGGTTGAAATGAATGGATAATGTATTGAACATATCCATTAAATTATTTTTGAATTTATTAAGTTGAGGAAATAAGTAGACTGAATTATTTTTCCATAGATATGTATGTAAAGAATATTCTCTTTATTGAGTATCTAAAAACAACACCTAAGTAGACTAGAGTACCTCAAGGTAGATGTTGCTAGAGGGTAGATAGTTGCTAAGGTATAAACTGCACATTGTTGAAAGTTACCTTTCGGGATGGGTTTCGAAATGGAGTTTAGAGGGTATTTTTTTTTCTTTATCCAAAACCTATCTTTTGTTGTTGCAACTAATTTTTAATGCTTGGCCAAGCAATTAGCCCATTATGTATATATGGACTTTGTGATAAAACTCTCTTCCATTCCTAGCATAGATCTTGCATTATTCTAATCATAGATAGAGATGCATGTTAATGTTTGGGCACGCACTAGATGCCACCTTGCAAATTGTTCTCTTGCTAAAATTTTCATGCAGGGTTGGGTATTATTCAAGTTAGAAGAATTTTGGGGAAGTGTAAGCTTCGTGGTTGGGCGGTAAAGTGTTTCAACCATGTTCTCGTCCACAAGTGGAGGCGAGTGTCAAGAGGAAACCTTGGATGTTTTCATAATTATCATGGACTATGATGTAACCTTGATGTAAAATTGTATATTGTATTGACTTTGTGGCCCAATGAGCCAAGTCAACTTGGATATTGTAATTCACATTTGAAAATGAATACATATTACTATGACTTATTTTAATTAGACATGTTTTGCTATGGTTGAAAATAGCTACTTAGTTATGTCTTTTTAAAATTAAATATTTATAATGTCATTTGTAATAATATAATTAAGTAATAATTAGAATGGGTTATTACATGTACCGATAAGAAAGAAAGTTGTTGAAGAATAGGTAAATCTATGTTTACTTTCTGAAGTTAACCCTAAAACACTGATTGAAGCATGCAAGGATGAGTATTGGATCAAGGCCATGGAAGAAGAACTATTGCAAATTGAGAAGAACCAAACTTGGGAACTTGTCCCAAGACCAACAAACAAGAATGTGATTGGAACTAAGTGTATATTTTGGAAAAAATTGAATGAGAGTGGAGAATTAGTAAGAAACAAGACGAGGATACTCACAAGTAGAAGGAATAGACTTGGAGGAGACAGTTTCTTTGGTGGAAAGAATGGAAGCTATCGGGATGTTCTTGGCTTTTGCAGCACATAAGGATTTCAAAATATATCAAATGGATGTGAAGTCTTCTTTCTTAAATGGAGAACTGGAAGAAGAAGTATATATAGAACAACTAGAAGGATTTTAGTTATCAAATAAATCGGATATGGTATATAGATTGAAGGAGTTATATGGATTTAAGAAAAATCCTAGAGCTTGGTATACAAGGTTAGACATGTACTTACTACAAAAAGGATTCAATAAAGGTACACTAGATAAAAATCTTTATTTCAAAGTTGAAAAAGATCAAATCTTGATTGTGGTTGTGTATGTTGATGACATAATGTTTAGAGGAAATGAAGCTATGTGTGAGAAATTTGTAGAAGAGATGCAGAAAGAATTTGGAATGTCAATGTTTGGGGAGATGAATTTCTTCATTGGGCTACAAATTAATCAAACAGATAAAGGAATTTTCATTTCACAATCAAAGTATGTCAAGAAAGGAAATGTTGAAGAAGTTTGGAATGGAAGATTCTAAACTGGTATGTACCCCAATGGTTACTAGCTGCAAGCTGAGAAAGAATGATAAATCTCCTAAGGTTGATAAGAGAAAGTACATATCACATTTGATTAGAGGACAACTATATCTAACTTCTATTGGACTAGATATCATGCATGTATTTTATCTTGTGGCTAGATATCAAGAAGATCCTCAATAGTCACATGTTGCAATAGTGAAGAGGATATTAAAATAATTTGAGGGCACTCAAGATCATGGCTTATGTTATCCAAAGGATACTAACTTTACTCTGAGTGCTTACACAAATATAGATTGGTTTGGTTGTATAGATGAAAAGAAAAATACAAGATGTGGTGCATTCTTTATTGGATGCAAATTGGTGTCATGGCTAAGCAAGAAACAAGATTAAGTGTCTTTACCTATAGCAGAGGTAGAATACATTGCATTAAAATCTTGTTGCACACAAGTTTTGTGGATGAGGCAAACATTAAAGGATATCAGATTGGAATATGATAAACCAATTTTTATCTTTTGTGATATAACAATGGAAATAGGGTGCCCACCTTTGAGGAGATGGAGCACAAGGATATGGTCCTTTTTCACTATTGTTTCATTCAAGGAAACCTTGGAGATCTCAATATGAGGATGAAGTGGGGCAAATAATCTTGTAATAAGCTATCCTAGGGTGTGATTAAAGAATAAAAGAGGGCTCACCACCAAGCTAAGGCTTGGAAAGACAAGAAATGAATGTAACATGCAAAGTACCATGCAAAACCTAATTGAATGACCTAGGAAATGAAACTAAAATGCAAATTAAAAGACTGAGAAAGTATAGAGGTGGACTTGGGAGAGTGATGAGGTCAAAACAAGCTCCAAAACCTTGAAAACCTGATGTTTGGGCCCACTAGGACTCATACGCCAATCTAGGTAATTTAGTCCTAGACTAGGGTTTTTCTGCCAAAACAGGAATCTCACAGTGGTTGATCTGAATTCATTGAAAATTGGAAAATGAGTTGTACTGGGAATCATACACCACAAGTGGTGTATTAGTCCCACTACTTTTTTAGAGGGTTAAGACCTGAATTTTCTCTCCTATCTCTACTCTTCCTTCCACACTTTGTCTTCAGATATGAAACTCTAAATTCAGACTTGTAGGTGACTTTTTGTGAAAATGACAACCTTGTGACAACTTGACAACTTCTCTCAACCTTGCAATTTAATCTTCAAGGATCCTTTGTTAGAGTAAAGGTTTTAACTTAATTATGTTGATTAAGTTACCTTTATTCCCTTCTTAAGATTTCACGTTAGTTTGCATAAAGTGACATTTAATAATTATATTAATTATTAAATGTTATCCTATTAGGGATTCTATTAGGGTTTTATTAGGGTTTGCATGATCTCCTTTTTATAAGGATTGATCCCATTGTATTTCATATCAATTCATTCTGTCATTCTCTCTGATATATACATTTTCAGTTTTCAGAGAACCCTTGCTTGTTTGTCTCCATCTCTTCTTTTGTGACAAGTTATTTGCATGCAGGTGATCTTCAGGGTTTGTGGTGTTGTATTTTCTCAACTCCTACATGGTATCAGAGCTCCACACCTGCTGCTTCCTGTTCTTGCTTTGAAGTTTTTTGGAGCTTCAAGGGTTTGGGGCTTGTTTTCTTGATCTAGGGCATACCTGCATTTTTGAAGCATTTTCAGCTCAAACGGACATTGCCATTACGTCCGCAGCGGTCCAAAACCCCTAAATCGATTGTTCATTCATCCATTTTGGACAAAGTCGAAATCCGAGGCAAAATTTTTTTACTTGGGCGGTCGTACGGCCCACCCAAGGTCGGGTACGATTTTGCACAATAAAAAATTATTGAATTTTTTATGTTCTGCATATATTTCTGTCGGATTTTTTTTATTAAATATTTGCTATTTGCAAATATTTTTTTTAAAAAATAATTTTTTGGGCATATTATATGGGGGTTTGAATTTTTATATTCTACGAATTATTTGGGGAGGTTTTTATTGTTTTGCAAGGTTCGTACCCTGTTGGCCAGTTGTACCCATCGACCCCACTGTCCTCTGCCAACCTCCTCTGTATGCCCGTCCGACATATGATAGTTTTGTTGGCCCCGCCAACCTCTAGTCACCGGTCCATCGACCATCCTTTTCCGGCGATGCCCTTGCGCCTTTTGCCTTGAGCCCCGGTCTCATCGTAAGCCCCTATGCCTTCCGCCCTAGGGGCGGCATCGCCGCCTCTTACCATCTTCGCCCAGCCCACCCGCCACCCGCCTAGTGGCGGGTTTATTTTTTGCATTTGAGCCGCCCGCGGTCATATGGCCGACCGAGGGCTAGCGCCCAGGGGCTCCACTTTTGCGCCCGGTTAGCATTTGATGTACCCCACAATGCCCTAATCGAGCTAATTTTTTCTTTTTGCCATAACTTTCTGCCATGGTGTCTAAAATTGGCAAATGAGATATCGCTGGAAAGCTGGCGATCCCAATTTTCTAATGGAGCAGTTATTTTTCAGTGATTTTCTGCTGGTGCATTCTACAGCCCGTTGAAGACAAAGGGGCTTCTTTCAGTCTCAAGCTCATAACTTTTGATCAGTTTCTCCGTTTTTCGCAATCTCAGCGGCGTTGGAACCATATTTCAGAGCTCTTCAGTTTCATCCATGTAATTTTTCCAGATTTAACTCCAGGTATCTTTTATTCAGTTATTTGAGTTTTCACACTCTGGTGGATTACCTGGACATATTTGCTCTTGGAAACTTTTTGTTCACATGGGATGCTTTGTTCTTGGCTGTTCTTCATGTATTTCCAGCATTTTGTCCTTTAAGGACATTTTGAGCATCATTTGTAGGCTATCTTTTATGTAAACGCACTGAGATAAAGTGCCACACTATTGTACATGCATCTTTTGGAGATTTTGCACATAAGGTTGTGCCATATTTTGTACTTGCACTGATATTATAAAGTGCCATGAGGGGTTGTGTAGTTTGCCTTTGTTTTGCCATCACATCTTTGTCCGGTGAGTATCCCTCCACGACGATAGTGAATCCATACCATGGGGGGTTGTGTAGTTTGCCTTTGTTTGCCATCACACCTTTGTCCAGTGAGTGTCCCTCCACGATGACCATGGATCCATATGATTCCAGCCTCATGCATGTGTGCTTTGTTTTGCACACCACTTTTTTAGTTGCAGGTGCTTTCTTGTGCACTTTCAGATGTTCTATCTTCTTCATGCACTACAGGGTGTTGCACACCATTTCAGTTGATCTGTCAGGCTCCCAGTTCACCATTATGGGGGTGTATTATACTGTTCGTGCTAATGCTTCCTTGGTTTTTCCTTGGAAGGAATCTTCCATTCTCAGTTGATCAGTGTTTCAGACTATTGGTTCTTGTGCCATCTGTATCTTCGTTCCAGGTGTTTGCCTTTGTTTGCCATCTGATTCGAGTAGTGTCATATGGGCACTTATGCGGATTATTGTCTTCTTGTTCCTGATCATCCTATCTTCAGCGGAGGTTCTTTAGCACCATAGCAGTCATCTTTCGACAGTTGTTTGCAGCTTCTTCTGCTTCAGTGATGTCTCTTCTTGGCTTTCTTCTTCTCTTTTTGGAGTAGAGCTTTTTCCCATGAGGTTTTCTCTATTTCTCCATTTTACAGAGATTTGGTTGTATTTGGGTACCTGATCTGGCCTAGTTGCCGGGACCCATGTTGCCTTCTTGCATTGTAGTTACCTTTGCTTTTCTGCATTTGTTTGTAGCTGCACTGTTGCTCATCTTAAGGGGGGGTGTTAGAGTAAAGGTTTTAACTTAATTATGTTGATTAAGTTACCTTTATTCCCTTCTTAATATTTCACGTTAGTTTGCATAAAGTGACATTTAATAATTATATTAATTATTAAATGTTATCCTATTAGGGCTTCTATTAAGGTTTTATTAGGGTTTGCATGATCTCCTTTTTATAAAGATTGATCCCATTGTATTTCATATCAATTCATTCTCTCATTCTCTCTGATATATACATTTTCAGTTTTCAGAGAACCCTTGCTTGTTTGTCTCCATCTCTTCTTTTGTGATAGGTTATTTGCATGCAGGTGATCTTCGGGGTTTGTGGTGTTGTATTTTCTCAACTCCTACATCCTTCAAGCTCCAAGACACCTAGATCTACAATCACACATCAAAGAGAAGAGAAACTTGTTGATCGTTAGGGAATAGAAGTTTTCCTATGTCAAACCTCATTTAGGTAATTAAACCTTGTGATAAAACAATGAAATATGAACATGAAACATGAACAATGATACCTTGGATGATGTCTTAAGATATTAACCAAAAATATAACATGAACTGGCTATGTAGAATATAGATCTTGATCTTGAATTGGATATGAAATAATTCTTGCAAATAGATCTTCAATGCTACATCACAACACTAGCTCAATAACATGCTTGATGCATTATGATCTTTGAAATGATGATGGATCTTAAATTTTTGCAACAAATGATGAATAATTCTACCCTTGAATGCCCTAGAAATGCTCTTATAGATTCTCTTAACACTCTTGTGAAGTCTTGGAATGCTTAAGTCTTGATAGCTTAGGTTGATATCATGAAGGCTTAGTGAAATAATGATTTAATACCTTGTTTATATAGGAAACCCATCTAATTTCCTATTTATTAGATCCTAGAAGCCGACATTCATGAAATTTGAACTTAAAACCTTGATTTCTCACTCAAAACCCTAAAAAGGGGCCAAATGGGACTTATACACCACTTGTTGTGTAAAGGTCCCATCTGGATGTGACTCATATGCCCAAAGTGGCTATGGGTCCCATCAAGATTTTTCAAGTGAAGGAAATGTCAGGGAGATGGAAAATTAAGTATATTTGTTGATCTTGTCAAGATTTCAATTGAAATAAGCCTTGGGATGCATAACATAGAGTCTTAGGGGAATATTAATGATGATATGAAGGTCACAAATGTAAGAGGACCCAAAACACAATGCTAAGGTGTAAATAAATACACTCTACAACATTAAATTAGGGAAAATTAGGTCTATTTAGCTTAAAAGGGCCCTAAATCCAATTTGAATGTGTAAAACACATTACAACACTAGATCAAGGTGACATTAGATCCATTTTAATCTTAATAATTCCCAAATCAAGTGTGAAAATATAGAGGGATACATTTTCTGTCATTACATTTAGCCCCCACTTTAGTGAGATGAGAAACTTGCTTCAAACTCACACTAAAGTAGACATTCAAGAGGGGTCCCTGTGTACCAATGTGGATGGTATAGGATGAAAAAGATCAATGAGGTAACCAAGCCCCTATGATCCAAGATCCTATGTAAAACCAACATAAGCAAAAAGGGACACACATAAGGTGTATGATATGTAATAGCAAGAAAAGATACACAAATATGCAATATCAACAACTAAAAGAAAGAAAAACAAAAAAAACAAAAATAGAATTAGGTGGATCAAGCTTTGACCATTTATCTCGCACGTTGTGGATCAGATCTAAGTTGTTTGTCCAAAAATGCATGCTCACTCTGAGGTAATGAAACTTTAGGCTATCTACTAGGTGAGTATCCAAAAAGGGTGGCTTAGTGAGAAAGTCATGCCTCTGTATCAGCTTCTCACTGTACAATGAGAAATTCATGCCCATGTATAGGCTTCTCATCATACGCTAACCATACCAAAGCTATACCTCCTAATAACTTTGACAAGGCACCAAAAAATATGAACAATAGGATTCACAAGGAAAGGAAAACTTTGTATGCTTAACACTCATGAACAAACAGGACGGCTCCACAAGCAAGCAATGTGTGTTATGACAGGTGGCCATATAAGGGTTATTGTAAATGAAAAATAGTGTAAGGTATGTTCAAAGGGATTTTTATTAGTTCATGTAAGGTCTCTTCTTAGGGAACATCATGCCTAATGTCTCCAGGAAAGGACAAGTCAAAGAAATATCATGCTCTTGGAGGATATCAAACCCAATGACACCACCAAGAAAAGGATGCAGTGCGAGAATAAAGAAAATCACACAGTGAAACATGAGAGGTTATTCAGAAAGCCTGATGCCAAGTCATATATTTTCAAATGAAACTGCATCATGAATAAGTATGTCACATGTGAGCCAAATTAAGGCATGTCTTCCACATCCCAAGATTTTTCCTATATATACATGGAAGGTGGTCAACTAGCCAAAAGAGACAACAAGTGCCATATGAGGAAAAGGCTAACTTAACCCCTTTCCCCCACTTAGTGTAGGACAAGGATGAGATGAGATGATTGATGGGAAACATACTAGAGTGAAAATCAGTATCAATTAGAGGGTTTGGGTACAACAACACAAGGAAGAGCGCCACAATCCTTAAGATGTTAAATTTTATTACTCAAAGCCTTACATTCATTAGTAGAATGACCGTGAATTCTATGATATGCGCAAAATGAATTCTTGTAGTAAAATTTATTTTTTGTTTTTGGAGGGAGAGATATCAAACGATCTTGGAGGAGTCTCAACAAGATACTCTCTTGATCAAAAGTAGAATATGTTTCTTTATTTTGTGACAAAGATATATCTTGCTTAGTACAAGATGTCATATTTACAGAAGACTCTTTAGATTGTGAGATTTTGTACTCTCCTTTATAGGAGGGTGTAAAATATATCAAATTTGATTCATTAGTGTTTTGTGTGATGAAATTAATGTTAAGCAAGGAATTCTTTATTTCTTTCATTTCTTTCAAAGGAAAATAACCAAGACAACCAGTGTCTATCAATTCAAGATGAACTAATGTTAAAGTTGGCTTAGAAGAATTTTTGTAAGAGTGTTGATATTGATTGAAGACTTATTTCTTTCTTTCAAGGCACAATAACCAAGAACATTAGTTGTTTATTGCATGTTAGGCTCTATAGGGACATGAGTAGCTTGTTATCTAGCACCACATCCTTTTCCACTATATCCAAGTTGTTCCTTAAGTTCATAACCTTTTCCATAAAAAAAATCATTTCTTTTGGATTCGGTGGTTGTTGATAGTCAGTTTCGTCAAATTTTGTTGTATAATTTTCTTCTTCTTCTAAAGTGTTTGAGGTGGATGCTTTCGAAGGATCCTTCAAATTTTTGTGTTGAAATTACCGCTTTTTCTTTTCCCTTTTCAGAGTACTTGTTTATGATCGTGTAATCACCCATGAATGATGTGAAATATAAGGAACCCCTCTCATCTTCTAATAACTTTGTGATTTCCTCAATGTGTTTTTCATTGTCTTGCATGAGTTCTACTTGTGTAGTTGGTGTCAATGTCTTCAAAGGAATTTCCTTACCTTTTGCAATGTTCAAACAATTGTTTTGTTTAGGGTTAGCTTCGAGTGTGTACACTTTTTGTTGCAGACATATATTATTTTACGATGAAGAGTAGAAGGCACCCCATTCATTTCATGGATCCATGGCCTTCCTAAAAGGATATTTTATGAAAGATCACGAGGCATAAAATGGATTAGTGTTTGTAATGTGGCCTTTCCAGCTATAATAGGCAAAGTGATCATACCAAGTGGTTATTTTCGTACATTGTCAAATCCCTTAATAGATAAAGAGTCAGGGTGAATTCTTGATTTATCCATCCCAAGCCTATCCAAAAGTGTTACACTATACACATTAAGGGTTGAGACATTTTCAACGAGGTTTTTTTATTCCCCACCCATCATAGGCAACTATTATCACGAAAGAATCATTTTGTTTTTGCACTTCCAAAGGAGGGAGCTCACTTTGGTGGAAAACAATGTCAGCATTCATTCCTTGAATCATGGCTCCTATATCATTTGGTTGTGCATTAGAAGGGATAGGAACTTGTTGTAAGGCACTTTGAATCATGTTATGATAATGAGGGAATTCTTGAATAAGGTCCCATAGTGATATTATAGAGGTTGTAGGACATAATAACCCGACCAAAATAACCCTGGATAGAATAAGCCTATCACAATAACCCAAGGAAAAAATAACCCAGGGTCATAATAACCTAAGCCAAAATGACCCATGGTCAGAATAACTCATGGACAAAATATCCCTGTAAGAATATAGAGAAAGGAAAACAAAATTTATAAATTATAATTTAGTTTAATAAATAGTTTATGTGACTATTTATGGTCATTTGGGCACATGAAGAGATAGCAGTGCAAATTGGAGAAAAAACTTGGCATGAGAATTACAAAAATATCTAAATTCTAATGTTCTAATTGATTGTATGCCATTTCTAGTTTACTAGCTTGATCTAAAATGGCCACGATTTATTTTGTCCACGGGTTATTTTGACCATGGGTTATTCTATCCATGGGTTATTATGGCCTTGGGTTATTTTGTCCTTGGGTTATTATGATGGGGTTATTATGTCAAGGGTTATTTTGGTTGGGTTATTATGTTTGGATACCTTACCAGTAGTATTCTTAAGTTGTTCAACAATATCATATTCCTTTCCACTTTGTGAAGGAAAATGAGGAGGACCTAGCAAGATAGGGTAAGGCAACGGGAGAGATGTTGAAGGTGTTTTTCTTGGTTGTACATTGTTTCTAGTGTTGTGTGTATGAGCAACGATATTATAACTCGACTGCTGTGAAACATTATTCTTAGGTGGATAAAGGATAAGTTTGAGTTTTTTTTAATTTTGTGGTCATTTTGAGGGTGGGTAAAGAATTAGAGGATTATTAGGAGGTCCAATAGTTAAGGGGGATCTAATGGACACTTGCACATTCAACACCTCAATAGTTTTGATTTGATGTCTTTCTAATGAACCAGAGTCTAGTGCCATCTTGTTACCTAATGAAGCCAAATTACTGTTGTTAATGTTATCATTTTCTTGCACCATGATATCCTCCCTAGGAGGAGATTTTTTAGGAGAACTACAAACTAAATGTTCATGAAATTCAAAGGCCAATTCTTCTAAAATGACTTCATCACAAGGGAGTTATTAGTGGTTGGATTTTATTTTTCATCAATGATGTCATTGTCTTGTTCAATAATGTTTTCCCTAGGGGAAGAGAGCCACATGAGATTGTTATGACTTTCACCGATTGGATTTTCTAACATCAAAGTATCATTTTCACAACTATGAGAGATACTAGGAGAAGAACAAATGTGATTATCATGATTATTCATAATTTCATTCCTTTGTCCCCTAATGTCATCCAAAATAGGATAAGTAGGGGAAGAAACATAAAGAGGTTTGTCATAGATCTTAAATATTTCATTATCTAACACCAGCATATCCTTATCATTAATAATTTCATCTTCTAAAAAATTATCACAAGAGGGGAAGATGTTGGGAGATGAATGTAGACTAGTTGAAGTTTCAATGGTCTCTTGTTGTGTTATGTGATCATCGTGATTACCTATGATTGTTCCCTCTTGTTTAGAAATGTCTTGTCCAATAAGATAGGTAAGAGGAGAGAAACAACTAGGACTCTCAAAACTCTCATTGATTGGTTCTTCTAACAAAAAAATATCTTCTTAACAAATAGGAGATATATTAGGACAAGAATGAATATAATTTTATGATTACCCAAGGTTGTATTCTCTTTCACTAGACTAACCTCACTCATAGAAGGGATACTAGGAGATGGATCAATGATGAAAAAAAAGAGAGGGGAGAGGACTTCATATTCATATGCATTTAAGAAAAATTTCTTACAACACTCAACAAGATTTGAAAAAAGAACATGAATTATAATAACCATAGATTTTTGCAATGAAAACATGATGTAATTATTTTCCTTCAAACTTGAAATGTAACAATGATAGGTAAAAAAAGTAAAAGAACAATCTAAAAATGAAATGACAATTTGAAATTAAGCAATGCATGAAATGACAATTTGAAATTAAGAAATGCATGAAATGAACTGAATTAAGCTAGATCTAATGAAATGCATGTAATAGAAACTCAACCAGCTAAAATAGATAACTAATGACAACAAACATAAGTGAAAAAACAAGGTTTTCAATGTTGTAAAAGGCAGTTTCAGGTCTAATCTAGGACTAATTCACCTAGAGGGGTGTATGAGTCCTAGTCAAGATTTTTTCAAGGGTTCAAACAGTGAATAACAGTCACCACAGAATACCTAGAAACTAGGTAAAACAACTTGTATTGGGACTTAATCGCCTAAAGGGGCGTATGAGTCCTAGATTAGGGTTTTTGCACCGTTTTCAACAAATTCTTTGTGAATGTTATTTTTTCTATCTTGGATAATTTCTAGGCTAAGTAAAATGTAGATTTTAGATGAAATTTAATGATATAAGATGCAAAAATGCAACCTATATGCACTTTCACTAATGCACGATTTAGAAACCCTAGATGTCAATTAACTAATGCAAAACCCAATGCGAATTCAATGTGAGCTAGATCTAGGATTATGATGCACTCCAAATCAGAAAAGAGGTGTTCATGTCAAGTTCAAAAGAATGTAATAGAAATAGGGTGCCCCACCTTTGAGGAGATGGAGCACAATAATAAGGTCATATTTCACTATTGTTTCATTTAAGGAAACCTTGGAGATCTAAATCTGAGGATGAAGTGGGGGAAAGAGATCTTTCAATAAGGTATCCTAGGGTGTGATTAAAGACTAAAAGAGGTTTCACCACCAAGCTAGGGCTTGGAAAGATAAGAAATGAATGTAACATGCAAAGTACCATGCAAAACCTAATTGAATGACCTAGGAAATGAAACTGAAATGCAAAATAAAAGACTAAGAAAGTACAAAGGTTCACCTAGGAGAGTGATGAGCTCAAAACAAGCTCCAAAATCTTGAGAAAATGTTGTTTGGTGCCTACTAGAACTCATACTCCAGTCTAGGCGATTAGTCCCAAACTAGGGTTTCTATGCCAAAATTGGAATCTCATAGTGGTTGATTTGAATTCACCGAAACTTGGAAAATGAGTTGTACTGGGACTCATATGCCACAAGTGGCATATTAGTCCCACTCTTCTTTTTTGGAGGGTTAAAACCTGAATCTTCTCTCCTATCTCTGCTCTTGCTTTCACACTTTGTCTTTAGATCTAAAACTTTTAATTCGGACCTATAGGTGAATTTCTGTGAAAACGACAACCTTGTGACAACTTGTCAGCTTCTCTCAACCTTGCAACTTAGTCTTCAAGGATCCTTCAAGCTCTAAGACACCTAGATCTACAATCACACATCAAAGAGAAGAGGAACTTGTTGATCATTAAGGAATAGGGGTATGCCTATGTCAAACCCCGTTTAGGTAATTAAACCTTGTGATGAACCAATGAAATATGAACATGAAACATGAAACATGAACAATGATACCTTAGATGATGTCTTGAGATATAAATCAGCAATCTAACATGAAGTGGCTATGTAGAATGTAGATCTTGATCTTGAATTGGATATGAAATAATGCTTGCAAATGGATTTTCAATGCTATATTACAACACTAGCTCAACAACATGCTTGATGTACTATGATATTTGATATGATGATGGATCTTGAATTGCTGCAACAAATGATGAAGAATTCTTCCCTTGAATGCCTTAGAAATGATCTTGTAGACTCTCTTAACAATCTTGTGAAGTCTTGAATGCTTAACTCTTCATAGCTTAGGTTGATATCATGAAGGCTTCATGAAATAGTGATTTGAGACCTTGTTTATATAGGAAACCCATCTAATTTCCCATTTATTAGATCCTAGAAGCCAACATTCATGAAATTTGAACTTAAAACCTTGATTTCCTACTCAAAACCCTAAAAAGGGGCCAAATGAGATTCATACACCACTTTTGGCATATAGTTCCCATCTAGATGGGACTCATATTCCCAATGTGGTGTATGGGTCCCACCAATAATTTTCAAGTGGAGGAAATGTCGCAGATTTGGAAAATTAAGTATATTTGTTGATCTTGTCAGGATTTTGATTGAAATAAGCCTCTTGATGCATAATATAGGGTCTTAAGGGCCTATTAATGATGATATGAAGGTCATAAATGCAAGAGGGCCCAAAAATCATTGTCAAGGTGTAAATAAATACACTTTCCAACATTAAATTAAGGAAACATTAGGTCTATTTAGCTTAAAAGGACCCTAAATCCAATGTAAATGTGTAAAAAAAATTACAACACTAGAGAAAGGTGACATACGGTCCATTTTAATGTTAATAATTCCCAAATCAAGTGTGAAAATGTAGAGGGATACATTTTTTGTCATTACATGTGATAATACAAGTGCTATCAATATATCAAAGAATCTAGTAATGCATTCAAGGACAAAGCATATCTCAATCCAATATTAGTATTTGAGAGAAAAGGTTGTAGAGAATTAAGTGAAGCTTGAATATGTGCCTACAAAGGATCAGGTTGTTGATATATTTACTAAGGCTCTTCCTAAGGATACTTTTGAGTATCTTCGAGAGAAGTTGGGGGTTATTTCCCCTCCTTTGAACTAGATGTATAAGGAGATGCATTAATCCAATGTTTCTTAAGATTCATTCTTTGGTATGGACTAATGTTGGTGGATCTCTTAGGGGGAGTTAGGATGAGTGAGTGTTTTCATTGTGCAGTGGTTGTTGATTGATGTAGTATGGTGTGTGCTCCTAAGGTGGATAATGTAGAGTAGTAAAGGAAAGAAAGTTGTAGAGCAGTACAAGGTTGTTTGATATCAATGGGAGAGATGCAAATCTATTGCCCTTTAGTATTGATGTTAAAGGGGGCGAATGATTCATGATAAAAATAAGGTGAGATAGATGAAAAAGGGGGAGATAGTAATGAGCTAGTTGTGTAAGGGGGAGAAAATGGATAATCAGTTGGTATGGAGCAGAGTATTGATGATCATAGTTGTTGTGTTTGTTGTTGATGTTTTTTCACATTATGTGTTGCCATCAATGACAAAGGGGCAGATTGTTGCAAGTTTGTGTAGTTGGTGTTTTCATTGATGTCAACAAGCTTTGGTGTTGTCATCGATGTCAACTATATGAGAAAGAGATTGTTGCAAGGGTGTGAGAAGTTGGTATTGAGTTGATGTTGTCTCTAATGATGCTTTGATTAGTTGCATTATGTTGTCATTAGTAAGCTACTAGTGTCAACCTCTAGTGTCGCTTTGACAAGATTCCATCTATGGATATATGGTTGAGTTTCTATGTTGCAGTTGCATTTGTAGTTATGAGGAAGTGCTGAAGATGTTGAGGATGTGTCTTGAGTGCTTGGTTTCCAAGTTCTTTTGAGGAAATTTGAATAAAAAGAGGAAATAGTGTGTTGCAGTGGTGTTTTGTGTTGTAGAGTAGTGTTTTGGTTTCGCTCCACATTTTTTCCATGTTGAAGATCTGCTTGTGTGGTTTGGATATGTTGATTAGATGTGTTTAGAGGTATTGCATCCAAAATTTTGTGTGCTAGATTGTTGTGTAGAGGAAGTTGTGTTCACCAGTGTGTGAACTATGTATTACAAAGGTGTCTGGGAGAAATGTTTTTGCTTCACATTTCTTTATAGAGTGGTTTTAGGTCTTGTAGATCTAGAAGTGTGTTGATAATGTTTGTATTTTTCTTCAATTGAAGTTGGTTGACTTTTGGTGCTTCAAAAGTTGATTTCTTGATTTGCAGTGTATGGCAGAATTATTTGAGTGTATTGGGTGTGTACATTCTTCAAGTGAAAATTGTTGCGAAGGAATTTTTTGGATTCCAAGGTGTTTTTGGAATACTCTAGATCATGTTCAAGCATGGTGTGTGGTCCATGAGTCATCTCTAGATTTGAGGAAGCATGTACTTAATTTTTTAATAGTGTATACACAGGTTCGACTAACCTTAGGTATTTACACTAATTGTAGAGCTACTTTGGTGTTTGTGGAAGTGTGGCATGGCGTGTATGAGTGGATTTAGGTTTGAGTTAAGGTGTGTTGTGGTCCACCTTCATTATTTTCCATCATGGGAATATTTTTATGCTGACCTAATTTGAATTTGCACGATTAAGGTGCTTAACTGACCTTGGAGAATGTTTTCAAGGTTGAAGATGTTATAAATATATGTTGAGTTTTTGAGGGATGATAAGATAGATGTATGTGATGTGAATTACATATTTGTGAGGTGTGAATTTTTTCAGTGTAGTGTTAGCTTTTATGTGTTAGATTACTGGATGCAGTGAGCAAAAGGTGTCTACAATGTTTAGTAAGATTGCGAAGGTGTTAGTGATGCTATGGTGGACTTTTTTGTTGCATTGAGATAGATTTCTCACTGTAACACTCTTCTCTATCTTATTTTCTATTTCGGAAGTGAGCCTTTCTTTCTTCTAAGTAGTGATCCCTCTAGCAACTTGAGCCCTTTGTAATTGGTGTTGATATTACTTTATATTATGAGCTAATCCTCATCGTGGTTTTTCCCTTCTTGAGTTTTCCACATAAATCTAGTGTTTCTTTTTGTGTGGTGTTGATTTGGTTTTTTTTAATCTTCTTTTATGATAAATCATTCTAATAGATTAAGTTTTAATTGAATTAATGTGGATTTGAATGTTTGTGAGGATTTTGAATTTTTAAGGTACAACCGATTCACCCCCCTCTCAATTGTCTTGCTCATTCAACAAAGAGATGGTTGTTACATGCACAAAGCAAACATACACTATATAAAGAATACACAAAGAATGCACACAAAATACATGGAGCAAACACTCAAAGGACACAAGGAAAACACACTAAAGACACAAAGTAGACACATAACAAACATAAGAAAAATAATACAAACATAATAAATAACAAACAAAAGGGTTAGTACTAAAAAGGATTCAAGTTTGTAAGGTTAAGAGACCCCAGTCTTAAATTTATCTCAAATACCCAACATTGTCCATGATTGAATGTGTTATTTAAACAAAATGGTTCTCTCATAATGATGTTAAATCACTCATGAAACACATGGCTCCACTAACAAGTAATGTGTGTTATGCTAGGTGGTCATGTAAACATACTCAAGTTAATGAATTAACAAGATTTGTTATGCCAAATCCATGGAAAATATGAGGGAGCATATATTCACCCTCTTTTCTAGATTTTTTTCTCATACCATTCTTCTATTCATTGTAGTTTCTTCTAATTTTGGAAAAAACTAAAATATAATTTTGTAGGACATTTTTGAATAGTAATAATAATTCCTATAGGATTTCATGTGTTAAATATTATGGAATCATGTCGATCTTGAATCTAGGGGCATCGTCAATCCACTTGATGGATTTCAACATCCTCTATGATATTTTTTCCAAAACACTTTTTTTATGTATCTCATTATCTACTTTAGTGTAGCTTACTCCTTGGTGTAATTAGCTAGTTAAAATAGAGGAAAAATTTAGTGTCATAAGTTGCATACTTGCATAGTTTTACACTTACAATTTGAATCTAGTTATATTTAAAAAATAATGATAAAATATTATAATTTGATATTTGAAGATTTTGTCTTACAAAAAATAAGCATGGAGCATTACCAACTTGCAATTTGAAAATAAAATAAAATCTCTTTGATTACAATGCCACACATAGACATCCATGTGGCATGCTTATGTCCAACAAATTTTTGAGATTCAAAAGCACATTTTCTATGTAGGCCACTTATGATGTGTTTCATAACACTTAAATGAAAAAATAACACCCCTTCTTGCTTTTCGGAGCAAACAAAACTCTCTTTATTCCTCATTTGATACATTATTCTCTCAATCCCTCAAGCAAGAAACACTCTCTATAATGAAACTTTACCAAAATTTCCATAGCAACTTCTATATCACAAGAACAACAAGCTAGATTCATGACATTTTTTTCTCTATAGTAGTTGAGGCTTTCTCATTGATCTTCCATTATTGAATCCACTAGAAAATATTTCAAGTGGAGGGTATTGGCTATAGTAATTTTCTCTATATTAATATTTTTTATCATTCCATGTCAATAGCATAAATCTTTGAATCGCTTTATTTATTTCATTATTTAAGCAAATCTATCAAATCACATGGTGGTTTTCCCCATAGACCAAGGTTAGCATCATATCGTTTATTTTCTTAATATCTCTATTATTTAAAATTTATCTATTTATCATTTTATTTGTATCCATCTATGGAGGTTGAAAGACCAAAATGAGGTTTTTTTGTATTAATATCATATACTAAAAATATATTACAAAAATATCAGTTTATGTAGAATTGAAATTTGTTAGACCACGTAGGGTCTTATCTACATATACTATCCCTTACCTTTGATCCATACCCAAATTTTAACTTACTATATGTTCAATCCACAATTATGTTAAAATACATATACAAGAACTACTAAATATAAAGTATTTCGTATACAGAAAACTGTTAACTGTAGAATATTTCATATCAACAATCCTCCTCCAATCAACAATTCCTACTCTCTTCGCTATCTTTATCATCCCTTGGAGGATCCAATTCTGATTTGTCATTACTGGATCTAACTACCTCTATTGTGAATTACTACCCTTCATTTACATAAAACCTTAGTCCCTTCTAAAAGTTTAATTGTTTTTCCAGTGTATTATTTGGGTATTTTTGGTTGTATTTCTTTTGGAATTATAAATATCTTTTTATATATGGGATATTCATAGCTTCATTGAAAGGCCAATGCCTTCCATATTAAACCTTTCTCTTGTTGATATCAATTAATCCTTCCTTTAACAACTTCACATTTTTTTCCTTCGAGATCTCCATAGTGATTGTCACCTGGAAAATAATATTCTGAAGAATGAGTCTTATATAAGATGAGCAGCAAGTACTCTCCTATTACTTTGAAAAAAATTCTCATTTCTAGCCTTCTAGATTGCCCATAAAATATTAGATGATAGAATAAGCCAAAACATATTATAAGAGTGACTCAAAACCTTCTATAAAACCAAAGAGAAATTCCTTCCATTTGACCTTACCATTATCCCCCCATCTTGCAAGATTAGCCAAAAACATATATTCCAAATTTGTAATTTTGTTATTTCTGGATTTTGATTGTGTTTATATTTTTTCCATCAATGTTTCGAATCACACTCAGTGATCCATCATCAAGATGATAGAGAGCATAAGGAGATGAATAATGATTTTTTGCAGACCCTTTTTGCTTAAAAAGAAGAGAGGTGTAAAGTAGAGGGGATTGGACACAAAGACCAAGGAGAGAGAGAGAGAAAAAAAAAACAATTAAGTTAATTGACAAATTCTTGAAGAGAGGATGAGAAAAAAGAGAGATAGGAAAGATACAAATTTTTGAAAAATAGATTAGAAAGAAAAGGATTAAAATGGAAATCAAAGAACAGTGAATCGCCAACACAAAGATTGATCAATTAGAAAAAAGAAGGAAAAAATTAATGCATAAAAGGGGGGGAGAAAAGTTATAAAAAATGCTTAATTGAAAGAATGCTAAGAATGCAATGTGAAGATTTTGATAAATAACCATCAAGATTAATGCCATATATTAAAATGATTATTACACAATAATATGACATCAAATTGTTAGCATATGGCTTCTAGTGTTGTCATTGATGGAAACCTAAAGTCATTCATCCGGTCCACAGTCTAGTATTGGCTCATATCGATAGAACAAAATGAAGAACAGGGTATCCGGTTAAAGGTAAAGACGTCGATGAATGTGCATTATTTTCTTATCAATTCATGTTGCGCACTTCAGGGAAGTTAGTTGGGTATCTATATATCTTACTCTTGAAGTTTTTGTGGCTACGCATTTACTGGTGTTCGATCTGGGAGATCCGGTGTATCAGTTTTTGGTTATTTGTGATAGAAGGTTGACTTGGAAAATTAGCTATTGCGGATGTTTAAGAAGTAATTGGTTAAGTGTTTTTAATATTTGATCATGTTTGTTTGGGTCCTCTCTATGTCTTAACCAAATTTGGAAGATATGCATAAATAATTAGTGGTGGATTTAGCTTACAGTTGGAAAGTATTTTATGTTTTATGTAAGCTGACATATGAATGATCAAATCCTTGATACCAGAATATATATATGAGATCGTTTGTATCATTTTCATATAGTGAATGTGCATAATGCAAAATATATTAGTATGTGATGTGAAATTCAGAAGGATAAGGGTGTGAATTCATCTATGCATGAATTTGTGATGCAAATAGTAGAGCAGAGCAAAGAGCAGAATCAAACATAAGGTCCAAAATATGATCCATGAGCCTAACTTGAACTATACCCTGGCATAATTAGATGCTGCTACTACAATTCAACCTCTCAGATGGTTTCAATCTGAATTTTGTAAGGCAGTGAGCCTTCTTTTGAGCAGTGAGCTCTAGGTAGTGTGCCTGAATGCAAGTGCATTCCCTTTTGTAAAACTTATATTTGAGGACTCAAATTATGGATTAACCTCCACCATGGTTTTTCCCCTAATAGGGTTTCCACGTAAAAATCCTTGTGTTATGGTGTTGTGGATGATTACTTTGTGTGTTTGCATCTTTCTTTGGTTTAATGCTGAAATGGTTTAAGTATCATATTTTAAACAAAGTTTAGATTTGTAGAACACTAATTCAGCCCCCCCTCTCAGTGTTCCCTTGAGTCCAACAATTGGTATCAGGGCATTTGGTTGCTTTGAAAAATTCTAGCAGCTTGAGGTGGATCTTAGAATGTAATGGAATCTGGTAGTCTTCAACAGTAGCTTTTGGTGTCACTTGATGATCTTGATCAGTCTAAAGAAGAAGTCTTGGAATTGAAGCAAATCTTAAGGATACTGAGAAATTCATTTAGTCATTGAAGGATCAAATTGTTAAATCAAGGGAAAAGAGGAAGGATCTATGTGATCAGATTAAGTAAAAAGAAAGCGAAAACATGGATGATGCTCACCTAAATCAAACCTTGAAGGAAATAATTGAAGACTTTGAAAAACTTGCTAGAGACAATGCTACCCTAAAGCATGAAATGGAATCCATAGTGATGAAGATGACTAAGGAGATTGAAGAAAGGAAGAAGAATGAGGAGATTCTTGCCCAGTCCTTAAAAGAAATATCTGATGAGTGCAAAAGAGAAAATGGAGAATTCATTCAATTAGAAAGTGAATTACAACAATCCAGAAACAATGAAGAAGAACTTGAAAAATAACTTATTATTCTCAGAAATGAACTTACTACTACAATTGAATACAAGGACAAGTTTAAGATTAGTTTTATTAAGCTAGATGAGCTGACTCAAGGATAGAAGAATGATAAATACAAGCGAGGCCTTGGCTATAAGAAAGGAGAAAGTTTTGGATATGGACAAAAGAATTTCGGGCAAGGAAATCAGATGAACAAAGGTGGAAGGTATCTTGTAAGACAACCTAATGCTCAAAAGTTTAATGGATGTACTGTTTTTCTTACAATGAATTCGGTCATATGGATAATCATTATATAAGTAAAATGAAATCAAGTAATCCATCATTCTCTGGTCAGTGTTTCAATTGGAAAAGGTTTGTTCATAAATCAATTGAATGCAAAAATGTGTCAAACTACTATGTCAATAGAAGGAATATTGAATGCTATACCTATGGAAGAATTGGGCATATTGCTAATCAATGTAGATCAAGAAGAAATCAATTGAATGATTGGTCTGGATAAGGAACTACTGTGTGCTACAATTGCAACAGATATGGTCACATTGCAAGATTTTGTAGAAACAAAAATGTGGACAGAAGAGGTCCGATATATAAAGATAAAAATACACAAAAAAATGATAAAGAAAAAGGAAAAATGATTGTGGATGAAATAAGAGATTATATGAAGAAGACATGGGTAAGGAAGAAAGCATCTAATGCTGGAAATGGCTCTGCATCAGAACCTGCTTCCGATAATACCTCTAAAAATTGATCTCAGGCCATTGGCCTAGGGGCAGTTTATTAAGAAAATCCTTTATCTCCTATCCATAAGCTGACATCGAATTGGTAGAAAATTGTAAAAAGGTGTATTAATGATCTACAAAGGCTTTGGAGTTCACTCTCAAGGAAACTCAAAGAAATCATAGGTCTACAAAAGAATTTTTCTCTTGTTGTCTGAGAAATTAGGGTATCTAGAATACCTAGGGAAAATGCATTTATTTCAAGCGTGCGAGCTATAAAAGACAAGTTGTAACTCTCATTTGTAACTTTGCATCCTAGAAGAGAAGAAGGAAATTCATCTGCAACATAATTTCGAAGGAGTGAAGGAAATTCGGTAGTGAATCTCGAAATCAATCAGGTATTTTAGTTGGTTTTGGAAATTCCATATATTTCAGTGTGTGATTGTTCGAAGGGAAAAATGGAGCAAATTAAAGGGTCAATCAATTTAGATGAATACAATAGAAAAAATATTAGAGCCATAAGAAATATATTGTCACCCGATGAATTGAAATGGGTAAGAGAAGCCAAACACAAGAATTTGGACATTTGGAATGAGTTTCCCTATTTTGAGAATGCGAAAATCATTAAATTCATTTTGAGCAAATTGAATGATGACACTTTGATTCTGGACAAAACCTACATCATCTCGAAGGAAGTAATTGAAAATGTAACTCGATTATGCAAAGTTGGGGACACACTGAGAAGGAAATTCATTTGGAATAAAGAAGTCAAAACCCTAACCGAAGTTATTGGAGATCAAAGGGCACTAATAATCTTGAAAATCAAAAACTCTATAACAAGGTACATTACGCATGGCATATCATATAAAATATTTTTCAGAAACAAAGAAGGAGCAACTTTGGCTGGTGCGGTCTACATCTCACATAAAATGATAATGGAAGGTCAGGACTTTGACCTGTGCAGATTGTTAAAGGATCAATTGTTGGAGAATGTGCAATTAACGATGGTGATAGATTACCCTTTAAGGTTTGGTACTCTGGTCATATGTCTAGTAATGTACTTTTTGAATTTTTTACCGTTGAACAATAATGTGGTGTGCAAAGTAAATGAACCGGTGTGAAAACAAATCTACACTCACTCTAGGAATTTTTCTAACTGTGATCAAGAATTTGAAAGTTTCTTTAAGAGTTTGTTAGAAAATTTTGGTTCAATTGGTATTTCTCTTCCAGCAAAATAATTTGAGGTTGGTTCCTCTTCCGATGGGATGGAAAGAAAGAAAGAAAGAGAAAAATAAATTATTGTCTGTACTCCTCTGGAATGTAAGATTCCAAAAATTGAAGGGAAAGGAAAGGAATAGGAAATTTTGGATATACCAGATGATAGAAGCAAGTGAAGAAGAAGATGACTTGATAAAAGAGAAGCTACAACAACTTATTCACAAGGAAGGTGGAATACAAAAAATTGCTCAGTTATGCTCTATTAGAACATCATATGATCTTAAGTGTACTATGTGCTCATATTGTGCGCAGTCAGATTGGAGAATTTGCAGAATATATATCCTAAAGAAATGATTGAATGCATTAAGGAAACTTTGAACTATGAGTTTCAAAGCAAAGAAGAAGGAGAAGTAATCTCTCATTTGAAGGAATAGTTCACGCTATCACTCACCAAGCTGAAAAAGAGGATGAATGAGTTGAGGTAATGCATAAGCTCAAAAAATAACATCTACAACTACTGCATCCATTGGCCTCATGCAGTTGGGAAGTACAAAGAGAAGTTGGAGAAAATTGAAATAGAATTGAATGGGATTGGAAAAAGCTTTGATATGTTTCAGGATCATGATGGCATAGTTAAGAAGAGAATTCAAGAACTATAGTCTGAGAACTCAAAAGTTTAGTTCACTAAAAACACACTTTTGGACAATTTTTGGAAAGTGAAGGATCTAACTGAATGCAGATTGGAACATATGGTTGAGTTAATAAGAAAGGGTGAAAGATTAGAGGATACAATTACAATTCCAGAATCCCTCATTGAGATTGTCAATAGGACATATAAGAATAACAGTATGATTATAATCATTGGGATTGCAATAGAAGCATGGAAGAAATTCCTCTTGGAGATGAAAGAGAATCACAAGATAATTTTCTGAGTAGCAGTTTCAAAGTTTTGAATCAATTTTCAAAAAGGGTGAGAGAAAGCAACAAATGTTTTGTCAATTGTTGGCATAGCTTTGTCATTGATGTCAAAGGCAGAGAAAATGCAGTGAAAAATTCCTCATCAATCTCAGGGGGAGCTATGTTTTAATGTTTTGGAATTTTGAAGGTTGGCAGTGTACTCTTATTGGTTTTGACACTTAGTCATTTTTCACTAAGTGTTGCCATCAATTACAAAGGGGGAGATTGTTGGCATATGGCTTCTAGTGTTGTCATTGATGGCAACCTAAAGTCATTCATCTAGTCCATAGTCTAGTGTTGGCTCATACTGGTAGAACAAAATGGAGAACAAGGTATCTGATTAAAGGTAAAGACGTTGATCAATGTGTATTATTTTCTTATCATTTCATGTTGCGCACCTCAGGGAAGTTAGTTGGGTATCTTTATATCTTACTCTCAAATTTTTGTGGCTATGCATTCACTGGTGTTTGATCTGGTGTATCATTTTTTGGTTATATGTGCTAGAAGGCTGACTTGGTGAATTAGCCATTGCAGATGTTTAATAAGTAATTGGTTAAGCATTTTTCGTATTCAATCATGTTTATTTGGGTCCTCTCTATGTCTTAACCAACTTTAGAAGATACACATAAAGAATTAGTGGTGGATTTAGCTAACAGTTGGAAAGTATTTTATGTTTTATGTAAGCCGACATATGAATGATAAAATCCTTGATAGCGGATATATATATGAGATCGGTTGTATCATTTTCATATAGAGAATGTGTAGAATGTGAAATATATTAGTGTGTGGTGTGAAATTTAGAAGGATAAGGGTGTGAATTCATCCGTGCATGAATTTGTGATGCGAATAGTAGAGCAGAGCAAAGTAGAGCAAAGAGAAAAATCAGACAAAAGGTCAAAAATATGATCCATGAGCCTAACCAAAACTGTACCCTAGCATAAGTAGATGGTACTACTCCAGTTCAACCTCTCAGATGGTTTTAATTTGAATTTTGTAAGGTAGTGAGCCTTCTTTTGAGCAGTGAACTCTAGGTAGTGTGCTTGAAAAATCCTTGTGTTAGGGTGTTGTGGATGATTACTTTGCATGTTTGCATCTTTCTTTGGTTTAACGTTGAAATGGTAAGTATCATATTAATAAAGTTCAGATTTGTAGAACACTGATTCACCCCCCCCCCCTCTTAGTGTTCCCTTGATTCCAACACACATATATAAAAAAAAGCTATATAAAGAACAATTAATAAATTTATGCACTAAATGAACAAAAAAAATTATGCATTGCAAATGTAATTTATAAAAGATATCCTAAATTTATAAAGGAGTGCAAGCCAACAATAGACATCTATGTATGTAAATACAATATTATTCAATTATATTAAATAAGACCCTGTAAGCATATAACAATCAATAATAAAATGAAATAATCCATACATTCAAAAAAGAAAGAGAGAAAATGGATCAAGGATTCAGGATTAAAATTAATTAAAAATAGAAACAAGACATGATAACAATAAGAATAATATACCAATACCAATAAAAGAGAATACCAATGAAGAAAAATAACTTAAATTAAAATAAATACATAAATACCTATATAATAAATGCAAAAAGAGATGAAAAATAGAAAACCTAAGGATAAGCGGAAAATAATATAATGAAATAATAAAAACACATATAAAAATACCAAACTATAAAGAGAACAAAATTAAAATGAAAGAGAAAAAAATACAAATTAAACTAAGAGGCTTGATATAAAATGAAATAATTATAAGAAAGCTACAACATAAGAGGAGCAAAATAATAAGAAGCACAAATTGCAGAAAATGAAAGAGAACCAAATAGGAAATCTTTAATGCAATAAAATAAAAAGAAACTGAATAAGAATTAAAAAGAAACAATAATGAAATAAATAAAATTATATTCAAATGAAGAAAAGCCAAGCTACAAGAAAGAAAAGACAATAAAAAGAAACAAAATTAAAAATAAATTAAAGAAGAGCTACACAAAATGAAAGAGAAAAACTACAAAAGAAAACTCAAAGACACAAAATTAATAATAAAATTTTTAATAGCAACAAAAGGGAATTCAAAAGAAGAAAGAGAATAGTAAAATAAAAAGACCAAAAATTAATGGAAAATTGAAAAAATTAATAAGTAAATTACTAAAAGAGAAGACAAAGAAGCTTACAAAATAAAAAATGCAAAGAAAAAAAGGCAACGACTCAAAAAGAAATAATAAAGTTAAAAAATCCCAAAGGGGAAGGAAATCTAACAAAATAATGAAAAATGCAACCAAAGAAGGGGAAGGAAAACTAAAAGAGAAAAACGAAAAAAAGCTTACAAAACACTAAAAGAGAAGACAAAGAAGCTTACAAAACAAAAAATGCAAAGAAAAAAAGACAACGACTCAAAAAGAAATAATAAAGTTAAAAAACTCCAAAAGGGAAGGAAAACTAACAAAATAATGAAAAATGCAACCAAAGAATCCAAAAAATGGGGCGGAGCGAGGTTGGTGTGGGGGGTTTTAAGAAGGGGGCTAGAAAAAGAAAACAAAGATTGAAGAAAGGAGGGGGTAGAGGAAAGCAAGCCTCGAGAGGAAAAGAGAAGTGACAAGAGGGCAAGCGGAAGAAAAGAAGGTGCATAGGGAGGAAGGGGGCAAAGGAAGGGAATAGGGACGGGGGCAACAACAATTTCGAAGGTTCGAAAGAAGAGGATTCTAGGAGAGGCTTAAATTACAACCATCATCACAGTTGAGGTTGGTGGGATGATTGATGATTCCTATGGCTTCTTTAAGTTTCCTCTTATAGAAGTTGTCTTCTTTAAAAAAAAATTGAGTACTTTCTAAACAAATATGATGTTTGGTTGAAGAGGAGTGTTCGGCTAGGGCGTACTTGAGGACACGCTCATGCTTGATGCCAACAACATGCTCTCTAATTTTGGTGTTGAACGAGTGACCTATTTAATCTATATAAGCAACACCACAAGAGAAAACCACCTTGTAGACACCTGAATCTAGTAAGATGTCTCTAGGGTATTTAAGAGGGGGGACACAGATTTTTAAAGTGGTAAAGGGTTCGAAAGCACAACAAAGGCCTTTCTTGAGGAGGATTTTGGAGATTTTGTGAGAGATGCCTTCAACAAAAGGAAAAGAAGTAATGGGGAGAGACATGGGTTGGAATGAATTGAAAAGGAGCCTTGGTTTGGAATGCTTGAGGGCTCTAGAAATTTGCTTGTTGGGATACCCATTTAATCTAAAGACGTGACAAAGATTCAGGATTCAGGATTAAAATTAATTAAAAATAGAAACAAGACATGATTTAAAATATTATAAATAAATATTAAAAGACAAGAAAAAATGGTTAGAATAGGCCACCTATATAGAATAAAAACAATAAAGGAACATTGTTAAAATTAAAGAGGTAAACTACAAAAATACAAACCAAGAACAATAAGAATAATATACCAATACCAACAAAAGAGAATTCCAATGAAGAAAAATAACTTAAATTAAAATAAATACATAAATATCTGTATAATAAATACAAAAAGAGATGAAAAATAGAAAACCTAAGGGTAAGCGGAAAAATATAATAAAAATGGATCAAGGATTCAAGATTAAAATTAATTAAAATTAAAATACATGGATCAAATAGAAAACCTAAAGGTAAGCAAAAAAATGATATAATGAAAATGGATCAAGGATTCATGATTAAAATTAAAATGGATAAAAAATAATGCATTGCAAATGTAATTTATAAAAGATATCCTAAATTTATAAAGAAGCATGAGCCAACCATAGATATCTATACATGTAAATGCAGTATTATTATTTTATATTAAATAAGATCCTTTAAGCATATAACGATCAATAATAAAATGAAATAAGTCATACATTCAGAGAAGAAAGAGAGAAAATGGATCAAGGATTTAGGATTAAAATTAATTAAAAATAGAAACAAGACATGATTTAAAATATTATAAATAAATATTAAAAGACAAGAAAATGTGGTTAGAATAGGCCACCTATATATAGAATAAAAACAATAAAGGAACATTATTAAAATTAAAGAGGTAAACTACAAAAATACAAACCAAGAACAATGAGAATAATATACCAATATCAATAAAAGAGAATACCAATGAAGAAAAATAACTTAAATTAAAATAAATATATAAACACCCATATAATAAATGCAAAAAAAGATGAAAAATAGAAAACCTAAGAGTAAGCGAAAAATAATATAATCAAATAATAAAAACACATATAAAAATACCAAATTATAAAGAGAACAAAATTAAAATGAAAGAGCAAAAAAACACAAATTAAACTAAGAGGCTTGATATAAAATGAAATAATTATAAGAAAGCTACAACATAAGAGGAGCAAAATAATAAGGAGCACAAATTGCATCTAAAATGAAAGAGAACCAAATAGGAAATCTTTAATGCCATAAAATAAAAAGAAACTGAATAAGAATTAAAAAGAAGCAATAATGAAATAAAGAAAATTATGTTCAAATGAAGAAAAGCTAAGCTACAAGAAAGACAAGACAATAAAAAGAAACAAAATTAAAAAGAAATTAAAGAAGAGCTACACAAAATGAAAGAGAAAAACTAAAAGAGAAAACTCAAAGACACGAAATTAATAATAATTTTTTTAATAGCAACAAAAGGGAATTCAAAAGAAGAAAGAAAATCGTAAAATAAAAAGACCAAAAATTAATAGAAATTTGAAAAAATTAACAATTAAGTTACTAAAAGAGAAGACAAAGAGGCTTACAAAACAAAAAATACAAAGAAAAAAAGGGAATGAGACAAAAATAAATAATAAAGTTAACAAACTCCAAAGGGGAAGGAAAACTAACAAAATAATGAAAAATGCAACTAAAGAATCCAAAAAAGAGGGAAGAGTTGGTGTGGGGGGTTTCAATAAGGGGGCTAGAAAAAGAAAAAAAAACAATGAAGAAAGGAGGGGGTAGAGGAAAGCAATCCTCAAGAGGAAAAGAGAAGTGACAAGAGGGCAAGCGGAAGAAAAGAAGGTGAGTAGGGAGGAAGGGGGTGAAGGGATTAGGGACAAAGCAACAACAGTTTCGAAGGTTCAAGAAGAGGATGTCACGAGAGGCTTAAATTCCAACCATCATCGAGGTTAAGGTTGGTGGGATGATTGATGATTCTTATGGCTTCCTTAAGTTTCCTCTTATAGAAGTTGTCTTCTTTGAACAAAATTTGAGTACTTTCTAAGAAAATATGATGTTTGGTTGAAGAGGAGTGTTCGGCCAAGGCAGACTTGAGGACATGCTCATGCTTGATGTCAGCACTATGCTGTCTAATTCTGGTGTTGAACGAGTGACTCGTTTCACCTATATAAGGAACACCACAAGAGAAAACCACCTTGTAGACACTTGGATATAGTAAGATGTCTCTAGGGTCTTTAAGATGGGGGACATGGTTTTTTAAAGTGGTAAAGGGTTTGAAAGCACAATGAAGGCCTTTCTTGAGGAGGATTTTGGAGATTTTGTGAGAGATGCCTTCAACAAAAGGCAAAGAAGCAATGGGGAGAGACATAGGTTGGGATGAATTGGAAAGGAGCCTTGGTTTGGAATGCTTGAGAGCTCAAGAAATTTTCTTGTTGGCATTAATCTTGATGGTTATTTATCAAAATCTTCACATTGCATTCTTAGTATTATTTCAATTTAAGTATTTTTTATAATTTTTCTCTCCCCCTTTTATGCATTAATTTTTTCCTTCTTTTCTCTAATTGATTGATCTTTGTGTTGGTGATTCACTATCCTTTGATTTCAATTTTAATCCTTCTCTTTGGGTGAAGCCACAATAGTGGTTTACAATTCCAGTGAGGAAGGAAAACTCACAAAAATGACCCCATGCCAAAAAATGTGATTTTGGGGGTTTGTATGAACCTATTGGTTCGTGCGAACCCCTTTTCATAGGGTTCGAGTGAACCCATTCCCTATTTGTCCTCCCAAAACCAAATAAAAATGCATTATGTGGGGTGGTTCGTACAAACCCCCTTATCCCTCATTCTCCCCCTCAGACACAAAAAAAAGCCTAAATTTTTTCACTTCAAAGCTCAGTTTGAACATGAAAATGGTAGAAACTTCACAAACCCAACTGGAATCGAATAGTCCTTAGAACAAGCTATCCAACGAATATAATTTTGATATGGTTTTGTTTTATTATGTATTTGTTTATTTAGTTTTATTAAATATAGGTTTTTCACCGAAAATGAAGGTCTATGTTCTGCACATGTGGAAAAATAGTAGATTATCAAAAAGAAATTTTGAAAAATATGAGTGCACTAGATATTGAAGTCCTTGATCCAACAAAAAAAAAAAAAGAATTTCGATATATACAAAAAAAGTTACACGTTATACGATCACACTATGTCTGAATTGTAATTGGTTTGACTTCGAAATTTGATTTAAAAAAAATATTCAATAAAAAACTATCTAACCAATTGAAAGCACTAGATATTGGAGTTACAAATCTAAATTCGAAAGAATTAGAATTTTATTCTTCATGGAAAAAAAGTTATGTGTTATACGGTGTGTGATATTAAAAATGCTATTTGTTGAAAAAAAATAATTTTCGTGGGAGATGGAAAAAGAAGTGCAATCTGATTCCAAAAATTTTGAAAAAAATATTTTTAGAATCTACAGACAAAATGTGACGAGACTCTAGTTTGCATCATCTTGAAATTCCTCACAGTTTAGCTGCTATAGGTGTCTAAATGTGAAGATTTAGTTAAAAATAATAATTTCAATGTCTAGTTTGGCCAAAAATTGTAAACCACTATTGTGGGATCACCCCTTTCTAAATTATTTTTCAAAAATTCTTATCTTTCCTATCTCTCTTTTTCTCATCCTCTCTTTAGGAATTTTTCAATTAACTTAATTATTGTTTTTCTCTCTCTCCTTGGTCTTTATGTCCAATCCCCTCTACTTTACACCTCTTTTCTTTTTAAGTTAATCGGGTCTGCAAAAAATCATTATTCATCTCCTTATGTTTTCTTTCATCCTGATGATGGATCACAGAGTATGATCCGAAACGTCGATGGAAAAAATTTAAACACAATCAAAATCCAGAAATAACAAAATTACAAGCATTATGGATTGTAGAAATCTCATAGCATTAATATTCCAAATTTCTTTTGCAAACAAACATTCAAAGAAGATGTACCTAATACTTTCAAGTTGTTTACATACAAAACATAAACTCAAGATTTGACTTCCCCAAACTATTGGGTTGACACAAACCTTGTAGAATAGACTATGAAGAGATACAACCCTCATGATTTTTTTATGTTTGATGGTGATGGTGTTAAGCTTTTTATTATTGATGCAGACCTCTTTCACAAGGTGTTTCTCTTGAATTTTCAATCACATACCTCTCTAGAACTAAAATCCTTGCCCATATGAAGTGCATAGGCTAGCAAAGACATTGACCCAAAAAAGTTATAATTTTGTGCAAAATCCAAGATAAAGGGCATATTTATATTATATATTGTTTGTAACAAAACAACAATTTTTAGTGTTACATTAGAATTATTCTTTCATCGCCATGTCCAAATTTAAATACCCTAATGTATTGCATTTATTTTCTTTAAATGATTTAATTATTTATCTATCAATACACAATAGTCAAATTAATTAATCTAGGTTAGTTTATGTTGTTGTGTGTGTATTTTATTTGATTAACCTAAGTTAAGCTTAAGGAAAGATTATTTTCATTCATAGCACCATCACTTTAACTAATTCATTAACCTACATTTTAGAGTCTAAATTTGACAATTGATCGATCTTATCAAACAATTTTTTATAAATAATTATCCATTTAAAATTACTCTTCAAATACTAAAACTTATATTCTTAAAAAAAAGTGGTATATAAACTAAATATATAAATAAGAACAATCATATAAAAAAATGACGATCATATAATCTACTTAAAACTTTAATAATTGTCAATGGACCCTTGGTCTACTGGTGAAGTTGAAAGGTTTTAAATGAGCCCACCAGGGATCAAGCCTTGCTGAGCGCAAAGGCTCCGACACCAAAAAAGGGATGAGGCCGGGATCGTGCCCCAAGCGAATTTGGCGGAATGGATACCCCTTAGTCCTTAGCCCTTAGCCGAAGAGGTTCAGCCCAAGAAGACATGTGCTTTCGTATCGAATAGCAAAAAAAAATTTGTGGATGACCTCCATCAAAAAAAAAAAAAAACTATAATAATTATATAAATAAAAAATACCTAAATAAAATTGTTTAAGCCATAATTTGTTGTTGTCAAACAATAGTTGTAATGCAAATGGAAAAAGTCGTGAAACGGATGCGCAATTGCTTAAGAGCCGTGGAACGTGCAAGAGCTGGTGCGAATTAGTTAACCCCATGCCGAAAGTCTTTGTATTTATTGCCCTCTTCCTCTTCTCCACGATTTTACTATACCCGTCGTTCTCTCGTCGCTCTCTTTGTGTGTGTATTATTTCTTGCTGCCTACGACGACTACTGACTTTTGCGTGTAAGTTAAAATTGACTGGACTCTTCTGCCGGGCAACGTGTCTCTGAACCCTTTGACACGTAACACAAGAAACAAAATTTCCACGTGCTTGGATTTTGACCGTCAGCTTAGATTTTTTGAATGGCGGTTCTCTTTTAAAAATTGGAAAATTGGTATGAATCTGCATCTTTCATGTTTGGGAAATTGGGCCTCTTTAGTGAACGCCTTTCTAAAATTGATTGGCCTCTTGAAGTGACGTTTCTCTTTCGGTGAAGTTTCCACACTTGGCATGTCTTTTGCAGTTTTAACGCTAGAGGGAAGTTCGTTCCATCTCTAGCACTTCAGCGATGGACGAAATCAGGGAAAATTTCTTGTTAAGCCTGTTTTTGGCTTTTACAGTCTTTATTCAACTGATAAGTTATGGTGCTGCAGTGGAGGGTGGAGATACTCTTTCCTTGGGCGCCTCAATTACTGGAGATGAGACAATAATTTCAAAGAATGGTACATTTGAATTGGGTTTCTTCAGCCCAAACGGAACCAATAACTCGTATATTGGTATCTGGTATGCCAATAAAACAGAGAAGACGGTCGTTTGGGTGGCTAACAGGGAGACTCCCGCGAGAAACAGGTCTGGCGTTTTGTAGCTGTCAAAAGACGGTGATCTGCGACTGTTTGACGCAACGGGTGCATCCATTTGGTCGGCCAATGTGACCAAGAAGGCTTCCCACGCTGTGATATTAGATTCTGGTAATTTTTTAATGCTAGGTGATGACAATAAATCTGAAACTGTTTGGCAGAGTTTCGACTATCCTGCAGATACCTGGTTGCCAGGGATGAGGTTCGGTGGACAGCAAAAGATAGTCTGTTGGAAAAACTTATTGGATCCTGCTCCTGGGCTTTACTCCTTTCACATAGATCCATCCGGGGCCAAAAACCTCGAGCTAACATGGAAAAATTCTGTAAAGTATTGGGAGAGCGGAACTTGGGACGGCAAAATTTTCAGTGACATTCCAGAAATGACAAGCAAAGACCTCTACAATATCAGCGTTGAAAGTACTAGCTCTGGTTCATATTTCAGTTATACATTGATGCCTGGCATCGCGCTCTCACGTTTCGTCCTAACAGTGTCGGGAGGAATAGAACTATATGCTTTGTTTGATGGCAGTAAATGGAACGCGTTCTGGTCTCGGCCCAGAGATCAATGCGCCATATATGGTCTCTGTGGCGCTTACGGTACCTGCAATTCCAACAATCTTCAATTCTGCAGCTGCCTGGAAGGCTTCGTCCCCACCGACAATCGTGCCTGGGAATCGCAAGAATGGTCGAATGGCTGTGTTCGAAAGAGCCCGTTAAATTGCGGTGACATAAATGGGAGCACCGACGGATTCATCAACCCTAGTGTAACGTTGCCTAACGATTATGCTTCCGCATACCCTGCATACACAAAGAAAGATTGCGAGAAAGCGTGCCTTCGCAACTGTTCGTGCACTGCGTTTGCTTTCAATCCGTCTCAAGGTCTCTGCCAGATCTGGTCCGGAGAATTGTTAAACATGCGTAACTCTCTTCCATCGAAAAGAAATTCAGATGTCATTATTCGAGTAGCTGCCTCTGCACTTCCACAGACTGATAAATCGTCCTCCTCCAAACGCAAAACAGCAACTATCGTAGGCGTAGTGCTCGCTGTTGTCGTTGCATTTGCAATTGCTTTGGGTATATCTATAGTTCTACTCAGGCGAAGGCAGCAAGTAGTGGCGCCACAGAGGTGGGCAGAGTCCTCCAACCCTTTGCTCAGAACGTTTACTTACAAGGAGCTCAAGACTGCAACCAGGAATTTCGGCCACAAGTTGGGAGGCGGTGAATTCGGCTCTGTGTTCAAAGGTTGTCTATGCGATAATACTCAGGTGGCCGTAAAAAAAATTGGGAACTCGAGGAATGGAAACAAACACTTTCAGAAGGAATTGAGCACAGTGGGGAGATTAAAAGATCAGAATCTCATCGACCTCCGAGGGTTCTGTTCGGAGCGGTCACAGAATCTGCTGGTGTACGAGTACATGCCCAACGGATCCCTCGATTCCTTCTTATTCGACAATTCTAAAGCCCAATACAAGGTCTTGGACTGGAAGACCCACTTCCAAATAGCCCTGGGGACGGCGAAGGGAATCGCTTATCTACATGACAAGGAAATTGTGCACTGCGATATAAAGCCTGAGAATGTCCTGCTGGACGCGAAATTCAACCCGAAAGTTGGAGGTCTTGGGCTGGCGAAGATAGAGGGCATAGCTTTCAGCCACGAAGAGACGTTCATCAGAGGAACGAGGGGTTACCTGGCTCCCGAGTGGATGTCTGGTCTGCCCATCACTGCCAAGGCTGACGTCTACAGCTTTGGCATGACGCTACTTGAAATCATTGCGGGGCGAAGGAATGCTGATTTGATCGTGGAGTCAAGCAGTATGTTTTATCAGACGTGGGCTGCACAGCAGATGAAAAGGGGGAATTCTTTGCTGTCTGAGGATGGGGATTTTGTTCATGGCAATTCAGAGGGGGAAGAGATTAGAAGAGCTAGCATGGTGGGTGGATGGTGCGTTCAGGAAAGGGAAGAGGCCAGACCCTCAATGTGGCAGGTCATCAAAATTCTGCAAGGTCCTCTCGATCTTCAAACATCACAGGCTCTGCAACTTCTCCTCGAGGGTAGAGGACATCATAGTTTACCTTAGTTAAGGGTCAAGCCTCCATTGCTGCATGAAATCGATAATCTGGATAATCAAAGGGAAATCTATAGTTAAGATGAGAAGGGATTTTAATGTGTTAACTTGCCCATGAAGATTGATGAAAGTCCACATGTCCATCAACAAACAGACGATGACGACTGTAAGGCTCTCCGTTTAAAAAGTACAATTTCTTTGACAACCAAGCAAAAAATCATTAAGATGGGCTCTAAGCTATTGATAATGTTATACTTCCAAAGCTGAGGAGGAAAGTGGCCGCATTTCCTTGAAGCTGCGTGAGATTGTATTGGTACTTAGGCTATGTCAAGAAGTTGGCGGAATCTACTTGGCTGTATAGAGGAAACTAGTGATTGCTAGTTTGTGCTTTCTTAGAAAGATTGTAATTCATCCATAGAAGTAGTTCAGTTTCAAATAATTATTAGTTGTCAATTATGTTTTGAGGAAGAGAAAATTATGTATAGATTTAATTGAGATATTTTTCTAGTTATTAAAATATTTCAAATAATTTATTAGTCATGTTGTTCTTAATAATCTATCGAAAGATAGCAAGCTATAAATTAGAGATCCTATCACTCACATTAAAAGAGGGTCCTTGTTCAAAGTGTTCTATGACAAAACAAATGACCATTTTCCCATTCATAATGGTTAGAGATTTGATTTAGGTAAGATCATCGTCAAAACTAATATGTTGACACATATCGTGTAGAATAAATCATGAAGAGGTACACAATCATTAGGACTTTTAATGTTTGTGTTAATCATGTTAAGCTTCTTATTATTGATGAAGGCCCTCTTTTGCAAGGCGATTCTCTTGAATTCTGAAGCACATAGTCTTCTAGACTTCAAATCTCTTGTCATATAAAATGTATAGGTTAGCAAGAGCATTGACCCAAAAGAGTCATAGTTTGTGCAAAATCCAAAATAGAGGTATATTTAGATTATCTGTTTTTGTAGCAAAGCAACAAATTTTATTGTTACATTAAAACTGTTCTTTCATCATCATATTTAAATTTAAATACTCTAACCTATTGAACTTATTTTTCTAAAATAATTTAACTATAGATTAATTTTTATGTTGATATGTGTATTTCAAATATAAATTTAAAAATTGACCCATCTTGTCAAATAAACTTTTCATGACATTTATCCATTTAAAATTACCCTTCAAATACTAAATCTACTTTTATATAAAAAGAATCATATAAAATATTTGATGACCGTAGAATCTACTTAATATTTTAATTATTATATATGTTAAAAATACCTAAATACGGTATTCGAAATTTCTTTAGTAAATTGTTTAAGCAATAATTTCGTGTTGCTGTTGTGAAACAATAATTGTTTTTTCAAAAAATTCTTCAGTAAATTGTTTAAGCCATAATTCGTTGCTGCTCTTGTATTTTTTTCGCAGTTAGGCAAATGGAAAAAGTCGCAATCTTTATCATGTTGTAATCAGATGAAAGGATGCGCGATTGCTCAAGAGTCGTGGATCATGCAAGACACTGCGAATTAGCTAAGCTAACGCCAAAAGTCTTTGTATTTTAATGCCCTCTTCCTCTTCTCCACGACTTTATCGTACCCGTCATTCTCTCTTGTGTGTTTATTATTACTTTGCTGACTACGACCACTGACTTTTGCACAAACGTTAAAATTGACTGGACTTATCTTCCAGGCAACGTGTTTCCGAGCCCTTTGACACGCAACGCAAGAAATGAAATTCCACGCGCTTGGAACAACACTATAATTGTGACCGTCAACTTAGATTTTTTGAATGGCGGATCTCTTTAAAATTTTGGAGGTCTAACCAAAATGCCACCATTAAATTTAAAACATTGCCTTAAGTGGTGTAAATTTCGTGTAAAAATGATTATATGGGACAGCGTGCATGCATTCCAAGCTCTTTAGTATGAATCTGCATCTTACACGTTTGGGAAATTGGGGCTCTTTAGTAAATGCCTTAATAAATTGAATGGCCTCTTGGTGGTGACGTTTCCTTTCGGGGAAGTTTCCACCTACCCATTTCTCTTGAATTTTAACGCTAGACTGAGGTTCGTCCCATCGCTAACACCTTCAGCCATGGACGAAATCAGGGGAAAATTTTGCTTAAGCCTGGTTTTTGTTTTTACAGTGTTTATTCAACTGAAGAGTTGTGGTGCTGCAGATTCTATTTCCTTGGGAACCACACTTACTGGAAATAAGACACTAATTTCGAAGAATGAGACATTTGAATTAGGATTCTTCAGCCCAAATGGAACCAAGAACTGGTATATTGGCATCTGGTATGCCAAAATACCAGAGAAGACAATCGTTTGGGTGGCTAACAGGGAGACTCCAGCAGCAAACAGGTCTGGCGTTTTGAAGCTGTCTACACAAGGTTATCTGCAACTGTTCGATGCAGGGGGCGCATCTCTTTGGTCAGCCAACATATCAAAGAAGGCCTCCCGGGCTGTGATATTAGATTCTGGTAATTTTTTAATGTTGGGTGCTGACAACAAATCTGAAACTGTTTGGCAGAGTTTCGACAATCCTGTAGACACCTGGTTGCCTGGAATGAGGTTCGGTGGACAGCAAAAGCTAGTCAGTTGGAAAAACTCATTGGATCCCGCTCCTGGGCTTTTCTCCTTCCACGTGGATCAATCCAGGGCTAAACAATTCGTGCTTACATGGAATAATTCTGTAAAGTATTGGGAGAGCGGAACATGGGACGGTAAGATTTTCAGTGCAATTCCTCAAATGGCAGAGAAAGGCTCCTACAATATCAGCTTTGATAATACTAGCTCTGGTTTGTATGCCAGTTACGCAATCTTCGATGCGTCTGCACGTTTCGTTCTAATTAAGTCCGGAGAAATTCAACTATTTTTTTCCACAGGTGGTGGTAGAGAGTGGATCATCTCCTGGTCTCGGCCCGGAGATCAATGCGCGGTATATGGTCTCTGTGGCGCTTTCGGAAGGTGCAATTCAAACAATCTTCAGTTCTGCAGCTGCATGGAAGGCTTCATCCCCAAAGACAATTACACCTGGAATTCGCAATCTGAGTGGTGGTCTGGTGGTTGCGCGCGGCAGAGTCCGTTAAACTGCGGTGACAAAAGTGGCAGCACAGACGGGTTCATCGAGCCGAGCGTAACGTTGCCTGCTGGTTCTGTTTCCTCAAACCCTGCAACCACAAAGAAAGAATGCCAGAAAGCCTGCCTCGACAACTGCTCGTGCACTGCATATACATTCAACTCGCCTTCAGGGCCCTGCCAAATCTGGTCCGGAGATTTGCTGAACATGCTCAATTCTCAACCAAAAAGTATTTCAAATTTTTTCATTCGAGTAGCTGCCTCTTCACTTCCACAGACTGATAAATCGTCTTCCTTCAAAAGCAAAACAGCAATTATTGTAGGCATAGTGCTCGCTGTGGTCGCTGCACTTGCAATTGTTTTGGGTATATTTACGTTTGTACTCAGGCGAAGGCGGCGAGTAGTGGCACCACAGAAGTGGGCAGATCCCTCCAACCCTTTACTCAGAACGTATACTTACAAGGAGCTCAAGACTGCAACCAAGAATTTCACCCACAAGTTGGGAGGCGGCGAATCAGGCTCTGTGTACAAAGGTTCTCTGAGCGATAATACTCTGGTGGCTGTTAAAAGAATTGGGGACTCCAGGGACGGCGAGAAACACTTTCAGAAGGAATCGAGCACAGTGGGGAGATTAAAACACCATAATCTCATCGAGCTCCGAGGGTTCTGTTCGGAGCCGTCGCAGAATCTGCTGGTGTACGAGTACATGCCCAACGGATCCCTCGATTCCTTCTTATTCGACAATTCTAAAGCCCAATACAAGGTCTTGGACTGGAAGACCCGCTTCCAAATAGCCCTGGGGACGGCAAAGGGGATCGCTTATCTGCACGAGAAGGAAATAGTGCACTGCGATATAAAGCCCGAGAATATCCTGCTGGACGCGAAATTCAACCCGAAAGTTGGAGGCCTTGGACTGGCGAAGATAGAGGGCATAGCTTTCAGCCACGAAGAGACGTTCATCAGAGGAACGAGGGGTTACCTGGCTCCCGAGTGGATGTCTGGCCTGCCTATCACTGCCAAGGCTGACGTCTACAGCTTTGGCATGACGCTGCTTGAAATCATTGCAGGGCGAAGGAATGCGGGTTTGATCGTGGAGTCGAGCAGTATGTTTTTTCAGACGTGGGCTGCAGAGCAGATGAAAAGGGGGAATTCTTTACTGCCTGAGGAGAATGGGGATTCTGTTCATGGCAATTCAGAGGGGGAGGAGATTAGAAGAGCTACCATGGTAGGTGGATGGTGCGTTCAGGAAAGGGAAGAGGCCAGACCCTACATGTGGCAGGTCATCAAAATTCTGCAAGGTCCTCTCGACCTTCAAACATCACAAGCCCTGCAACTTCTCCTTGACGGTAGAGGACACCATACTTTACCTTCAACTAGTTAATATCTTTTAACTGTTACTGTATGTAAATTTATGATTAGACAAACTTTGTCGCGTGAAGCTTTTATTAGCTACGCATTAGCCTACTTTTTTTATTGATGTGCTGTTAGATCCTATATGAGAGATTATTTTGTATTGCAATTTAGGTCTTGGTTTGGCTGGATGGGTTTGTAGTTTATTTTGTGTTATGATAAGTACATATATATGTAGCGGTTGCCTTTTTTAATGTAATTTTTTTATAATATATTGTTCATTATAAAAAGTTTATATGTGAATTTTACATAAGTGTTCTTAATTAATAAATTTTTAATTTATGATTATTAATTAAGAAGTATAAAAAGGTTTCGAAGAAGTTTCATTTGTTTCATTTGAAGTTGATGATTGTTAATTATAAATTTTCTTTTTGTTTTAAAAGGTTTGTCATCTAATATTAAATTAAGAATTTTAGTGTTTCACTCATGTGATGTTGTGATTATAGGTCATCTTTTAAACACTTTGCTTATTTAATTCATAGACCTTAAATACTTCATATCAACCATGCTTAAAAAACAACTAGTTTCTTTTATTTCCCTTTTTAAAATATAATAATTATTTGCCACTTTTTATGTGTATAATGTGATAGGGGGTGAGTCAACTATCCTCCCTCTCCCACTCTTCATGCCCTTCCAACTAAAACTCTTCCTCAAAAAGATAATTCTAAATACATTATTTTTCCCTCTAGCTCAAGATGGATTCAAAACCTATAGCTCAAGATGGATTCAAAACCTATAGAGCACAATAAGGGCTAGCCACCCATTGAGAGAGTTCTACACCATACAATTAGAAAGCTAACCTCTTTGAGTATCAAGTCCCTCATACAATATTGTAGATATTATAACTGAATTGTTATTCTCTTCTTCCTCAATTGTGCTCTAACTAATAATGTTTTTATAAATGGCCCAAACCACCATCCAAGTAGGATGAAAACTCTTTGATATTCTATTGAGAATATTGATTCCACAAAAGTATCGTGATACAAGTAGTTGTGTCATTACATTGAGTATGCAGGGAACGTAAGTGTCTAATGTGTTGATTTATTAAGGATCTTCCATCAATTTCATTACTTTTGATAACACAAAGGCACTATTTGTGTTCAATATTCAACCTACAACCACTATCTTTCAATTAGTTGATCAATTCATAGCCAAGCCGAATAGAATTCTAGAGGACATCATTGTTACAATATACACTTGGTAATGACATGTTTATTTCCTTGCCCTTTAAGGTTAAAGGTGGTAGCATTATTCCAAATTTTGGCTCTCTACTCATTCCATGCCTCTAAAAGTTACAAAATGTTGTTATGTTTGCAAGGGTACATGAAATAATGCATCATGGTTGAGAAAATCCCTAAACCCGTCGATCCCTTGCACTTTATTTTTAATCTTTTGTTAACCGCCTACCTCGGTCACTTGGTTTCTTACTTTGTTATCTTAAGGCCCCCCCTCTATCTTTCAATTGTCATGTTTTCCTAAGCATAAAATCAATGCATTCCTCCTTATATTCTCTTAAGTGTTCACTTGAACCCTTGATCCTATTAGGCCCCACTTGACACATGACACTTTGTAGGTGCTTTCCATCTTTGTTATGTTTCCCGATGATCATGTGAAATAATAACACATGTCCCCTCATTAATGATGTGTATTGGTCCTCCATTTGTTAAATGCTAAGTACCACTCCCATTTATTCTTTTTGTCATTGACTTACCTTTTAGTTTGTTAGTTCCTTAAGTTTCTTTGTGAAGTATTTTTGTCAACACATTACCAACCCCTTTTCCTAGTTCCTCAAGTTGTTCAAGTTATCACATGTGTGTTTAAAGCCCTTTAAGTTATTGAATGTTGAGCTTGTCGAGGTGTCATCTCACAATGGGTCCCAAACTTGGGACATCTTGATTTTTTCTTGAAATCGCATTTTTTTAGAAAAATTAATGATCTAATCCTTGAGGGGTTCTATCTAAAAGGTTTTAATTTAAGCGTTTTAGATAAGACCCCCTTAGACCAAATCCCCCTAGATATAACCCATCTAGTCTTAAATCATACCCACAATGGAGTCTCTTTTGCACCTATCAAAATGCTGACAAAAAACCACTTTTATTTACCTTTTAGAGGATCAAATAAAGTCATTTAGAAATTTTGATTTATATATGAAGGGTCAAATTATTGATTGATTATTGATTGATCGTAGGCAAATTTATACATAAGAAACGGTTCAACAACCAATCATAATTGACAATGTAATCGATAGACAACCGATCATAACTGATAATGTAATATAGCTAATAATGTTAGCATTCCCCCCTTATTACATTTTTCCTACAATTGTATCCCTGAAAGCTCTAATTCACCTTTTAAGGACCCCCCTTAAGGTTTACGTAATAAAGCTTGTTGAGTACAAAATATATATACATCTTTGTGAAGATTTTTCTTGAAGAAGCAAATCTTGAATCAGGTGAAGCTTCATCAAGTTTCCTCTTAACCCTCGTAAAGGTGTAGCCCCTAGCCAAATTCTCGAGTTCTTCCTCCCATGAACTTCTGAATCACAAATTCTTGAATTATTTGATAACAATCCATATTGATCTCTCCAAACATATGGCTCCATCAAGTTGTTTGATGACCCACAAAAGGGTATAATTCTGATCACAACCTTGAGTGCTCTCTGTACAATGATCCATATTGATCTCTACACCAAACCCCTTACTTGTCTCCAAAAATCAAACTTCACAATATATTTATTCTCCAAATCTGTCAACAACAACAAGGAAAAGAAAAAAATTAAAGCCAAAAATGCTTCTCATGCAAAGCATTATCTCAAAGTGAGAAGCTGACTTGAGATGATGGAAATTCCTCCATCCTTCGGTGCCACTAGCCTCCAGTACATGAAGGTTTATAGAACTAATGCAGAAGTAGTACCACCAAAAAATTCATTAATAATAGCTTCATCATCTGATGAATCCTCATCTTCTTGGCCTCCTAATAACTCCCCTGTTCCATACCCTCACCAACATACCAGTTCAAAAAATAATGCTTGAAATACATGAGATCAAACTTGTGATCAACATGAAAGAAGACCTCAACAACACTTATGGAGTTAGATATTATACTAACTAGACCCTATGGACCTTGGCAAGATCCCCTCTAGAAACCATAGTTGGGGGTTGATAATTGATACCATACTTAAACCAAGTAGAACACTAGCCAACAAAATAAATGATCCTTTTAATCTTATGTGACACATTATGCATTTTCTCAGTCTTGTTCCCCCAATAATCATGCCCCAAAGGGATGATAAACATATTAGCTAAAATCAAGTCCCCTCTAATAGTGAAGGTAACTTCTTTGTTCTTATCACCCACCATGATGAAGCCTTTAAATCTTGTTTATCTACCTTGGTTTGGTTTAGATCTAGGCTTGATCTCCATGACCTCATTCTTGAGCTACGGGCCTTCTTTAACTAGATGACTAAGATTTGTTATAGGCACCAAATTTTCTTCTTCTTTTCTGTGGCTAGGGAAACATAATCATAGTGAAGGAATTAAACTTCAAATCAACATAGGACCTTATACCACTTTGCACAAACTCATGGCTTCCACAGATTCATCTAAAGCATGTTGAATGTTTAAAACACTCTCCATGACCACTTCTAAGCTAGATTCAAAAGACAAAAGTTTTCTTGGCAATATTCAAGTAGCAATTTTGTTAGCACACAATCACAACATAAATGGATATTCAAATTGTCACAATATATACTACCCTAACCTTGGTTCATCCTTCCAAATAACTACATTTCACCAATCACACACTATCTACCCAACAACAATCAATATATAAAAGATCCATACACAAGTGATGAATGTTGTGGTTGACATATCAAAAAAGAATTCAATCCATCGATCCGTATGTACTTTTGTTGGAGATATACTACGTAGTAATAATGATGTGGTTTCTTTACTCACCAATGACCATCAGTAGTGAATGCAATAGAACAAAATAGTGACAGAAGGCCAATCTTATAAAATGCATAATAAACTCACTTTAATTTTACACACTGCCTTTATGCTTCCATTCTCACCTCTTCTCACACTCCTCCTTCCATCACCAGTCATAGGCACAAAAACATTGTGCACTCTGATAACTGGGCTCTTCAAACTCTAATGATCTCTACGTCATTGTTGTTGTGAAAATATTTAATTCCTTTCACACCATTCTATAAACTTGAACACATCATTAGAGAGAGGCTTTGATACCATATAAGGCTCAAATTCTTGATTGATTATTCATTAATCATAAGTAGATTTATACATAAGAAACAATTCAACAACCGTTCATAATTGACAATGTAATTGATAGACAACTAATCATAACTAACAACGTAATTGGTAGTAGTTAACTAATGTAATATAGCTAATAATGCTAACAATAAGTATGTAGCTATTATTATAAGCTTTAAAAAAAGTATGATTTTGAATATTTTTAATTTATTGTTATATTTATATTTTATTTCTTGTGAATGTAGGTTTTCACCAAACATCAAGGTATTTGTTTCATACTAGTGGAAAAATAGAAAAATAGAGAAAACAATTCTAAAAATATGTGCGCACTAGGTTTTAATGTTCTTGTTTAAGCTATTTAAAAATAAATAATAATTTCAATGAATGTAAAATAAGTTGTGCGTGACTACATACACCTACATCCATTTTAAAGTTACTTTGACTTCAAAATTTAATTTTAAAAGATATATGTAACAAAAAGTTATGAAAAAATATCCATTCACTGGATATTGATGTTACTGAAATGTTGGGAAATGGTTCCCTAGAAATAAGGGGGTGTTCTCTATTTGTATCTTTCCCTAAGGCATTTCATTGGGAAAGAGATCACAAGGTTTAAAGATTGACTTTCAACCTCAATGGTGAGTCAATCAGACCTAGATCTTAGTCCTTTTAAGATAATAGGACAAATCTGAAACCAAATTAAAATGATATGTAATAATCAAATTAAATGCAATAAGACCTAATACATGAAATGGAAATTCTTGAAAGTATAGAAATTAAAATCAAAATTTATAGGAAGATCTAAGAAGGGTTAGGACACATGTACCACTCACCAAAACTAGGTTTTGAGCTCTATTGAAGGACAGATTTTCCCTAGGGTGAATGGGTCATGATTAGGGCTTCTAAAAATATTTTTGGCAATCCTCTGAGGTAGGATCTTAGCTTCTTATTTGTATAGGTTCCACTTTCGAAAATTCAAAAATAAAATTTATAATTGAGTTTTTGTGGCTTGACAACAATGATGACAACTTATGCAACAATATAAAATTTCTCCTTAAGATCTTCAATCCTTCTTCAACCTATAATCTGCACATATAAAGAGGGAAAAAGATTGTTTGAATGAAGGTTTTCCTTAGTCAAACCCCAAGTTTGGTAATTAAACCTTGATAGAAAGATAATGATAATAAAGAAGGAAATGATGAATGAACACTTGCTTGTTACAACTCACCAAACCTTTAATGGTTTTTCATAGAGGATTGAAGACAAACACATCACTCCAAGGATCCTGATCTTGCTTTGCTTGATGGATTTGGACACTTGAAAATGCTTGGATGCTTTAGGATCAACAATGCATATTAGCCTGCTCAGCTGGGAATTCTATTTGTGGATCTGGATTCGAAGAAGAACAAAAACAAAGATGGGGATTTGGGCCCTTCTAAGAGAACTAGAGCCAACATGAAGAAGAAACAGGATGTTGCGCCTCTGGAGACTCAAGATCTAAGGATGGTTGTCCAGGATATGGATATCCTGTAAATGGATGTGGCTGAGACCCTGAAATCTCTGGGTTAGTTTCGGTTCTATCTTTGCTGTTCTTTTGATGTCCTTTTAATGGTTTTTTGTTGTTGGTTGCTGGTCTTTACTGTTTATCTTCCTTTTGCAGCCTTTCTTTTCTAGGATTGTCTTTTGGTCAATCTTTCCTTATTTTGTTAACTTTATGGTTTCGGGTCCCTTTAAAACCCATTCTTTCCTCTTTCAAAAACAATGCATATTAGCCTTCACAAGATGAAATGAACACACATAAACTTGAACATGATGTTAGGATCTTGAATGCTACAACAAATGACTGATAAATACTCTTGAATTCTCTTGGCAATAATATTTTCTCATATAAATATTTGGTCATGCCTGTTAGAATGCTTAGATTTGAATTGATAAAATACTATGTATTTATAGGTGTTTATCTAATTTCTCAAAAAATAGATTTCAAAAGCTGATAATTGCATATTGAATTTGAATCATTAAAATTTTACCAAAAATATATTTTAAAATGGGTCCTAGGACTTAAAGGAGGGTCATTCTCCCTAGCCTATAAGTATAGGACACACATGATCTAGGGTGTTTAAAATATTAATGTATTAATTAAATGTCAACTTTCCTTTCAAAAAACGAGAAAAATAGGGCTTTGGAATGCATAATTCAGCAAATTAGAAGCTTAATTAAGTCTGATAAATTAAGGAACAATTCCCTACACTACAATTTCCCTACACTTTCCTACACTACAGGGTATACAATTGCAAACATAATGTGACATTGTAACGGTATAGAATTTCCTACACTACAGCTATAAATCTAAATTTTAAAAAATATAATTTTATCCTTTCAATAAAAAAGTTATGTGTGACGACATAAACACCATTATTTTAAAATTTTATTTACTATAAAAAATAAGATCAAATTTTCTAGGAGCACAAATCCTCACAAATTGTTGAATAAACCAAAAAATTCTTGCATTCTCTATGTATTTAATTGTTGGTGGAACATTTCATCAAATTTGTATTACAAGTCATAAGGTAACTATCAGAGTAAATGGTTTTAACCACTTACCTACTTAAGTTTACTTAGGCTGATAATGCATTTAATTTCTCAGGTATTTTGTTTCCCGTATCAGGAAGTTTTATACCCATTACCTTTTTCACGGCTTTAAAAGCCTATACAATATGTAATTTATGCATCTTATTTTTATTCACTCTTTTTTGATGAAATGGCCTTGTGTTGCCTCTCTCATTTTTTGTAAAGGTGTTTGTTGTAGATGGTGCTCCTTGGAGGTGGATGACACTAAAATGGTATCACAACAAACCATTTTGCAATCCTTCCTCTGAGATTTTTCATCAGGGTGTTTGAGATCATCATTTTCTGAATACATTCATAATAGTGTTCATCAAGTTATTATTTCTCCGAAAGAGGTTGGGAACAGTGCACACATTTCTCTTGGTGTGATTTTCTTCCTATTGCGAGGAATTAATTTTCCATCTTGGAGGCCTGAATTTCCATTTGGAGAGCCATGACTTGCACCGAATGATGTGATTTCCTCCATTTGAAGGACTCGATTTTGTATTGGCGGCAACATTTTTGGGGAGGTTGTGAGTTTTGTTGAAGCCGTGAAAACCTCTGTTGGCTATGATTTTTAGTTTGAGGAGGGTTGCAATCAAATTTTGGAGGCCAATTCTTATTGCTACTTGTATTTTTCTTCATCGAAGGTGTGCATTTTTTCCTAGGCCCATTAGAGAAGAGGGAGGCACATTTTTTTTGTGAAGTTTAAAAAGGAGTTTGGTGCAATTTCTTGATTGGAGGCATGCGATCTGCAACGAGAGGGCACTGTTTTGTAGTTTGGAGAAATGTTGACCCTGATTGGAGGTGTGATTTGTAAACTGTCATTGAAACCCTTTGGTAGCAAATTTGGTTGGGTTTTGTTGTGAGTGTGGATTTTTGCTTAGAAAGGTCGATTGATTAAAAGGCAGAATAAATGTTTTTATTCTATCCACAAATGTTTGTCGTGTGGAACCTTTCCTTGATATCGGCTTAGTGCAGAACCAATCCTTTATTCTAGCTCAAGACCGGTTGATCTTTGGTAGTGAATACCTTAATTTGGAGGGGCATCAATTCTATGCATTCCTTTTTGTTGTCCAGAGGCATTTTTTTTTAGAGTCTATGATTAAGTTTTGAAGAGGCAAGGTTGTGTTTGAATTTTTTGAAGATCGTTGTGCCTATCAATAATCTCTTTGATTCATAGGTTCTCACCTAGAAATCAAGGACATAAGGAGATCAAATCGAGAATCACACAAGTGCGATTCATAGAAAGGGGCATGATTTCTCTATTGGCATACGCAATCGGAGGCCCTCTTCTCAATTTTTGAAGGCATTTTTTCTTCTCGAGGATATGCTCTTGAAGCTTTCTAAAATTTCCCCTAAAAATTTAAGTTCCAAAGTTGCATAGTTCAAGTGTGTGGGCCCAAGTTTGTTTTTGAAGGTGTCTTTGGGAAGCAATATCCCACATTGATAGCATGGAGTAGTGTTTTTCCCTTCATATAACATTGCAGTGTCTTTCGTTAGTGTGAGAAAGTCTCACAAATTGTGTTGCATGTGTGGTGATTCGTATTGTTATGCTCTTTAGAGTTTCTTGGTGAGTTTATTTGAGATCTAGCTTGGTGATTTGGCACAAGAACCCAGTAAGGTGTTTAATTTTTTGCTCATTTTTTTAAAGATTTTCAGCCCTTTTTTTGTATTATTGCTTGCAGAAGTATTTTGAGAAGGCTTCATTTGTAGTATTTGGGAGTTTATAATTGTTGTTGAAAGTTAATGTCTTTGTATTCTTGGAGATTTTTCATAGTTGATTATGGGGTTTTCATTTCATCTTGTTGTGATTATGTTGAAAAGGGGAAACTATAAACAATGGAGAGATGATACTATCATAAAACATCTCAAATGGATTCATTTGTTGCCACATTTATATAATCTTGTTCCCCTTCCTGGTACTGATAGTAAGAAATTTGTATGGAATTGCAAAAGGGATCATGTCCTAGAAGTTATTGCAATGCATATTGATGATGCCCTTTGAATGTTATTGATCATTTTGAGTGTCCTCATATTCTTTGGAATAAAATTTGGAAAATACATGGAGATTTTGATACTCAACTATTCCCAGATGATCCTATTTTAGAATTTCTTGTGCCTCTTAATTTTTTAGACAAGATACCCTATGATCATGCTACTATGCAAGAGTTTTAAGTTTTGGAATTGTATAAGGGTGTTGCCACAATAGTGGTTTACACTTTCTGGGAGATCCTGATTTTTGCTGAAATCACATATTTTTAGAAAATATAATGATTTTAGCCTTGAAAAGTTCTATTTAAAGGATTCCAATTGAAGAGATTTTGATCAAACAACATTATACCAAGCCCCCTTGGATAGAAGTCCGCTAGTTTTAAACCATACCTATAACGAAGTCTCCTTTTCTCCTATCAAAATGCTGATAAAAAACCACTTTTGATTTACCTTTTGGGGGATAAAATGAATTCATTTAATTAATTTTTTTGTAAGTATGTAGTCCTTATTATAAGCTTCCAAAAAAGTATAATTTTAATTAAATTTAATTTGATTATTATATTTCTTGTGAATGTAGGTTTTTCACTAAAAATCAAGCTCTTTGTTCTACACATGTGGAAAATTAGTAGATTATCAAAATAAAATTTTGAAAAATATGCTCATGCTGGGTATTGATGTCCTTGATCCATTAAAAAAAAAAGAATTTTGATACATACAGAAAAAGTTATGTTGTATATAGTCCGCCTATGTTTGAATTGTAATTAGTTTGACTTCAAAACTTGATTAAAGAAAAAATATTTAATAAAACACTATGAAACCAAATGAACTGGTTAGATATCGTAGTTACAAATCTAAATTAAAAAAAAAAAAGGAATTTTATCCTTCATACAAAAAACTTTATGTTGTATACGTTGAGCATCACTCTTTAAAAATGTTGTTTACTGATAAAAAACTAGTTTTCAAAGGAGATGAAAAAAAAAGTGCAATCTGATTCCAATTTTTTTGAAAAAAATATATTTAGAATCTATAGAAAAAACTTCACAAATCACTAGTTTGCATCATCTTCAAATTCCTCACGGTTTAGCCACTATAGGAGCCTGAAAGTGAAGATTTAGTTAACAAAATCAGTTCAGTAGTTTGCCCAAAAATTGTAAACTAGTATTGTGGGATCATCCATAAGAGTGAATTTGCACCCCTCATGCAAATTACTCTTTTAAACATCCTCACCTTAGAAAACCAAATTCGAAGGTGAAATTCCACATAAGCCTGTTGCCTTCATTCCACTTGGAGCCTAATTTGTGTGTTGGTAGAGGAATAACTGTCAAAGACACCTCCGCAGTGCACTTACGTTCCTAGAAGATTCTCATGTCTTGAACCTGTAGAGGCGTTACACTTCCCATTGGAAGGTGAATTGTAATGCCCTCTTCGAAAAACTGACTTGAATATGGCCGTTTTTCTTCATCTCTACTTCAAATCCACTCTTTCTTCATTCATTCAAAATGCTAAGCATTCGGTTCAAGATCTAAACACTCAATCCATCACTCTCAAGAAGCACTTTTCACTCCACAACAACAACATCAACACTCTATCAACTCTATGGAGCACACATGGAACAAAATACCATTGCAATAGAGGCTTGAGTCCTCTCATTTTCTCCCCCATTAGCTAGTGAGCTCTTGGTGGAGGTGGTAAGATTTCTACTCCTCTCCTCTACGATTGGTTGAGTAGCATAAAACTGTTTTGTAGTGATTTTGTGTTCTTTACTTCGTTTCCTACTTTATCATCCTTTTCTCCATTATCACCATCTTGGTTGTCCGTGGAGGTGGGAACACAAAAATGGGGGTCTGATTGAGGTAGACTCCTATATAACCCCCAACCATTTTCCTCTCTCTTGTGTGTAGGTGAAAGTATTCTTGGAGCTAGTTGGCGAGCGAGCACCTTTGTGAGATCATCCTTACCATTCTCACCCTTGTTTATTTTCTTTATCATATTTGTGCATACTTTATTTACTTCCTACTGTTGTTTTGGCCTTCTTAAAGTAACTAGCATGTTAGTCCATTTTCCTATGTTCAAACTTGTCTCCTTAGTTCTCTGGTTGTATAGATTCCAACACACCTGAGAGACGCCAATGCATCGCACTGTCATCTAGGATCTAAGCTTTCATCCCCAGTAAGAGAGCCTCCTGAGACACAGTGTTGAACCTGAAAACTAACTTGCCTAGCCCCATTTCAAGTCTCAAGTCTGCAGAGTGATCAAAGGACGTTGTAATCCTCATCATTATTGTCCTTCATTTCCTAACATCTCGTTAAGTTGAGGAAAGTTAGAGTAGCTTTCTGCTCTCGACCCTCTGTGACCTGGGGCCTTGACATGGTTAGTCCCCCTTTCTTACATTTTTGGTGAACCTGATGTGAACCATTTTGGTTCCATTTTGTGATATTGAAAGCTCCTTTCCTCATATTCTAGGAGTGTAGTAGGTGTGAGTGTTGTGAGGCTTTTCCCTTACAACCAAACCTTCGACCCCTAGTAGACATAGTTGGAAGGTTCTAAAAGTATTGTGTAACGAAACCTTAATTAGGTCACTGCCTTATCCTGTAACCTTTAGGGGGCTTTGTGAAAGTATTGTTTAGCATACGTGATGGCCTCTTTCCCATATCAACTCATTCCCTCTACGCAACTTGTGAGCAGTCGTACTAGTATAACCTTCACTTCATAGGACCTACTGATGGGCTTTAACAAAGAACAATCTCCTCTCTACATTCCTATGAGGATAAATGGAAATACTGTAGCAAGTGTTCTCCTTGATCCCACATCTCAAGTGAAAATTATAACTGATGAGATCATGTTAATCAACTTCCTACATAAGGATGGATATGATGCACCTGTGAGTACCGTCTGCATGCATGATAAAATTTTTGTACCTCCTATAGGTAGTATTGTCTTGTCGATTCTCATCAGACCTAAGTCTATACACCTCATGTTTGACATTATCCCGGGGTCTGAACTCTTAAAAGTGAAGCTCGGTATCCCTTGGTTGTGCACAAATGTTTTAAATTCACCCATGAGGGTTCCATACATGTAATCCATGACATTAGCTATAGACCATCAATTGCACATGGTAGTTACTCCTTAGATTACTTTTGGCCTACACTAATTGGTCTTCTCCTACCTAGGAAGGACCTCTTACACCGCACATATCAAAATTATAAGAAAGGGAATTTCAGGATGAAAGCAAGGTACCCTCCTTTGCCTTATGTTGTTTCACATAGGGCTTGCCTGAAAGTTGACAGTGATGTCACCAAGGTATGTAGAAGAGAAGAAGATAAGTGGTCCCAAGATCCTTCATATTCCTCTTGTGTTGTCCAACCTGATGGTCCCTCTCACTCTGCTAAGGTGCTATCCTCTTTTGCCTCACATTTATGAGAGAATCCTATGGTGCCCGCTTGATGAAAGCCCAAGTGTCTCATGTTCGAGCTTCATATCCTACCCATGGAGCCCAGGATTGTTTGGTATGGTAGAAAGAAGACCCCCCGTGGGGAATCCTCTATGTCTTGGCCTTTATGGCCTCCTACCGCTTCTGCTCCTAAAGCAGTGAATGAGAAAAGGCTTGTCATCAAGGTGTTAGAGCTGACTCCCCCAACTATTTCTAAACCAACTCCTCTTGCTCTCATTCAGGAGTCTATCCCTCTATTGGAAATAGCTATAGAGGACACTCCCATGGCTGAGCAAGAGCCTTTCGTTTCTTCACAACCTCCGGCCTCTAGTTCAAAGTGTCGCAAAAATCACTTTGCGCATGAACTCAAGCGCCGATGAAAGGATCTCTTGGTTGAGCAGGCCACCTTACAGAAGAAGGAAGAGGATATGACCACCCCTATACTGGGACCTCCTATCACATCCTCCTCTCTCCTACCCTTGATTTCCCTTCAAACCATCTATGTATTGCTTTTGGCATTTGTTGTGAGTGCACATGCGCCTGACCCCAAAATGGTGTAGGTGTTCATCGCTCCTTCAATGGAGCCACCTTTTTAAACATACATTCCAGATGTTCTGCATTTCCCAAGGCCCATAGATATGACTAACACCTTGGTCATAGCTACTGCGGTTATTTCTTCCTCCTCTTCCTTTGCCCTTCTTGCCTCATCTATGGGGAGTTTTCCTCCCTCGATGAAAAAGAAGGTAGAGAGTGGTCCTTCCAGTAATGAAGGATGTAAGAGGAGCCTACCTTCTCCGAAAGGTGGTCTCATGCTTACTTGTTCTGTCCTAGTAATAGAACCAATATCGGCTTCTCCTAAGTTCATCACCGCTCTTGAATCACTCGATGAGCTCAATAGTGAACCTCAGGCGCAACCTTCACTATCTATCGAGGTGAAACATGGAACTTATGTTAAGTGCATGTTTAACTTAATGGATGAAGTCTCAAACTTGTTAGTGATCTTCACAAAGTCGTTGACCTTAAACCCACAAGAGCTGAGTGGAAGAGACCTTGCAGGTCCTTCTTCCCTATCCCTTGTTGCGAGAGGTTCATAAAATCCTCCCCTTAACATTCCACCACTGCAGACTCATCCTCCTCCCCCCTATGATGATCTAGAGTGGGAAGTGGGTGACCTCCTGGTTGATCAGTGTTAGAGGGAGTCCTCTTCTTTACCATTAGATTACATGTATGTATGTGATGTGATTCTCCCGTAATCATGCTATGTGTGCCTAGATGACCCTCTTCACCCCTGTTGGTGCCTGGATACAAGCATGGTTTTCATGTTGTAAACTTTCTTCTATTTATATCATCATTCTTCCATGTTTTTGATTTACTTTCAAAAAATTGGGGATGATGCAAAGTGTTGGTGGCATTTAGGCTTCCCTTTTATGTTGACCCATTTTTTTATTTTTACTTTGTTTTTTTCATGCATTCTTCACATGGCCTGATATAGTAGGGGTTGATGACAATTCATTTATATGCTATTATTATACTTATATATATTTATGAGCAGTTTTGACCCTGAAATATCAGGCTACCCCTGTGCCCTTTTTCCATGCTCTCCTTCCTTTTGGATTTTCCTTTATCTTTCTCTCTTCTTTGCTTGATTTTTCCCTCTCATGTATGACAATGCCACCCTTACATCACTTTGATCTTCAGAAAACACATTCGTTACCAATGAGTCTTTTCTCAAGAATCTTCACACACTTCTTTGTAAGAATTGTATTCTCAACTTGAAACCCTAATGGAACACGTTTCCTTCATCATGGGTTCGCAAAGAAAGAACTTGAGAACCTTCCTCCAAAGTGGGAACAAATTTGATCTTCCCCTCATGTGGGGGCATGTTCTTCTATTCAAATTTCTTACTGAAGTGAACATCTTTCAAAAGGATTCCTTGATGATGAATCAATTCAAGAAAGAGAACATCAGCTTTCGAATAGAGTGTCCCTTGAGTGGACCCCTTATTGTCTTAAAGGGACCCTAAGGGACCCCCTTCAATTTTTTTTATCTCAAATAGATTCTATGGAATCTAGCTTAGGGAAACCTGACTAGACCTACTTCACATAGTTTGCATCTAGCTTAGGGGCATCCTAACTAGACCTTGATTTTCAAAAAGTGTGTCCCTTGAATGGACCCCTCTTCCTTTTGAAGGGTTCATGAGGGACCCCTTTGCAAGTCTTCCATCTTGTGGATGGTCTGTGTGACTGTCCACTTACTTGCGTTCGTGGCCGCTTCTTGACATGTTTTATCTAGGAGTAAACATGTCGCTTTACAAGTGTGGGCATGAAGTTTATTTTTGACTTTGTGGAATCTGTTTTGCTAGGTCTCTTTCATGCAAGAAATCTTGGGATACACCTTCCTTGTAGGTATGCGATCCTATAAGGCGCTTACTTCATGGGTCTCCTTCATGTGAGAGATCTTTGGATACACTTTCCTTGCAGGTATGTGGGCATGTAAGGAATTTCCTTTCTTTAGCTTCATAATTCTATGGGGCTATGAATTCCTTTTCTTTGCTTGCACTTTCGGGTTTGCCAAATTACGGTTTGCTTCCTCAACAGTTCAGTTATACATTTCTAACTCTACTACTTCTCTAATCTACTTTATCGAAGCACTCATTAGTATTCATGGTCGTTAAAGTGGGGGAAAAATGTATAGGAGCGAATTTACACTCCTCACACAAATTCCCCTTTTACACATCCTCACCTTAGAAAACCAAATCTGAAGGAAAAATTCGACATAAGCTTGTTGCCTTCATTCCACTTGGCACCCATTTTGTGTGACGACAGAGGAATAACTATTGGGGATGCCCACATGGCATGCATATATCCACATGGTGCACTTACATCCCTGGTAGATTCCCGTGTCTAGAACCTACAGAGGCATTACACTTCCCATTGGAAGGTGAATTGTAACGCCCTCTTCAATGAATCGACCTGAATATGGTCATTTTTCTTCATCTCTACTTCAAATCCATTATTTCTTCATTCATTCAAGACACTAAGCATTCAGATCAAGCTCTAAGCACTTAATCCATCACTCTCAAGCAACAATTTACACTCCATAGTAGCAACATCAATACTTTGTCAACTCCGTGGAGCACGTGTGGAACAAAACACCATTGCAGCAGAAGTTTGAGTCCTCTTATTTTCTCCCCCATTAGCTAGTGATCTCTTGGTGGACGTGGTAATTTTTCTACTCCTCTCCACTATGATTTGGTTGAGTAGCATAAAAAAAAATTGTAGTGCTTTTATGCTCTTTACTTCATTTCCTACTTTATCATCCTTTTCCCCATTATCACACTACAACAAAAAAGGCAATTCGCACCGACTTTAACGCCATATTTTAGTGTGATTGAAACCATCAATTGGAGTCATCTCACGACGTAAAATTCGGCACAAAAGCATTTCTTTGCCAAATTTTGTGTCATCTTTAACATCCAGTTTAGTGATGGATTTAACACTAGAAATTTGGTGCCGATTATAGCGTCCTCTTTAGTGTCGAAAATAGCACCAAAAAAAGGCATCAAAAATAGTGCCCAAATTGGCTTCCGGATTTGCTTCCATGTTTGCTCCCACTTTTGCTTCTAGTTGTGCTTCTAATTTTGCTTCTGATTTTTCTTCCAATTTTGCTTCTAGGTTTGCTTCCAGTATTTCTTCCAATACTACTTCCAATTTTGCTTCTAGTTTTGCTTTTGGTTTTGTTTCCACTCACGCTTCCAAATTTGCTTCTAGTTTGGCTTCCAAAATTGCTTCCAGTTTTGCTTCCAATTTTGCTTCCAATTTTTCTTTCGGTTTTGCTTGCATTTTTGCTTCCAATTTTGCTTCCAATTTTCCTTCCAATTTTCCTTCCAGGTTTGCTTCTAGTTTTGCTTCCGGTTTTGCTTTCGATTTTTCCTCTGAGTTTGCTTCCAAATTTGTTTCTAGTTCTGCTTCTAGTTTTGCTTCTAATTTTGCTTCTAATTTTGCTTCCAGTTTTGCTTTCAATTTTGCTTCCAATTTTTCTTCTAGTTTTTCATCCAATTTTGCTTCCAGTTTTGCTTCTGGTTTTGCTTCTAGTTTTGCTTCCAATTTTTCTTCCAAGATTGCTTCTTTTTTGCTTCTAGTTTGGCTTCCTTTTTTTCTTCTAAAAATGCTTCTTGTTTTGCTTCCATTTATTAATTTAATATGTTTTAATTCAATTTAATTAGTTAAATATATGATGCCTCTTAAATAACTCATATGATTATAGAGTAAGTAATTTAATTATTTAACTCATATGATTAAATAACAAGATTATTATGTATAAAAAAACAAGATAATTATTTTATTTTTTTGCCAGTTAAATCACTACTAAGGGGCAACACCTTGTATTTCTTCACAAAATATTTTACATGAGTTCCCAACCAAAATTTACTTGCACGCCTTTGAAAAAATGGCCATGTGTTTCAGAAACCTATACCCTACCTACCCATGTTGATACATTTTCAATTACAAAATGGCCTAGTTCTAGACTTAAACAACGCCAACCGAGACTAACTCCTATCCACTACTGCTTTCCCCTATTTCTACTATATCATATGTATACCAAAATGTAAATTTTACCAAGCTGGGAATTTTTCAATCTTCATCATCATTTGTCTATGTCCGCTTCCTATAGGCAATGTAGTCCACAATCACTAGGTAGTCATCACCACAATTTTGGTGGGATGGACCTTTGGCTTTTTCCCTTGGGTCCTTGTCATCATCCTTGCGCCACTCTTCTCCTTAACCAAAGTCCCAATTGTCGCCATCCCCTACCATAATATTGTCTACCAACCCTTCATCCTCAACATATTGGATTGCCCAACCGCTTGGATGATTTTTCAACAGATTGGCTGCTCTGAGCATGACAAAGACATTCTGATCACGCTCATCCCACAACTTCTCCAAACCCTCTGGGTCGATGGTTTGAATCAGAGGGAATTTCATGACATCCCTACCATGCATCTGAAGCATATAGTAGTTCCGGGTCATTGGTATTTGTTTATTCTCATCTACATTGTCGAGGGTTGTGTCGATATCCCCCAACCAAGCATGGACAAAGACCATCTATGTGAGCTTCTTCCCCATCTCTTTCAACACACCCATATGCAGTAACACTGCTAGGAACATGGTTGGTATTTCTGAGTTTGACCTAAACCTGTGATAGGCCCTCATCAATTCTAGCCCCAAAATTTTCTTGGTCACCTAGAGAATCAATGGATGAGATGATGCCAGCAAAGCCTGTAGTCTTTTGTCTGTGATCTCACCTTTGAAAGATTATTGTTGCTTCTCAATGTTCAAGAATAATGGAGTCTCCATTATTCTTGTTGCTACTGCTTCCCACACCTTTTCACTGCTCAAACTTACACTAGTTCCTCTTCCTTCGGCTCTGCCACCTACGTTTTCTCACACCTACTTCTAGAATGCTCCTTTGCATTTGTCAAAAATAACACTAGCCGATGCCTTCTATAGACGGTGACCTAATTACTTCCTTTTCATGTTTTTTGTGCCTTTGAGGTGTGATTTCTAGAAATAACAAGATAATTATTATAAGTGAGTCAAATATCTATAATTTAATTGAATTTGACAACATCCATCCTGATTAGTAAATTAAAATTATCATACGTAATAAATATCCATCCAAAATTAATCATCGACCACTTTTAATATATATAAATTGACAAGTCAATACTGATAAGATCATCATCATGTATAACTAAAACAAGTGAAAGTCAAAATATTCTAGTAGATCAATAACATCTCAAAATGATACATGTCCAACAATCGACATAAATCAAAATGATACATGCACAAATGATATAAGTAAAAATGATAAATTATGTAACTCAAATTGATACAAGTCAAGATGATACATGTCCAAATGATATAAGTGAAAATGATCAATGTCAATATGATACGACTCAATAATATGGTATTGTAGGCCATGAAAATTATACACATGATAGTAACCATGAGAAGAGGCATCATAATAATATATCAACAATGATCCATTATGCAGTTTATATGATCATGAATGTCACTGGGTACTAGCAACAATTGCCTCATCATCATCACCACTATCATGATCATCATCATCATAATGATATACCAACAATGATCCATGATGCAGCCTATATGATCATGAATGTTGTTGGGTACTACCAGCAACTACCCTATCATCATTACCATCGTCATCATCATCATCATCGTCATCATCATCATTCTCATTGGCCTCGGTGTCTTTCGTATTTGCATCATCATCATCCTTTGCCATGTGATCTATACCGGTAGAACCAATATTTTTTGGATCTATATCATGATGAGGATCATCTTGATCTTTTGGAAGACCCATGTTCTGCAAAAAAAAAAACATTTAAAATGAGAAGTTATTATTTATTTCATGTAATAATTTATTTTTCTGTTATATATCTAATATTGAAACATATGAGACGAAACCATAATCAAATTACATCATATCAAAGTGCACATACCAGAATAAAATTTCAAAAAAGTTAAAGCTAATATGTGATTCCAATGATGTAAAACATGCAACAATTCTAATAAACATTAGTAAAGATCATAAAAAAATTTGTTATACAATTTAACTATCAACTGTAAATTCTATTACATAACCTTAAGTGCCAACCCTCTGCAAAAGAATGAGGAGACTACAAGAAGATTGGTTGTAGGGGCCATTGGTATAGGAGATCGAAATGGATCTTCCAAGCCATCCATTGAGATGGTTTCATACACAAATGTGGAAGAAATCCCTATTTCTAGAGAGCTCATGATTCGGGTTGATACGAAATTCTGGTACCCATAGATGTTATCATCATTCCCTTTCATGTAGCCACCAACAAGATGGAGGGAATTCTTATAAAAGGATAATTTTCAATGTTCCAGGTATCGGATTTAATTCCAACTACATGCCAACATTGAAATTCCCTAGCAGTATTTATGTTAAGAAAATTTCCTTTAGATCCAAGGATTCAAAGCACATAAACCATGTGGTACAAATAATTAAATCCCACAGACAATTTGTAGAAATGAAAGAATTTGAGAAGGTAGAGAGAGCTGCACTGGTGACTCAGGAGAAACTTTAGCTTTCAAAAACAAAGGCAATTAGGCTGGCACACTTGTGGATCAGGCCAACATTTGGTGGAAGAGGAAGAAAGATGACTAGAACTCTAGAGGGCTACCATAATGGATTTCGGTATTCAACCATGAGACCAGAAGAGAGAGCTGATATCATGTATCAAAACATTAAGAATGCATTCTTCTAGCTAGCGGAGAAGGAGATGATTACTTTGCTTCACTTTCATTTACAGAACCATATCATGGCATGGGAAGCAAGAAGACTAAGGATGTCCAGTTTTATGTGGAGGTAATGGGTGTGGTACAAACCTTAGGAGGGGAAAGAAGGTCAATGTATGATCCCGATGAAATTGAGGAAGATCAACAAGAGAGGGACAGGAAAAATAAAATCAATGTAGAGTTTCAAGGTGTTGGGACTAGAAAAATTTAGCATTTTCCACTAGCCTCTACCTCACCTACCTTCCATATATCACATAAATAAACCACACTTTAATTTTATGATCAATAAAAATTATAAAAAATTGTTTGACCAAATCCATATTATATCCTCCATTTCACCCATAAAATTGAAATCCTATAGTCATTCCCCCATTCCTAGCGAAATTCAATACCATCGGCATAACAATGCTTCATTGGTGGAACCCCCATCACAGCCCCACTGATGGATTGATAAAAATAGCTCACAACCTAGTATCGGAGTAACAATACCCTATTAGGCCGACTCCTAAGATGCTCTCCCTAATATACCAATAGAGTCAACAAAAGTAAATAGATCGCTATAACAGATAAACATTGGTGGAATGAATTATGGCATTCCCCCGATGGGCTGATATAACCATGAATAGTTCTTTAGGACATTTTATACTTTGATTATACTACTTTTAAGTGACCTTTTCATGCCTATAATCATATCATGTTCATGTATGTTAATATAAGGCAGCTATGGAGGTAGTTCAAAGAGATGGCCCTGAACTTTTTCCTCATCTTACAAAGCCTACAGGAACAGGAATAGGGATCAAATTTCGAGAGTCTGGTTTAAGTTTGAGTTCAAGAAATGACAAAATTGTGAAGGTTGGAATGGATTTTAATGTATCACTTGGGTTTCATAATTTGCAGTTGCAGACTGGTAACCCCAAAACATAGAATTATTCGTTGCTCCTTGATAACACTATGGTTGCATAACCATATAATGGTGTGGAAACCAAGAAGACCGAGGATGTCTAGTTTTATGTGGAGGTAATGGATGTGTTCCAAAATTTAGGAGGGGTAAGAAGTTCAATGTATAATCCTGATGAAATTGAGGAAGAACACCAAGAGAGGGATAGAAAAAATAAAATCAATGCAAATTTTCAACGATTTTTTAAGCGAGTAAGAGAGCTATGGGAGCAGCCTCATCTAAAATATTTTGAACTAGAGTTTGATATACTATTTAGAGAGCTTGGTTTTCATGGAAGAGGAAGAAAGATGATTACTTTGCTTCATTTTCATTTGCATAACCAGATCATGGCATGGGAACCAAGAAGACCAAGGATGTCCAGTTTTATGTGGAGGTAATGGATGTGGTCCAAACTTTAGGAGGGGCAAGAAGGTCAATGTATAATCCTGATGAAATTAAGGAAGAACAACAAGAGAGGGACAACAAAAATAAAATCAATGCAAAGTTTCAAGGATTTTTCAAGCGAGTTAGAGGGCTATGGGAGCAGCCTCATCTAAAATATTTTGAAATAGAGTTTGATATACCATTTAGAGAGATTGGTTTTCATGGAAGAGGAAGAAAGATGATTACTTTGCTTCATTTTCATTTGCATAACCAAATAATGGCATGGGAACCAAGAAGACCAAGGATGTCTAGTTTTATGTGGAGGTAATGGATGTGGTCCAAACTTTAAGAGGGGCAAGAAGGTCAATGTACAATCTTGATGAAATTGAGGAAGAACAACAAGAGAGGGATAGGAAAAATAAAATCAATGCAAATTTTCAAGGATTTGTCAAGCAAGTAAGAGAGCAATGGGAGCAACCTCATCTAAAATATTTTGAACTAGAGTTTGATATACCATTTAGAGAGCTTGGTTTTCATGGAAGAGGAAGAAAGATGATTACTTTGCTTCATTTTAATTTACATAACCATATCATGGTGTGGGAACCAAGAAGACCAAGGATGTCTAGTTTTATGTGGAGGTAATGGATGTGGTCCAAAATTTAGGAGGGGCAAGAAGGTCAATGTATGATCTTGATGAAATGGAGGAAGAACAACAGGAGAGGGACAGGAAAAATAAAATCAATGCAAAGTTTCAAGGATTTTTTAAGCGAGTAAGAGAGCTATGGGAGTAGCCTCATCTAAAAGATTTTGAACTAGAGTTTGATATACAATTTGGAGAGCTTGGTTTTCATGGAGAGGAAGAAAGATGATTACTTTGCTTCATTTTAATTTTCATAACCATATCATGGTGTGGGAACCAAGAAGACCAAGGATGTCCAATTTTATGTGTAGGTAATGGATATGGTCCAAACTTTACGAGGGGCAAGAAGGTCAATTTATGATCCTGATGAAATTAATGAAGAAAAACAAGAGAGGGACATGAAAAATAAAATCAATACAGATTTTCAAGGGTTTTTCAAGTGAGTAAGAGAGCTATGGGAGCAGCCTCATCTAAAATATTTTGAATTAGATTTTGATATACCATTTTTTAGAGCTTGGTTTTCATGGAAGAGGAAGAAAGATGATTACTTTGCTTCATTTTCATTTGCATAACCATATCATGGTGTGGGAACCAAGAAAGACAAGGATGCCCAGTTTTATGTGGAGGTAATGGATGTGGTCCAACCTTCAGGAGGGCAAAGAAGGTCAATGTATAATCCTGATGAAATTGAGGAAGAACAACAAGAGAGGGATAGGAAAAATAAAATCAATGCAGATTTTCAAGGATTTTTCAAGCGAGTAAGAGAGATATGGGAGAAACCTCATCTAAAATATTTTGAACTAGAGTTTGATAGACCATTTAGAAAGCTTGGTTTTCATGGAAGAGGTAGAAAGATGATTACTTTGCTTCATTTTCATTTGCATAACCATATCATGGTGTGGGAAACAAGAAGACCAAGGATGTACAATTTTATGTGGAGGTAATAGATGTGGTCCAAACTTTAGGAGGGGAAAGAAGGTCAATGTATGATCCCAATGAAATTGAGGAAGAACAACAAGAGAGGGACATGAAAAATAAAATCAATGCAGATTTTCAAGGATTTGTCAAGCGAGTAAGATAAATGGTTGAAATCTATTGATGCCATTCCTTAATCTTCACTTGATGGCATCAAGGAATGGATGAAATCCATGGATATAAACTATTATGAAAGAATAATGAACTTGAACTGGCGGCCAATTTTGAAGACTATTACTGATGATCTAGACAAATTTATTGAAGATGGTGGTTGGGAATTTTTGAATATGGAAGCTAGTGATTCTGATTCTGATAATTCAAAAGAGTGAAATCAAGGATATGAACCCTCTAATGTAGAAGAGGAATCAGAATCAGATGAGGAAGGTTCAAAAGATGAATCTCTTGTGGAGTTAGATGAGGATGATGAATAAGAAGAAGATTCTTAAGGGGAGGAAGGTAAAACATGGGATGAATTAGAAGACGAAGCCAAAAATATAGATAAGGAAAAAGGAGACGAGTCTGATAGTGAATAGGAAAGGCGACGACGAAAGGTAAAAGCTATAGGGATGTCTCGAGCACCTAATATTAGAGATTCAAGAGGAATTCCTATCAAGAGGCATAAATTCAGATGAATTGAGTTCATCTACATCCTTCTACTATTTATTCATGCACATAAATGGTTCAGTTGTTTATGCAAATGATGCATATATGTTAACTTGATCAATGTTGTTAGTTCGGTAGTTTGACTTCTATGACAACCAGCCATTAGGCCATTTTATACGGGAGCACGTTTGTGCTTTTAGTTAGATTTTTTGGATAGCTCTACTTGGTTTTAAGGACATTCCATTTATCTTTTGAATGTTAAGAAGTCTAGTATTACACACTTCTCTATGTTGATCAGACCAGGTTGTAGGTTTTCTACTGTTGATTTCTTTATTTATGGAGTTTTTTTAACTTGGAAGACAAAAATTTACTACCTTTTTTAAAATTAGATGGAAAAATTAAGTGGCTGGTTAGCTACACCAAGTGATTTAGACTACAAGGATGTGTTAGATCTATAGGATTCCTACCAAGATGCATCAAAACATTCTTACATGCTAGAAGAATGGTAGCATCGTGAGGAAGGATGACAAAGATGCATGTGGATCACTTAGTAGAATGAAAACATGAATTCAAGGAAGCACTCCTTGAGATACCATGTTTGAGAGAAAAGAAGATAAATCAAATCAACATGAGACTAAGTTTCTCAAATGATACAACTCATAACTTAAGTGAGGACACTTAAGAGATATTAAAAGACAATGGTCATTAATTAAAAGATGTGATGGAGATAAGGCATGAATGTCACCCACTACCCTTTAAGGACAATAATATTTTTTTCCTCAACATGAAATAATGGGACAATTGGGTGGGATCTAGGGCCAACACAGAAGAACTTTAGAACTCATCCTATGCATCAATAAACAACTCAACACAAGAAATTCAAATTGACATATTAACACAACAATATCCAGATTAAAAAATCAGCCCACTTTTTGCTTTGTAACTTTTCCTTTTTCAAATTGCTTTGGATGCCGGCCATATTTCTTCTCTTGTCAAAACATGTCACATGGACTAGTTAAAATAATTGATATGCAATCATTTAATTTTTCCTAGGGTATTAAAAAAATATCATTTAACATATTAAATATACTTACAAATTTACAGATCAAGGCCAGTAAACCTTTCTGGCCACTGTGATGCATGTCACGAAGTTTTTGAAGCCTAGCCTTAGAGGCATTGTCTTGAAACATATACTAATTCAATTTAACTATGCACAAATAAAATTTAAAAATTGTTTAAGAAATTTGATATAATCTTATGAGAAAATTAAAATACCTGTGTACTCTCCTCACCGGACTTCCTCTAGCTTCAGACTTCTCATATGCTTTTACAAGCTCTTTCCATACTTTGACACTTACATCAAGTGGCCTTTTTTTTAGCCTTAGCTCAGGAGGGATTTTTTTTATCTTCTTTGTTTGGTTGCATCAAAATCTCTTGCAATTTTGAGACATTTATAGCTTTACCTTCTTCACAGACCAACCTATGCCATATTCAGTCTCCATGTCATTGATAACTATTTTTTGCAAGTGTATGGGTATCTTTAAGAATGGAAAATGTAGATGGTATTTGAACTGTTGAAGGCATGATTCCTTCAACCTATGAACAAACCCTTTTCGAGTAGCTATAATTTGGATTTTCCATGAAACCACATCGTATTCTATCTTACTATTGAAGGTACCAATGCAAGATTGAAAACTTGTCATGGTGGAAGAAGTCTATGTCCCAGGAGTGGGTGGAATAGTGGAAGCCTCTGCTCCCTATTCTACATTCTTAGAGTTTACCGTTACTGATTTCCTCTTGGCTCTTTTGCTCAATCAAGGATTTCTTGGGGAATTAAATGATTCCCTTTAACATGGTTGATTTGGTTGCAATGTTTCAGGGGCTTCACTAGATCGGTTTTCTATGTATATGACAAGCATTGTCCAACGCACATCATCCAATTTGTTCACTTCCTCTGCCCCCAATATGGAAGCCAGTGCCTCTTTATCTTTGTCAGTCACATGTCCCTATTTATAAAAAATAAATTTCTTCTTTTAAATTTAAAAAGTAAAAAGTAAAAAGAAAAAATGAAAGAAACAAGGGAAACATTTACAAATCTACAAATTGACAATGAATTACCTCATTGTGGCCAGAGTCTACTCCCTTTGATCACTTCCCTCTATTGCTTGAAATTTTGAGGCGACCTAGGGAAAATTATTTTCGTCCAGTCTGTGGAGGCAAACAAAGTACACAATTTCAAGTATGAAATCTTACGTCGAGTTTGTGGTATGAAAGTTTTACCTAGAATGACTCTCTTTCTAGATTTAAATTCCTATGAATCAATTGCTTGCACACCTGTATAGAATATAAATATATTTGAAAGGATATAAATATATGCCAAATGAAACAAATGTATTGTAAAAAAATCAACGCTTGCACACCTGTATAGAATGGTAATCTTTGGGGGATAAAAAGGGTGTGGAGTTTGGTTTTATTGAGAGTTAACACAGATAGGTCCCATGCTTGAGTCACATCCGTTGATTAGAAATAAAATGAATGTGTGCACACAATCAATTCGAAACCATGAGCTCATTGTTCTATTAAATATTTGTGGGAAAGAAAAAAATAAATTGTAACCTTACTTATGGTGTCGCAAACAAAATCAAAATTTTGAACTACTTGCTTGTAGCCCTCCTTCACACCGTTTTTCTCTTTTTTGTCTTGTCTTCCTTTGCACGACTTTTTTCTTTTATCATCTCTTCCTTCATGTGGTTGTTTTCTTGTCATCTCTTCCTTATTGACGTGGGAAGTTTTAAATTTTTGTTCCTGGTTCAGTAGTCAATGCCATAGTCAGCGTAGAAAAGGGCACCTAATTTAGCTCCGCCTTTTAGCCAAAAAATGTAATCTATTTGGGATGCAAAAGGCGGCGCAAAATGGACCTAATTTAGTGCCTAGCAGTGAAAAGTTATGTATTTTTCTTAGAAGTTGAATAAATAAACTGATCCTAAATGAATTCATCTTCATTTGTTCCAATGGAGCAATCATGGTTCCCTATTTTATCTATTATGCATCCCATGCCAATTTTGTGGGTGCAAAACTAATAGAGGTTAGATTTGTGAACTCAAAAATGACCCCTATACAACTAGATGAGTCATCTAAAGTGTGAAATATATGTCAAATATATGTCTATAGTGAGGTTTTGTGTTGGATAGCATATTCATTAAAATGATATAATTGGTGTTCTAACATTATTTACTATGTTGTGTATTATAGGGGTGAGACGAGGCAATATCAATAGATCGTGTCATGTCAAATGAGGAGTGGACAATGGCTGAAGCGGGACATCAAGTACTCAAATTTTGACTTAACCTATGAAAAAATGATCTAACGACATTTTGTGATATGTCCATCTTTTTTCACAGTATTATTGAAATTTATAGCATTATCCAATATTGACATAAATTAATGCATGTTGTTGATTATTTTAGATGGAGATTGGTGCAAATGTAGAGCCTGAGCGTTCAACTAGCAGAAGAGGAAGATATGTATGTGGACGTGGACCTAAAACTGTTAAATCACAGAGACGAAAGTGGGTGTTTGAGGATATGAAAATGGATCTTGCAGACACAATAAATGACTGCATTGAATATGAGGTTGGTCAGGACTGTAGTACATGGGATGAATAATTTGAGAAAATATATGACTAAAGTGAGGTTTTGTTTTGGATAGCATATTCGTTGAAATGATATAATTGTAGTAAACATTATTTAATATTTTGTGTATTATAGGGGCGAGACGAGGCCATGACAACAGATCATGTCATATCAAACGAGGACATAACGAATTAATTGGGACATCAAGTGCTCAAATTTTGACTTAACATAGGAAAAAATGATCTAATGGAATTTTGTGATATCTCCATCTTTTTTCACAGTATTATTGAAATTTATAATGTATTATCCAATCTTGACATAAATTAATGCATGTTGCTGATTATTTTAGATGGATATTGGAGAAAATGCAATGCCTGAGTGTTCAACTAGTAGAAGAGGAAGATATGTACGTGGACGTAGACCTAAAACTATTAAATCACATAGACGACAGTGGGTGTTCGAGGATATGAAAATGGATCTTGCAGACACAACAAATGACTGCACTGAACAAGAGGTTGTCAGGACTGTAGTACATGCGATGAATACTTTGAGAAAATATATGACTAAAGTGAGGTTTTTTGTTGGATAGAATATTCGTTGAAATGATATAATTGGTGTAGTAAACATTACTTAATATGTTGTGTATTATAGGGGCGAGATGAGGCCATGGCAATAGATCGTGTCATATCAAATGAGGACAGAACAAATGAAACGAGACATGAGGTACTCAAATTTTGACTAACTTAGGAAAAAATGATCTGATGGAATTTTGTGATACAACCATCTTTTTTTACAATATTATTGAAATTTATAATGTATTATCCAATCTTGACATAAAGTAATGCATGCTGATTATTTTAGATGGAGATTGGATCAAATGCAAAGCCTAAGCATTCAACTAGAAAAAGAAGAAGATATGTACATGGACATGGACCTAAAACTGTTAAATCACGTAAACAACAGTGGATGGAAGAGGATATGAAAATGGATCTTCCAGACACAATAGATGATTGCATTGAATAAGAGGTTGGTCAGGACTATAGTACATGGGATGAATACCTTGAGAAAATTGTTGATTGTGGATGTTCTGTATGTCATGGAAAGAAACAATTCAAACAAGAAATTGTACAAAGACATTACATATATGATGAGCTTCCAGTCAATATTATGCCTCCTACAATCAATTCAAAATCCAATAGGAATTGTGGTAAGGAATTTTCCAATTTGATATAAATAACATGTATACTAATTTGTTTAAACATTGTTTTATATTATTCAACTAACTAATTTTTTTCTCAATGGATACTTGCAGGATAAAGTTCTTGGTTTAAATTTTCCTGGATCACTAAATTTCGGGCTAGAGGTCAATGATCATTTATCAAATGATACATCTAACAAAAATATGTGCCAATATACCAGCTCAAAAGATGAGGAATTGATGAAAACAAGTCACAAAACAAGAACCAGTTTAAAGATGCATAATTTTCTTAAAGATGGGGGGAAGGTGGACTACATACCCTATGAGAATGAATGTGATGGAGATGATGACTTGCCCTGAGTTTGAGATCAATTTACAAAGAGACATTTGATTGTCAACTATATTGTGCTTGGCCTAGTGATCAACAACTACCTAGAGTGTACGAGATGTTTCAATTTTGGGGATACACCTATATGATACGACCCTCCAATATTCATGGAGCAAATCTAGGCCTCTTTATTGTCCAAAATGTACATGTGGGATGTAAACATAGAAACAATTCAGAACAAACTACTAGGAGATTAATGCCATATTATGGTCCATCATATTACAGTGGTGAATGGAGAAGGCTAGCAGAATATAAGCCTAGCATATCAGCATATGGTCTAAATTAGAATATGTATACACATCATCTCCAATTGGAAAGTGGAAAATAAATTAATAGAGGTCATCTTATGCATATAGATGGATGTGCATACACACACAAAAATATTGTAGGATTTATAAATAGTAGTAAGGGAAGGGACCCTAATGTAAGACCGAATTGTCAATTTGTTGAGCTTATAAATGATAAAGATAGACATATGGAAAGAGAGGTTGATAGATTGATAATGGTTGAGGCTATTAAGGACCTTACCATTGGGGATGAGTTATTGATTGATTACCCCTTCTTAAAATGCACTCATGCGTGAAAGAAAAGGGAAGAACAAGGTCTCCCTAAGGATGTTCCTAAGGGCAGAAAACCAAAGAATAATAAATGAGTGTGGACTGATTTTTTATAAACTATGATGTCAAAATTTTGTTTTATTTAAATTATTATATAAAAAGGTAGTCTATAAAATAATGTTCCATTATTCAATTGATGTATATATGTTCATACAATTTTTATTTTTATTTTTTAAGCCATATTTGATTATATTTCTTTGAAATTGATACATTTATGATTTATCCAATTATTTCCAAACATTAAATAATGCTTACATTTGTTGATAGGTAGAAGATGTTGATGAAACACATTCTAATACCCATGATCCAATTGGGTTATGAAGATTTGGACGGGATGATCCAAACCATCCTTTAAACCATACCAAGGCAGAAAGAGAAAGTTTGAAGCGATTACTACCACCTGAAAAATTTGAAGAGCTAATGAGATATGCATACACTGATGAGATGCCACTTAGCCTTAATGATGTTGATCATGATAGTGAAAATGCAGTGCATGAATAAGGTTTGAATGAAATTCTTTTAGGTTTCTTTGGGGGTGGAAACAATGATGACAATAATGATCATATGAGTGATAGTAACGATGATAGCAGGGGTAATTACCACCAACATAATGTTAATGATAACAACCCGAAAGACTCCATCAAGCAAGAAGTGAAGACACCCGTGTTCAAATCAGGTGCAACTAGAACCTCACAACTAGCATGCACATTAATATTATTAGAAATCAAGTCACTATTCAGTTGGTCAAACAAAGGATTCACTACCCTACTGAAGTGAGTTGAAATCTATTTCTTACTTTTCATTGTCAATTGGTGTGCACAATTCATAAAGGGAATTTTAAAATCATATATTGTATATAAACAATCCTAGTATAGATTGATAGATCAAAAATGTTCATCATAAGTCAAACATTCAACTAATTTAATCTCTGGAAATCTTACAAGGCACTAAAAACTAAAATATTCCCTGAAGAGAATGTGTTTCCATCAACTTGTAGAGAGACGTGTCTATTGTTAGTTGAATTGGAGATTGAATATAAGAAAATTTGTTCATGTAAAAATTATTTCATTTTATACAGAGATGACTATCAGAACAAGGTAGAATTCCCTGTATGTAAAGAGAAGAGATACCGTACACATGTACAAGGTCCTGCAGTTCCAAAGAAGGTTTTACATCACATGCCAATTATACCTAGACTTCAATGAATGTTTCGTTGCAATTCACTTGCACAATTTATGGAGTTGGATGCAAAGAAAAGGAGTAAAGATGGATTCATGTGAATTTCGGCCGACTCCAAAGAAATGAAAAACATAGAGGAAAAATGGCCAAGAAAATTCAAAGATGAACCCCGTAGTATCAGGTTTGGTCTTGCAATTGATGGAGTGCACACCCATTCTCTTTCTTGAGCTCAAATTATAGTGTTTGGACAGTTGGATTGATAGTATACAATATTCCCCCATGGATGAGTGTTAGAAAGGAGCACCTTATGCTGACTCTCATTGTTCCAGGATAACATCAAGTTAAAAACATGGATGTTTATCTTGTGCCTTTTATTGATGAGATGCAACTGCTATGGAAAGGCATAAGAATGTATGACATATCATGTTCTTCATCAAATAGGTCCTTCATGTTGTATGGTGTGCTATGTTGGACTATTCATGATTTCCCAGGACTTTGTGTTTGTTCTAGTAAGATAAAAAAACTACGTATTTACACTCATAATTTATTTTCATCCCAACTTTCATACTTAGTTTTATACTATTTTTTGATGTTATTAACATTACTTGTTGAATTGTAGGGCTTCAAGCAAAGGGGATATTTGCATGTCCAAGATGTGTAGAACAATTTCAAGGGCGGTATTCTAAAGATCTACATAAATTTATTTACACAAACAACATGGTTTTTCTACCACTATATAATAGGTTTAGAAATCACCTGAAGAATCAATTTGATGGAAAAGTTGAAAATAGAGGCCCTCCCATGATTATGGGTCCAGGTGATTGGCTTAAGAAGTATGAAGATGCTAAATTGAAAGCTTGGGAGGATTTTTTCGATAGGGGTGATTCAATTCAAAAACCAGAACAAGTTCTAGTCAATATGCCAGAAGGAATGAAAAGGAAATCCATATTTTATGAGCTCCCTTATTGGAAGGATCTATTTATATCTCACCTATTAGATCCTATGCACATCTTCAAAAATGTCCCAGATTCTATATTTCGACATATATCAAGCAAAGAGAAAGACACCTTGTCTTCGAGGAGAGATATTGCTCTTTCGCATACAAAAATTGATAGAAAACATTTGTGGCCAAATAGGGAAAATGAAACATATGCAGAAGCTCCAAGGATTTTGAAAACAAAAAGAGCTAGAACAACTAAAAAAAATCATTCATTCAATAAGGACACCTATAGTTTATGGGCCATCATTGGCTAAAGCTTTTACAGTTGATGGACATATCACAGGATTTAAAACACATGATTTTCATAATTTTATGAAGGTATTATACATCATCATTTAACATTTACTGGTAACATTGATTAAGTACTAAATATATTTTTATATTTTGTTGTGTGAGAAAAAATTACTAATGACCTTTTCATAAATGTGTTTGATAGTATATCATGTCATTGGCAATTAGGGGGGATTTATGTCTTACAGTTGACTTAAGGGATGCCATAAGTCGATTGTCAGCATTTACAAGGTGTGTGGTTATATGAAATGTTCATGTGTGAGAGACATTGAGATATTATATTGCATTTTCATTTTTGACTAAAGGTTCATACTAATTTACTATTCTTATATTAGGTAGGTGACCTCCAAGGAGATCCACGAATCTGCAGTGCTAAAGTGGAAGAAGGAAATTGCAGAAATTGTATGTGTATTTGAGAAGGAGATCCCTAAAAGTTTCATGAACCTACAAGTCCATTTACTTATACACCTAGTCAATGACATTGAATTGGACGGTGTTGTATCAACGAGGTGAATGTTTTTCTTTGAGAGGTATATGAAAAATCTTGAAAGATATGTCTGACAAAAGGCACATCTAGAGGGTTGCATGGCTGAAGGGTATGTATTAAATGAAGCATTTTTATTCTAGTGTGAATTCCTTGGTAAGGATTTTGAATATGGGCCACGCATCTAGGATGAAAATGAGCATCAGATATTATTGATGGAGAAAAACCACAATATAATGGTGTTGAAGTACAAAATAGTAAGTAATTTTGCAATCAGTGTGGTTGTTTTTCTTGCAATCATTAATTTACTCTGTAATTTATTTTTCAAATTAACATGACATTTGGAGTTTGAAATAAACATGTTGACATGTAATAGGTGTAGATGAAATTTCTATACTCGACAAGGTCATTCTGTACCACATGGAGTTTATGAATAGATGGATTGATCTGTATGATAAAAAGAGAGAAGTGTTAGAAGCAAGGAGACAGTTTAAGAGATCGAACCCAACGAATAATTGAATTCCCACTGATCTGTTTGGGGAATGGGGCAAAGATTGCACACTAGAATGGGTTACTAAAAAAATTCAAAATCAAATAGAAGATGCAGGTATAGATTCAGACATAACAGAAGATGAAATCAACATGTCTAGAGGATGTGAAAGAAAGGTACAGTTGGAATTTTACAAAATGTTGTTTCCTTATAGTTCTGACACTATTAACTATTTTAATATTCATCATTATATTTTTTTCACTAATATAAATGGTCTTTCACAGGCGAGGAAATATCCAACAATGTGGGCATATGGTCGACATTATCATGTAGAAAGTGTAGATGTAAAGAGACGATCCTTCAATTGTGACATCATGGTTGACTTCAAGCAATCCAGTTGATCAAGCTCAAAAGATAAGAATATAATTGAAGGGAATCTACAATATGTTGGGAAAATACAAGAAATTATTGAGTTGGATTACCACTCTTTTAAGTGTTGTATTTTTAAGTGTAGATGGTATGAAGCATTTGAGAGGACACAAAGACATGATACCCATAGTGGATTGTTTTCTATAGATTCTTCATGCTTCCTACTGGAGGATAGGGATCCTTATGTTCTACCAATTCATTGTGACTGGGTATTTCTTTAACTCAAACAAGAAGCGGTAGTGATCATTTATCTATTAATTCATAATTTATTGTAAATATATACATGTGTTTATTAATCAGTAAAATTTTTATAACATACGTCTAATATATGTTTTTCGTTCATGTGCACGTATTTTTCTATGAAGATATTTTAGACCCAAAATGGATGTTTTTCATACATTATGATCCAAGATTAAGGCATGTATTTGACGATGCATTAACAGATACTGAGAAAAACAATTATGGCCAACAAAATGAGAGAGGGATTAGATAACATCGAAGAATTTTAAATCCATGATGATGTTGAAGATGGTTATGTTCAGGCACAAGAAGAAAACAATCCAGAGTTAGATGATGTTATAGAAGACAACAATATGGATGGTATAGAATATGATGATCCAAATACATCTAGTAACAATATAGATGGTCTACAGTCAAATTTCAATGATGATGAAGATGATGCAAATCAAGATGAGGATGATGATAATATTAATCACTTGAAAGAACATATGAACATTGACAATGATACACTGGATGGCATTGTAGCAGACAATAATGTCAATGACCAAGACTTCTAAATTTTTTTGAATTATTTGCAATCCATGTTTAAAAAGGGATGATTCTTATAGCCTAAACTTTGAAATGCTTTAGTAATATTATTTGTGTCAATAAATATTACCTATTGCAATATCCTTAAATTGTTCAATCTTTGGTATCGATTGTTGGCAAAAAAATTTAGGATTACTTGGATGCTTCTTCCATTCATTTTGTTTCAACATATGTTCATGAAACCATCAAAACTTAATAAAATATTAATGCACGTAACTCACAATTATTTAAATAAGCAACTTTGTTAAATTTATTATTTTTAAATAGTTTCCATTTTTATGTTGAACATGCAACAAGGAAAAATAAACTCAGATTTTCAAGAAAATTAGTAGCTCTACCAACATCCACAATAGATGCTTTATTGTATCAGCACATTCATTCATATACACATAGTATTGAGGCTCAATAACTGATATTCATTCAAATATAAGAATAAATAAGTATGGTAAACATAAGAAAAATACAAAATGATGAAATAGTCATGGAGAATCTTTGATAATAAGATGTTCTACATTATATTGCTTCAATTGATATTACAGTTCTCTTCCTTAATAATCCCAGTGTTATCCCCACAAGTTATTGTGGAAGTATGAAAGGAATTTTAATTCTTAAGTTGATGGAAACAAATCAAAATAATTTCTTTAAAAGGACTTTTAATCCTTAATAGGAGCCAATTGAAGTAAATTATTTGAAAGGACTTTAATTCACACCTAACCAGAAATCAATCAAAGAATCCACATAGTAATAACAAATGTGCCCTGATAAATCTTGCATACTTAAATAACTTGAAAAGAACACTTTGGAGACAACAAAGCAATAAATAAGCATGAAAAATTGACACAATAATTGAACACTAAAAATGGATTACGAATTATAATCAGTCATCTCCATTATATTTCCTTTTAAATAATATACATTATAACAAATAGTTATGATGTTTGATGACAAATAGTTAATTAAAATAAATGAAAACATAACACTTCAGAACATGAATGTATTGATCCATTAATCTTCCAGCAGGTGCCCATGACCACTTAAGATATTTTCAAGGCTCCCACTCCATGATAATGCACCACTTGTAGAGTATATCTTCCTTATGATGTCAGTTGGTCTTTAAGCTCCAATAGTTGCCCCTATGTATTTGTTGCATCTTTGGTTTGGCTGATGAACAAGTTGATGGTGGAGAGATGACGAGTGTATTCCTCCTCAACATAAGTTTCCACATTGGAAATTGCACTCTTCATATCATATTCTACATACATCATCTTTTCAAGTTGTTTATGTGTATTTTGTAACAACATCTCTTCATCATTTATTTCTTGTAATGCAGTATGTAGATATATGGCGAGCTCATCCTTCCAATCATCTTTCTCCCTAGGATTTCCAAGGATATCATGGACAACATGATGTAAATAGAAATAGTCAAGGTCCTCTTTGAGCCTAATGTCCTACTTGTTGTGTGATTTCACTAGCTTATTATATGTTTGTAATGTCTCACCTTTCATGGCTTTCTCATTTTGGAGCTCCTCTCTTATGTCAATCATCCGTCTTTGCAATCTTTCATTCTCCACAATTTTTGAGTGTGTGTCTTTAAAAAATTTATAATATTCATCAGCACGATCCATCATCCTGTTGAATTTTTCTTTGATTATCTCAGACACAACATTATATTTAGTGGTTTTTATTCCTGTTTCTAGCTCCTTGCATTTCTCTTGAGACTTCTGATGATAGTGTTTCTAGTAAGCTACATTTGCTAATGCATCCAATATTATTTTGTCACTCTCTAACCATGGGGAATATAATTCTGATCTGGAAGAGGAAGATGTTTTATCTCTGTGACTAGCCACCTCCTTCCTTAATTTATCATTATCTTTTACCAGTTTTTCAATCTATGCTTTATTGAATTTTGAAAAATTTATGTTTAGCTCAACTGTTTCAATGGGGTTAGTGTCCCCTACCCTATGGACCAAAAGATGTCCAAACACTTGGTTTGGATTACTAATGAGAGCAGGTCTTTTATCTTGAGGATACAATGCCCAAATTAGCAGGGTGCCTTCATCTGGGCTGTACCCTGATCCTGAGTACATTTTATCACTTGCCTCTTTCGTTAGATGCATTGTTTGGTCTCCTCTTTTCCTAAAATTGTCAAACACTATTACAGAGTTGATATCCCATTCTGGTACGAGTAGTACCTCATCCTCTTCAAGTAATTATTTTCCCCTTTTGAAGGTGATGGATTCTAACTCTTTGTCTATTTATTTTCTCAACTCTTCCAAGGAGGCTACCTCCTACTCAAGAGTGATATCCTTCATCCTCTTCCCTAGAATTTTGCCTTTATGCTCATAAAAATAATTTAAATTCAAAAGTCTTGACAAAATCATTGTCAGAAATAAATTATTGTGCAGACTTGACTCTCACGTCATCAAAGAGTTCATCTGATGCTTCAAATTTGACAATGTTTCATTCTAGAGGTGGGTCATATTTTGTAACTACAAGGGTGATTATATGTTCGACCTCATCATCCTCCTCATCCTTCTCTTCTTCATCTTCTTCACTCATGGTTGTATCTACAAAGAATTTCATTTTTGGAGTGGGTTGTGAGGTTATGTAATCAAGAGGCTCTATGTCCTTAGCCTGCATTCCTAATAAGTTGTCTGAGGTGCTTCAAATACATCTGGGGGTACATCTTTTATTAGCTCATCCACATGAGTGATGAGCTGCTCAATTATTTCTGGAGGATCATGTACTTCATTAAATTCCCCTAAATAGGATGGGACATTTCCTTTCTTCTAGGTCTCAGCAAGCACAACTTTGTTATATGCAGTCATCCTATATTTTTTTGAGGCCTCATCATAATTTCTTATTACATCATCAACAGATAATTAGTGTTCATACCCTAATATTCCTTGTGACAATTTTTCCTTGTGAATAAAACCCTCTATATCAAAATTATTTCTTTCATTACCCAACGATACATTATATTTTTCCAATCTTGTATCAATTTTTTCATACCCTTCACTGGTGACTACTGTAAAATCTCCAAAGCACAAAGTAATAGGCATGATAGACTACTTACTATATATCTTAAGATGTTTTGCATTGGATTTAGCCAATTGTCTCATAATTTCCAAATAGGCTATTTTTTTTGGAATTGCTTTTGGCAATATATTTGGGGCTCCTTCAAACCCATAGACTCTAATCATGGTGCAATCAAGAAATGCATACCAATCCCCCTAGTTATGATTTACCTTTTTCCTGGGGTCATTTTCCTTTGGTCTCAAGAATTTATGTATTTCAGGGGATAGGTTATAATTACATGTATGACCCAACAATTTCAACAATGGCTTGACAAAATATTCCTCAAAGTATAGATAGTGTGATCTACCATATCTACTATCCCATATGGAAGTCTACATTTGTACATGTTTATAATTCCCACTTTCATCTACATCTCTTATCCTTAATTATTCTCCCCAGAACCTTTTAACATGTCCTTCATGTAGAAGCAAATGCATAAATAAAGAGTAATGTTTGAAATCATGAATGTTATCACTGTTTCTTTTGATCCTTGCCAACCCCTGGTTCAAAGCATTGGCTAAATAACCGACATAGTCAAATGGTCTGGCATATTTTATTTGTATGTATGTAGCTAGGACCATTGGGGCAAGTGACATGAGGGGTGGGACCTCTACTCCTAACACTTGCCTAGCTGAATAATATGTATATTGAAAATATTCTTCAAATAAATCCTCATGAAATGGAGGTTACCATTACTAGAAAACCTTCTAAGCTGGCTACCTTCATCCCTGGACCTGTGTAGTGGTAACTTCCTTATTTTATAGCTCGTGTCCATGTTACGGTACTCTATTAGAAGGTCTTTGATTGTAAATGGTAAATTCAGAGAGCATTCCAATTGAAAAATAATAGAAATGAGATATTTGGAGATAATGAGAATGTCAGACCCATCATGTGATTGAATAGCTCTTCTTTTAGGGTCATATTTGTTGGCTAGAGCTTTAACCAGCTCTGTATTAACAAACACATTGGGTACCACTAATTTTCCTAGGTTCAATCTCCGTGGGTTGTAGACTAGTTGAAAACTATACTGTTTCCTATAATGGTATATGAATAGGTCATATCCCCATCATGGTGTCCACACGTCTCCCAAACCTTTGTGCTTGTCCCATAACTTATCCATGGAAGGATTTGTTAGTGCACTCCTTTTAGGTCTCGACCTTCACCTCGGGCAACAGTTAATTAAGTCTTGGTTTAGAAGTATTTTCTCTTTTTTTTTGTTTCTTAATTTTTGGCATTTCTGAGCTTTCTTCCATTGTTCAATTTTCTTATAAGTCTTTATAGAAGCAACTTCTTTGTCAGTTTTTGTATACTTGGATTTTCTTTCACTGGTTTTGAGTTGTGTAGTAATCGTGAATTCCCAACCTCCTTTACTCTTCTCCTGCGTTTAGCGAATCCTTTCCAAGTCTTAATTAAAATATGTGATCAAATTCAGGTATAATTCACTTAGCTCTAGCTCATAAATGCTCCACTTTCTATCAATCTTGTCATCAGGTAGATCATTTATTTTGAATATCTCAATGATATAAATGAGACGTCTCATCAGTTGAAAACAATCATCATCGTTGCATCGATGAGACCATGATTCCATTTTCACCGATAACCACCATCTTCATTGATGAACTCCTTCCTTTCGGGTTATCGGTGGGATTCCAGATAATGTTTCCCCGATGTGCCCTAGTTCCTCTGATATCCTTAACATTTACTTGACCGTTCATGGTCTTATTGGGTCATTGGGGAGACTTTTGTTAGCCTTCCACTGATAAGTGTCACTTCCTCTGATGCCTTCAGCCTTTTATCATTGCATTAGGGAAACCAGAATTTATGTTGGCCCGATAGCCTTATGTTCCCTTGATATACTTTCACTACATGTTGAACTTCGTTAATTATAATGTATCACTCCATCGGTGGGACATTATGTTCCATTTTGTTTATATGTTCTAGTGCTGCCGATATTATTTATTCAATATGTTCTAATCCCTAAGATATGCACATAGGACCAATCAATCATGAATTAAACCAAAAAATAGGGCGCTCCACTCGACGCTAGAATAGGCGCTAAAGTATGCTCCAAAGTAGGCGTATAATTAGGCATTCAATTAGGCACTATTATCGGTGCTATACTCGGGAGCTAAAATCGACAAAAACTCGGTGCTATGATTGGCACTAGGCTCAGTGCTAAATTTAGCATTGAACTTGGCATTGAACCCGGTGTTAAACATGGCATAAAATTCAACGCTACTTTTCACCAAATTTAGCATCTGCTTGTTCTCACCGGTGCAATAAACACCAAAAATAGTGGTGACATGACAAATAGCGCTGATTTTTTAAAAAAATTGGAGAAAAATACATTGAAACAGTGGGTGGAAGAAAAAAGGGAGCTAATCACAGGGATTTTTTGTAGTATCATCATCTTGGCTATCTATGGAGGTGGGAACACAAAAACGGGGGTTTGACTAAGGTAGACCCCTATACAGCCCCCAACCATTTTCCTCTCTCTTTTGTGTAGGTGGAAGTATTCTTGGAGCTAATTGGTGAATGAGCACCTTTGTGAGATCATCCTTACCATTCTCACCCTTGTTTATTTTTTTTATCATATTTGTGCATACTTTATTTACTTCCTAGTGTTGTTTTGGTCTTTCAAAAGTAGCTAGCTAGGTCATTAGTCTATTTTCTTGTGTTCAAACTTGTCTCCTTAGTCCTCTAGTCATACGGACACCAGTGCACCCAAGAGATGCCAGCACATCGCGTTGTCATCCCAGAGTTGTGATTTTGTCCTAGGGCATAGAGCCTCCTGAGACACAGTGTTGAACTCAAAAACTAACTTGCCTAGCCCCATTTAAAGTCTCGAGTTTGCAGAGTGATCGAAGGACCTTATAGTCCTCATCATTCTTGTCCTTTGTTTCCTAACATTCCCTTAAGTTGAGGTAAGTTATGGTAGCCTTCTGCTCTCGGCCCTCCATGACTTGGGGCCTTGACGTGGTTGGTCCCCCTCTCTTACATGAATACTTTGAGTCTTCAGATGAGGATGATGAGGGTTCTTCAAATGCTCCTTCTTCTCCATCAGGGACAATTGATGTACCTTCACCTTCAATGATTCATTGTGTGGAGTCATTGATTGAGGATCCTATCATTCATGTTCATCATGACCATTCATCTTGTGTTGATGATTCATTGAGCACATCCAGTGATTCATCACAGCCAGTATCTAATTATCATCCTAATTTGGATTATTATTTGTTGGACATTGGTTCATTGTTCGTAGAATCTCATATTTTTGACTTGGAAGACACATTTGAGGGTATATCCCTCCTATTTTATGATAGTTGTGGTACAAACTATTGTCACCCAATCTCAATCTCTGGAGAATGTTCAAAAATAATTTTTAATGGTACCTTGTTTTTCACCTCCTATTGTGATTGGGCATGTTCCTCATTGGTTTGTGGCATCATTTTCAAAGGTCTTGGCGACACATGAGAAGATTTTAGAGACATTTTCATTGGATTTCACTTGCTAATTCCTATCCAGAATGGGAAGCATACCTACATTTGTACTTGGTTTTGTTTCTTCCAAAAGAGAGACAAGTTGTTTGTTGACATTGCATCATGTTTGTCTTCAGGCACTTACCATTTTTGCAAGTGATTATACATTATGGGGGCTATATAGTCTCTATCTTTCCCTCTTATGTTGGGTTGATTGATTGTATATACATGATGTATGTAGTCCTTGGGGGGTGTGATTGAGTCCTCTATCCATGCATCATTTTTGTTTTGTTTTCTCTCTTTTGGAGAGGGGATTTTTCCCACAAGGTTTTTCTCCTTTTCTCCAATTGTGGGAGATTTATTTTTGTAGTTGTAAATTGGTACCTAACATGGTTGTGTAGCCGAAACCCATATTGCATCTTGATTTTTACTTAATAATCTCCCTAATTTGTACTTAAGGGGGGGTGTTGGAGTAAATGGTATTTACCATTTACCCACTTAAGTTTACTTAGGTTGATTATGCATTTAATTTCTCAGGTAGTTTTGTTTCCCATATCGGGAATTTTTATACTTGTAGACACATAAAATTGACCTAGGCCCGCGAACTTAATTTTATCATTAATTCTTCTAAACATATTTTAATTATTTCACTCCGACCAAATTCAACTATTAATAGGCTGAAGGCCGCGCCCCAGCCTGCTACTGTTTTATGTGCTTAACCGGTTTTGTCCTCCACTATGGGGACCCAGCGGCGGTCTCGCAACCCATCTCCTCCACCAGAAGAAGGTGAATATGTTCCGAAAAAATGGAGATTTTCTCCCGCTATTCAAGTAGGTTCTATTCCGCAGGAGTTTTTGAAGAACAACTTCTCTTCCCTGGATGAAGAGGACCGAGATGTTGCAAGTATGGAAGATTTTCCATGAATTTTATCTCATGGAATGTTCGAGGTCTCACTAACCTCTTCGGGAAGTATTCTATTAGGAACACTTTGAAGAATTACCCAGGGATTGAAGTGCTTTGTCTCTAGGAAGTCAAAATTTTAGGTTTTTTGCTTGCTTCGGCTTGTCGTTCTATTTGGCCAGCCAGTTCTATGTTTTGCACTCTTCATGAGGCTGGTTTTGGTGGAGCTGTTACTCTTTTGGCCCCACGATTACTTCCTTATGTGGTGGACCATGGGGTTGACCCCTCCCAGCGGGCTGTCTAGATTCTTCTCAATATTGAGAATCATTCCTTCGGGATTATTAATATTTATGCTTCTAATGATGTCATGGAGCACTCCTTGCTTTGGCGCTGGATTGTTGATTCTTTACCAGTTGCCACCTAGTTGATTTGTGGGGATTTCAATATGGTTGAGATGGCATACGATAAGAATGGCAATGTGCCTTTTCATTGGGCTACGGGTGAAAGGGAGGCATGGTTTTACATGTGCAATAAATTGGGGCTTTTTGATCCCAATATGGGTTACCGCCATTCTCATTCTCCCTGGCACACTTGGTGTAATTACAGGGCTGGTACAGACAGAGTTTTTAAATGCCTTGATCATGCTATGATTTCAGCTCAGTCCTTTTTTTCCTTCAAGAGCTCTGCCTTTCCTGTGAATCCATTAGTGGATGTGACCCTTTCGGATCACTTCCCAATTAACTTTCGCATTGAGTGGGTGTCTTGTCAACCTCGCACGTGTAAGACTCAGTTCTTCTTGAACACATCTTTGCTCTGTCACAAGCCTACCCTGGCCCACATTCTCCGGGTATGGAATTTAGAATGTCATCCTCCTAGTCGTACGGGATGGATTGTTTGGTGGAATGATGCCATCATTCGTACTGCATGCTTCTTGCACATTTATGGGCACCAGCTTGCTATCTTCCATTGACGTTCTTATGAGGCTACCACTACCGACTTGCGTGCTGCTATGGAGGCCTTAGCAGCTTGTCCTTTTTCCCTATCACATCAATTCTGGGTTGTGGACTTAAGACACCAACAACAAGTGGCAGATAATTATTCTGCCAGGGGCGCACAAATCAAGGCTCGGCTCCACTGACTTAAAATTGGTGATCGTGCCTCCAAAGAGTTATTTTTGGCTCTTCATGCTAGGCACTCTTCCCCAAATATTAAAGCCATCGAAGATGGAAATAAAATGCTTTCTGAGCTACCTAACATTCTCAAGGCCTTTGTGCATCACTATGAGCAAGTTTTCATAGCTCAGGACCCCACGCCTGTGCGCCAGCAAGCCCTTCAGAGCTGCCTTGCTGTCGTGCCACATAGGCTTTCTTCAACCCAGATCAATTTCTGTGATCAATTGTTAACAATTGAAGATCTCAAGGAAGTTGTTTCCTCCATGGCCGATGATAAGCCTCTTGGGATTGATGGCTTTCCTTGTGAATTTTATAAAGCACTTTGGGACTGTATTGGGAGTGATCTGCATCATGTTTATCTTGAAGCCTTTCAACCAATTCTCTAGGTAATTTAATAAATAAAGACAATATTAAATTCATACCTAAGCCTGGGGATTCAGAGGATATTTGCAACTGGAGTCCCATCACGCTTCTCAATGTTTCTTACAAAATCATTGCCAAAGCCTTGGCTCTGAAAATTTTCCATCTTTTGCCTCAGATTGTGCACCCCGAACAGACTGGGTTCATTAAATCCAGATTCATTCTTGATAATATTATTGCTGTTTGGGAAGGCATGGAGTGGGCCCGGCGCTCGAACTAGAAAGTAGTGTTCATTAAAATTGATTTTTCCAAATCTTATGACCGTATTTAATGGCCTTTCATTCTTGTGATGTTAAAGGCCTTGGGATTTGGGCCCAATTTTCAGCAGTTTGTTCGTATGCTTTTTTCTGATGCCTCGGCTTGTATCTCCATTAATGGCCGCCTGTCTTCTGCTTTTGGTCTTTTTCGCTCTATTCACCAGGGATGTCCTCTTGCCCCTGCTTTGTATGTTCTGGCTACTGAGGGCTTTGGTTATCTTCTTCCCAATGCTATCTCCCAGCAACACGTCAAAGGAATCACTCTCCCGGACTCTCAAGATCAGCTTGTCAATGGGCACTTCGTGGATGATTCCTTTCTCACTCTCTTAGAGGAAGAAGGCTCGATCACTGCTGCCCTGGAATGCCTTGACATTTTTGGTCTTGCATCCGGCTCCGCTATTCAATGGCACAAGACTTTTTGTTACAGACAGTCGGTGCTCCCCACTCTTGCATGGCTTCAAACTTATAACTGAAAATTATTTGGTCAGGGTGAAATCTTTCAATTTCTGGGCATCCCTTTCACCTTTCAGGCTTCCCCTCAGGAGCTTTGGCAAGCCGTGCTCTCCAGGGTTGAATAGAAGCTAGCCTATTGGGTTACCAAGTCTCTTTCTCTAGTTGGAAAATTCCAAGTGTGCTCTAAAATCTTGGTTGCCATTCACGTCTACTATTCTTCTTGTTGGGCTCCTTCTAAAGCAGCCTACAACAGGCTTGAGAAATTGCTCCACGATTTTCTATGGGCCTCTTCTGTGACCCATAAGGGATTTCATCAGGTCGCTTGGGATTTTTGTTATCTCCCCAAGGAGTCAGGAGGGCTTGGCTTGCTCTCCACTCAATGATAGGGAACTGCTCTCTGTTTCAAGTGGATTATCTGCGCGCTTACTAGGGATGAAGCTTGGAAAATCCTCCTCAGGCATTGTATCCAGTCTAGTTTTCCTGCTCAAAGACCCACCTAGAAAGGAATTGGTCTCCAAACCCTTCTGGTTATGAGGGAGCTAGTTCAAATTATGGGTTCCTTTATGGCCAAAAGTATTTGACATTCTTGGGAAATCATTAAACCTTGGCTTCGTTGGGCCGGGGCTGGCTTTCGTGATGGGCTCTCCATCAACTAGCACAACCTTTGGTGGTCGCCACTTTTGGCTCAGAATGGTCAACCCCTGGCTAAGTTGCCTTGGCTCAAAGCTCTCAGATTTCATAAGAAGGGCATTCATACTCCGCATCAGCTCTTCCACCGGCCTACCATGCATATTTTGTAGTGGGATACTTTTAAAACCCAGTACAGTCTTCAAAACTAGGATCGTCTTACTTTTGATGGGCTTGTGAGTGCCATTCCGACGAAAATTCTTCACAAAGTTGGCATTCATGGGCACAAACCTTAGTGGAAAGACTGGAAATGGTTTCCAAATACTCCTCTTTGGAGCTACAAGCCGCGACTTGGCTACAGGTGGCTTTCACCCCATTTTCCTATGATCAGTTCTTTGAACCAGAGGTGGCTTCTTAGCTCCTCGGCCCATACTTGGCATAGGAGATTCGATGCCACTTGCTCTGCAATTGTTAATCCAAAATTGGCCCACTTTGCTTGGTGTATTCTTTTCCAAGGCTTGCCTGTGGGATCCCTCCTGGTTCATTTGGGGGTTTCTGACCCTCGCTGCCCTTTTTGTGGGCAGCCAGAAAGCTTCAAGCACCTTTTTTGATTTTGTCCCAGAGCTCAATAGCTTTGGACTTGGATTCATGACTTCTTTCGGCCTTTTAGGCCTGAACCCTTTTCGTGGCATATGGTTTTGTTGGGGGATCCACCTGGAACCCCGACTAATTTCACCCAACTTTGGCACACTTTCAGAGTGGAAATCCTCTTCAATATCTGGAAAGATAGAAATGCTTGTATATTTGCTCATTCTCATTTAGATGCTAATGTGTCTATTTATTCTAAAGCAGTTATATGTTCTAATGTTATGTTACAAATTCAAGTGCAAGCCAACAAGGTTGCATTGGGAGTGGCTCACCTGTAGGTTCTCTTGGACCACTAGGGCAATGCCCCTTGTACTGTGGCTCAGATCCCTGACTCGCCCTCCTTTTCCCATGGCCGGTCGCCCTCTCAGGGTCGGAAGCAGAGTGACTCCACGCGAGCTCACTCGCAGCCTCCTGCTCAGCGAGACTCTCGGCCTCCCAGGCGGGCTCGTTCTCCTTCGCCGTGTCCTGGGCAGGGCTGGCACTCTAGTGGTGTGCAGAGGAGTAGTGGAGGTGGTTCTGGATGGCCCTCTGACACTCCGCCTACTTTTGGCTCTGGTTGGCCTTCCACTGGCAAAAGTTTTCCGCAGTTGGCTCTCGCAATCTCGTCTCGGTGCGAGGATAAAGACAAAGATAAAGATGAAGACAAAGCTGATGATGGTTGGGGTGCTCCTCTTGACGTCACTCCAAACCCCGCTGATGTATGGGGAAAACATCTAGATGACCGGGACCCCCTAGGATCTACTGGCACTGTCTTGGCTGCCTAATTTTCATTTTGTAATGTAATTCTCTAGGCTAGGCCCATGTGATATTTTTTGACTTTCTGGGCTAGGCCCTGTTTTAGTTTTTCTGGGCTGGTCCCATGTGACGTTCGGGGTGTGCCTTCTTACCACCCGCCCCTTTTTTGTGAATTTGTATATTTATCTTTATTAATATAGATATTTGGAAATTCATCAAAAAAAAAATCAACTATTAATTAAATAATGACCAATTATTTAATTAATTGATCCTTTTTTAATTCTTCTTCACTATTTAAATAAATCACATTTATTTAAATGCGCCACTAATGTCTAAAGTCCTCTTTTAATCAAATAAATTATTAAATTTACTTAATCCACTATTCCCTCTTCATTATTTAAATAAATTAATTCTATTTAAATATGTCTCTAATATTAAAACCTTCTCATAATTAAATAAATCCCCCACAATTTATTTAATTACTAACCCATTTCTTCTACAATGAAATAATTTAAAATTAATTATTTAATTGTCTCATCTAATTCATTTTCAAATTTAAATAAAAATCAATAATTTAAATTTCTCTCTTGAAGTAAATAATTTTATTATTATTTACTGTCACATGACTTCACCTTTTTGAATTAAATTAGAATATTAAATTCAAATTGCATTTCCCTCCACAAATTAAGTAATTTCTAAAATGACTTGATTTTCTAACTCATCCTTTTCTACTTGCTAATTCTCATCTCACTGTCACACATATTCTCATTCCTTGATTTGATTTCTTAAATTAAATCTTGTCCACTCATTTTGATTTTCATTCTAAAGTTGTCCTAACCCCAGTTAAGAGGTTGTTATCTTGAATCTTAACCATAGATTCTAGGGCTATTCTCAATCTTTAATCTCATCCGTCCATCCAAAATTGCATTTTCTATAAAATGCCAATTTTGTCTTCATTTTTTCATCTCTTAATATCTTGAAATCTTCTTGCATTTTCTTGAGCTTAGCATTTTCTTGTCATTTAGTTATGATTTTTGCATGTAGGATTTTATATTCTCTTGCATAGTCATCTTGAATCCTTCAACACTTGCTTAGAACTAGTCAATAGTTTAGATTGTTCATCAAAATCTAAGGGCAATCTCATATTGTAGCAAGCTAGAAGGTGTAATGGAGATCAGTCATGGAGGATGAAGAACTTGGGTGAGATCATTCCATTTATTTTTCATTAATTTATTTTGTACTCCATTATTTATTGTGGGTTTTTATATGTTTTCATTTAATTTTCTAACATCTCCTAAACAAAAAATTACCCGACTCCTTCATTTAATCACGTTTTTATAAGTTTTTGTATAGTCTTTTTGTTGTTTTTGTAGGTACCTGGGTGTACGGAACAATGAATTTTCCATTTCCTATGACACAAGCGCTTTGTTGCATTGCATCTTCCTTTGCAAGTGACGCAAGTGCTCTGTCGAGCCGCATCTGATTCTCCAAGCGATGTATCTGACTTCCTGAGCTGCAACTGAATTTTCAAGCCGCATCTGCAATACAGAATGATGCATTTGCTCTGTGCAACACAAGCGACTGGTAAAAATTGTTTTCTATTTTTCCAGATTTCTTCTGTTTTTCTATTTTAGTAGATTACATATTTTTTTTGGTTTACTAATTTGTGCATGAAAGCATGTGCCAAGCTAGAGTTTACCCCCATTTTGTTGTTCATTTTCTATAATCTAATCAATGAAACAAACAATCATGCATTACACTCATGGATAAAAATGAACAGTCACACATTCTCATTGGGCTAAAAAGAACACAACATGCATGCTCATTCATTGGTTTAAAAAGAACAATCAGATATTTTTATTGGTTTAAAATGAACCCTTGATCATCTCATACTACAAATGGTTAAAATGAACCCTTGTTTTATCACACTACAAATAGATAAAATGAACATGTGTTTGAAGTGTCTTGTGGTTTAGTAATGACCTCTGTAGTTTGTATGCAATTCTCATGCGCTTTGTGCGATCTAGAGAAACAAAAAAACTAACGAGTTAGTTACTCTATCACCTTTCATATTTCAATTTGGGATTAAAAAGAACAACCATGTGAGTGTGAGATTAGTACATGGAATGTGTTATCTCTTTGTTTTCATTGATCGAACTATGGGTGTACTAACTTGATTTTCTTTATCTTAGAGGGTATGCCTAGTGGGAAAAAGTAATCACCCCAAGGAACGACCCAACCGGTAACACGCTAAAGCCAAGCAACTTCCAGTCAGTATATAAGTGTGGTTTCTCGAGGAAATTTCAAGAATCATGAGGATTGTTCCGATAAGAAGGGAAGCAATGGTCTCTTACCACATGGATGGTCCCCCACGAACGATATTCCCAAATTAAAACCCTTGTTTTAGAGTAACCAAAACCTTTTATATTCTTTGGTGTAGCAACGGTCGTTGCCAAGGTACCCACATCTTCAAAAAAATTAGGAGAGCTGATCAACCTGCCATGGGAGATTCATGGGGGTTGGAAGCTTGGTTGCCCTAAGAAGTGAGTGCACTGTAAGGGGGAGCCCGTGGGGCCAAGCTTCTGGATTCATCTACTAAGAATATGTGGTTGGAGTAAAATCTGAATGGGATCCCAAAGAATACAGTCTTTGCAGCCAAAGGGATTGTACATGTTTTCTATGTGGTTGTTTTTCAAAAAACATTCCAAGATCATGTGTTTGCCAAGTGTATTCAGACAAAATGAACAAGTCAACATCCTCCTCAAAACTAAAATAACACTTCAAAACTGAAACACATTTCCCGATCCGCCAAGAGATTTTTGCCACAAATTACATTTTGCAACGCATCTGACATTCTGAACTACAATTGCTTATTTTTGAGCTGCAACTGCTCTGTCAAGCTGCATTCGCCATCTCAAATGCTACAATCACCTATCATATGCCACATTTTCTAGATTAAGCACCGTAAGTGATTCTTCAAACCGTATTCGCTTGCTAAAACACCGCAATTTCTTATTTTGTGATGCATCTACTCTGTCACAACACATTTGTTGCAACACATTTTCCTATGCCTTACTATTTCATTCATTGCTAAGAAAATGAGACTCAGTTTGTCCATACAAGATTCCAAACATCTTCCTCTATTGTCTCTATCCACAACCAGATCTTGAGTTTCTCAACTTCCCTCATCCTTACATTCTAGCTTGCATTCTTAGGTTGTCATTGGTTTCAATTACATTTCCTTAATTGCATTGTTATGCTTTACCATCATTTTAGGTAATCATTTTTGCAAATTTTAGGAGTGGATTCCTTACCATCCTTTGCCAAAACTTTTCTTTCAAGAGTAGGTTATCATTGGACTTGATCACACCCTTTTCCTTAGTCATTGTCTTTGTGAACCTTTTCCCACGCATTAGTCTAGTGTGGAAATTTCACTTTGTTTTCCTTAGTCCTTTTTACAAGTCCATTGACATTCCCAAAATTGAAACATTGCCAACACTTTCTATGGTTAGGTGTGCGTCTCCTTAAGCTTCCCAACATTGAGTGCATCTTATAATCCTTCACATTTGCATTGGCCTCCTTTGCATTCATCATTCAATAGCATTCATTATTTCAGAAAACCCAAAAACATAGTGTCATAAAATTTGCATACTTAAGTCATCCACCATCATCCCAAAGTTGAGCAAAAATTTTATGGTTGAAACTAGATTACAGAGAAAGAGAAGACTCGTGGGTTCTTTTGGTCAAGACATTAACTTTTATAAATTTTCCAATGACATGAATGCCAATACTAGTGATTTACCTAATGACATGAACACAAATTCAAACATGGGAAATTCCCTCATTAATCCATTCAGTGAGATGTCCATGCCATCCCTTTCACACAATCCTTTTGAACAATTCATCCGTAGAGATGCCAATGGGAAAATCTTTGAGGAGGACATACAAGTTGTTGCCCAAAACCCAAAGGTGGCCTCCTTTGTGGAAGATTTTATTTTAAATGATTCCACTAGGTATCTAGCCATGCTCCTTGACCAAGGAGCTAAATTTCCAAAAGGATTTGATATCAATACCATAAGAGAAACATCTCTTGAACCCACTAATTGAACAAGCCAATCATATGATGCAAACAATACTTTCATGGGAGCCACTTCACAAAATTTCATCAACACCATTAAGCCACCTCCCTTGGTCATAATACCACCACAACCAATGCATCCAATATGATCAACACAACGTCTATTAGGGGATCATCTACCCAAACCAACATCACATCACAATCCATCCCCCAACAAACATCCACACTTTCTTCACAAACTATTAGATCAAAAATGGGTGTCAACACATCAAACCTCTTTGGGGCATCATCTACTTCCATGGGTACATCAGCGAACCCCTTATTAGGTTCTTCAAATGCAATGGAAACAAACTCATCAAACCCTTTTGGGAGGAATAAACGAAGAGTTGTCATTCAAGGAACCCAACCTAATGTCCCAAATTCCTCATAGGTTAATACAAACATTCCTTTGAGGAAAAATACCAACATTCCTTGAGGCCATAATTATCTATTTGGGCAAGGAAATCAAGGCACCCAATCTTCCATTCCATTTGAGCATCAACATGCTCAAGGCCAACAAGGCCCTTAAATTCACTCCAACATGGATGGGTCCCACATCCCCACTTATGCTTCTCAAATCTATACAAAGCAACACATCCCTCATCAAAACATACATTTCCAACAACTGCCAAATCAGAACACCCAATTTTCCCACCAACAACAAATTCCAAACCAAAACACATTTCATCAAAATAGGTGGGCACCCAATCCATACCTATCACCAACATGTGTGATGCTACCAACAACCCAATTGTGGAGGCTCTCACACTCAAACTTTATGCTCTTCAAACACAGGTGGAAACCTTGCAATAATAAAAAAATGTCTTACATGTCATATGACCTTTGTCCATATCCGTTTGACACAACCTTGTATATGCCACCATTTCCTCCAAGATATGTTATGCCGCATTTCCCTAAATACTAAGGCAAGACAAATCCTATCAAAAATATCCAAGAATTCACTACCAGTTGCATGGACATTGCCTATGAACACACCTATTTAATGAGACTCTTCTCTAGGAGTCCCGTAGGGCATGCATTGGAGTGATTCACACAATTTCCTAAAGGAATCAAATTGTGGGATGAGTTGGCAAACAAGTTTGTTGAAAACTATGCCTGTAAAATTGATACAAACATTGACATTGCCTCCTTATGCAGACTTACCGAAGAGGATGTAGGAGAGACCTTTATCCCATTCTTCCAAAGATGGAGAACTCTAGCAAGTTGATGTCTTGTGGAGATACCTGAAAAGGAAAAAGTCATAATGTTTGTAAAAAATCTCCTCAGCCCACTAAGATATGGCTTACAAGTACATTGTTGCATAACCTTTACTGTTCTCGTCGAAAAAGGTGTCCAACTTGAAAAATCATTACTCACCAAAGGAAAAATTAAGTATGGTGGAAAAATAATAAACACTACCACAAAGACCAACCCAAGTGCTTCCAATGGCAAAAACAAATAGTGGGTTAAAAATAAACACATCATCAATGATGGCATGGTTGATGCAAAAATGGTCAACACAATAGGTCATGTACTCACAATCAAAGGAGTTCAAAATGCACCTATCACTACACCAACACCAACTGCTAATACTATGCAAAAAAATCCTACTCAATCAAAGCAAAGGCAACCTCGTTAGACAAAGCGATTCCCAAAATGAACATACACCCGCTTGGGTGAACCCATCGAAGTTGTCCTAAAGAAACTCATCCAAAATGGTGTTTTAACTTTGAAAGAACCTAAACCATATGATCCTGGTTAGTTTAAGCCATCATGGTGGGATGATAATGCATTTTGTGATTATCACCGTGTTAAAGGACATAAAACTTCCTCTTATCGTCAACTTAGAAATATTGTTCAAGATATTATTGAAAACCACGCCATTGAGTTAGGCGGTGAACCATTTGCATCTAATGCAGACCATACCATTCATAAGAACCCACTGCAGGACCATGGTTCAGGTAACCCCTCATCGTCTGACACAAATAATAATAACAATTAAGACAATTACACCCATGCCGCATTCAATTATTTTGGTGGTACTATCATTAATAATCTTCGCGTTGCTGATGAAGATCAATGTGTCAATACCATTACTATTAAAAAGACCCTGAAATGCAATGTCACTACACGCAAAGGCAAGGTCACCATCCCAAGCCCTTCTACTCGTCAACCCAGAATTACCATACCAGGCCCGTCTGCTAAGAACTTAATATCAAATCCAGACTTCAACCTTATTGAGCAATTAAATAAGACCGCTGCCCAGATTTCCATCCTGGAATTACTCTGCATTTCACCAATACATAAGGACATATTAGATAAATTCTTGCAAGAATCCTTTGCTCCAAACAATATTGATGTCAACCATTTTGAAACTATGGTCGAATATTTTACTTCACCTCATGACATTACCTTTTCAAATACTGATTACTCCTCACCCAAGCCATCTCATAACGATGCCCTACATATTGAGGTTTTCTTCCATAAGCATAAGGTTCAATGAGTCCTAGTACATGGCAAAGCAGGATTGAACATCTTCTCTTTAAAATTGGTTAAGGCTTGTGGCTTCTCTGATGCATGTGTAGACGCTACTAAGAGTATTGTGATAAACACATATGATGACGAGGAGTGCTCTTCTAAAGGAATCATCACACTTCCAATTTGTGTGGGACCAGTTATCATAGAGACAACATGCCAAGTCCTAGATCATGATATACATTACAATATCTTACTTTGTCGCCCATGGATTCATGCCTTAAAGGCTATTCCTTCCACATACCACCAATGCCTGAAGTTTCATTTCGATGGCACCAAAATTACTATCCTAGGAGATCCGGATCCATTTCAATATTGCACCAACTTGAGAGCTATTGTTGAGCATCAAGTTCCTATCAATCGAGAGGCTTCGACATCCACTTTCTCAAAATGCATCAACCCATCCACACTCACCAAGTCATCCATATCCACTCCGTCAACTTCTGCCACACCATCCTCCTCGGCCTCCATACCAAGTAATGATTTTAAGATCGAGGATATGGGTTGTGGAGAATTCAAATTGTATATGGCTTACTGTATTACAACAATACCTAAGCCACCTAAAGTCTATGGTCAACCTTTCTTTGCAGTTGAGCCTAAAACAACTTTTAAGGTTCCACCGAAAATGGTCTTCACACTATGGGGAGACATGAGCAATGAGGCCATTATCAACATAGTTGACTAGATCTACAAAGACCCGAAAGGATTACCTCCACTACCTATACATATCTATGGAAAAGGTTATGCCATATGCAAAGCACAAGGTTTTGATGGAACCAATGGCCTGGGATGGAACAATAATGGAAGGAGAGAGCCTATCATCATTTTTAGGTAGCCAAATAATATAGGGATAGGGTTTGAGCAATTCAAAACTGATGATCGACGCACCCATGGAATTTCAAGTGAGGAAGTAACGGCTCCTAAAAGTGTCGAGACAAGTGAAGACACCCTTACCGAAACTGACACTCATGAATGGGAATGGGGATCTAATAAAACCATGAGCGACTATGATATTGATGAATTATTCATCAAACCTGGCCAACTCCCCTTTGAGGAAAGATTTCGACAAATGTACAACATTGATCCGATAGACCGTAATTCTAAAAATAAGGAATGGGTAAGCATTCCTTGGGACCCAAAAGAACATAAACTATCATCAGCAACATCTGAATTGTCTCACCCCATTCCTAAGCCCACCCATGAGCTTGACATTCTTTAACCTACTACCCATGCCTCTGAACTACCATCCATTGCTCGTGATTTTGGTACGTGTGTCCCCTATTATGACTATGAATACAATTCATCTCAATCTGAATATGGTCCTTCGATTGAATCTGACATGGAAATTGGGGATGACAATTTTTCATTTACCCTTGAGGCTTCCATTTGCATGCTTTCTGCATCTTCCCCATCCTTTACCAACACTGACGATGGGATTTCCCTTATTTACCCACAACTCATTGACTAGGACCAACAAGAGCCACCCGCTATGGATATTTTTCAGAATGATGAGGCCATTACAGAATTCATGGGACTCCATGAGGTCATACCAAGTGGGGATCACAAGGCAAGATTCTCTATTGATCTAGATTGTGAAGCATACTTCAAGGAGATTGTACAATCCTCCAGTTGCATTATCACATTTCACATTCGCATACATCAAATTCATAATAACATCGACATTCACATTACATAACATTATCATTTAAGTTCATCCAATTTGCATACATAAAATCATCATTTGCATTAACATATAGACATCATAAACTCATCATTTGCATTAACTTATAGAAATCATATCATCATACATCACATAATACATACATGTGAGAACATATCCATAATTTAATTTAAAAACCATAAAGCACGATATCCATACATCTCAAAATACGTAAATGCATTCATCTCATCATATAGAATATCACTATCATCAACTTATGAAATAGGAAAATCATGAAATATAAGGATAAAACCATCATTATTAATGCATCACATCAAATAAAGCATCATAACATATAAAATCATAAAACAAGGCATGTAGTCTGCATCATCAATCATCTCATATATATATCAAAAATAAATAAATGTCATTGGATAGAATATGGAGGAATCCCAAAAATGGAGCTCGTAGGCTCAAGTGTCAACATATACAGTGTCTCATACAAATAAAGAAGTATGAATCCTAAGTCATGCCCTCTCCATCTCATGGAGGGGAACCATAGGGTGACTGTTGCTGACTCATAAGCTGAACTGTAACCTGAATGGGTGAGGTAATTAGGGCCTGACTCTGAGATCCTGAGGGGTCAATGGTAGGAGGTTGTCTTTGCTCTATCTGGTGTTTTGATGACACCAATCTATGACTGTGCCCTGACCTGTGGCTATGGCTAGATGAATAGCTATGTGAACTATGCGATCTATGACCAGATGACTGTCCCGATGAGGTGGACCCATGAGCACTAGTATGACTACTGCTTTGTGAGCTGCTGCTACTATAGGTATAGGTGCACTGCCTATCTTGTTGTATGATCTAGATAATCCAGGGTCTCGTCTCTCCAATGGCATAGGCTGCTCATAAAGTGTCCTATACCAGCCTTTTTTCTTGCTAACCCTATCCAACGCCCTGGCCAGATCCCCTTCTAGCTCTAAGCATAGCTCTGCAAACTACAATACCCAAGTCTCAGCCTCTTGCTACTGAAGGATATCCTAATCCCTCTCTACCCGAACCACCTCCAACTCTGCTGTTAGGGCCTTGTTCTAAGACAAGGCCACATCTAATCTACTTAGTAAATCAAAAACTCTCTAGTCAGCAACAGCATCTGCTGGAAAAATGGGTGGCCTATCCCCCTCCTCCTCCCCATGAATCATCCTATCCCTCAACCTCCTCTCTTCCTCATCCTCCCCATCCTCATCCTCCTCATCCCTCTCCTCCTCTTCACCGATCTCCTCGACATCAATGTACAATGGATGGTACTCTATGGGAATGTCCTCTCTTAGCCCCTCCCCCTCTACTTTGACCTTGACCTCCTCCTCCACTCTCACCTCCACCTCCTCCCTTTCCTTGGCCTCTACCTTTTGTCCGCCTAGCTTCTCTCCCTCCTCACCATCCTCCTGGATGGGTGACAATGGTACTCCACCCACCCACAACCTCACTCTCCTGGGCTTCCTTTGCCCTCCATCACCCCTCCTCCTCCTCCCACCCCTACCATCACCGCCATCATCTCCACCCCCACCACCTCCTCCATCTCCCCCACCTCTCCCACCATCACCTCAGTCACTGTCTCTCTCTCCATCCCTTCCTTGACCACCATCTCTCCTTCTCTGACCTCCCCTCTACACTTGTGGAATGACTAATCGGCGATCAATCAGTGTGGGAACATCTGGATCTGTCAATGGAATGGGTCTATGAGTTTGCCACCAAGCATCATACTCGACCGCTGTCCCTGCATCTGCTGGCCCTCCCCTCCATCCCCCTATTGTGCAGCCAAACTATCAATCTGTTGCTCTACTAGTGCCACTATTATAGGTGGCCCCCACATGGTCTCTTTGGATGATCGTGCATACTCATTCATCCCCACAAGCACATCCTATTACTCACCAAACTAGCGTAGTACCCACTGGGGTAGGTAAATCTCTATAATCCTCTAGCTCTGCATTTTATGGCTAATCAGGTATCTAAACTATATGCAAAAAGAAAGGTGACCATCCTCATCCATCCACGGGTTACAATATGTGAAGGGCCTCCAAACAAAGCTCATCAACATGTCAATCCGGTGATGCCAGTACCCTATATCTCCTACTCGGGTCTAGGTAACTGAACTTGAATAACGATACACATAGGGCATACCCTCACCCAGCTGTTGAATCTGCACTAGTGGATGAAAAATGGGAATGTGCTCCCATGCCCAAATCATCAATAAGGTGGTGCCACAACTGATGCTTTGACCCTCCTGGTATGCAACCTCATGAAGTTGATGGTATAGCATCCCTAGTAAACATGGTCCCTAGGAAAATACTATCCTCTAACTATGCATGCGCACCAGTACATCCCCCCATCCTATAGGAAATCCAGTATAAGGACCCCGACAATCAATTTCATCAACATGGCATCCCACTGAGGATAATGGTCAGCCACAAACTCCAATCTGATCTCATACCCATGAATACCTAGACTAGTACCATCCACGTCATCATACATCTCTCCCAGGGCATGTCACCCTCTATGGGGATCATAAACCACTCTCTCCCCGCTGATCGGGATGCGCAGAATCTTGTACACATCCTCTAGTGTAACAATGACCTCTCCTATGGGTAGGTGGAAGGAAAATGTCTTAGAGTGACACCTCTCGCATAATGCTATCAACAATCCCCTATTCGCCCGAATAATGGGCATATAAGTGACATAATATAGACCTATTCTCATCAATCATCATCGCTCCTAATCTTCCAACTGATCTCAGAATGTGTATGTAGCAAGTCTAAACTCGCACATGTAAATAGGTACTAGTCATCTCTGTACACATAGAAATGAAGGTTAACACACTAGATTAGCATTACAAAGAATCATTCCTATCTATGAAATCAAAAATACATCTAAACAATGAATCTACACTAAGTAAACTCTGGCTAACCCTGGTCAACTGCAATTGCATCATGTTGAATTCAATTCTCTTGCGCTAAATCATATGTGGCTCTACATTTTTCACTTGCATCGCAATAAAATGGTTGTGTCATTCAAGCTCACAATTGTGAACTCATAACACTTGCGTCATTCTATGAGGCAATTGCATCATTTTATATTATTTGTGTCGTTTGGCATGATGGATGCATCGCAAGTTTGCACCTGCATTGCACATTTCCGCATTTGCATTGCATTTTGTCACTTGCGTCTTTTAACCTAGTGTTTGCATTATTTTAAACCTAAACCCTACCCATCCCTTGCATTTGCATCACGACAAAAAAATGTGTCGAATGTGAAGGTATTTGCATCGCAATGCAATCATTCTTGACCCCTAAACCCTAATTAATGCATAAAAATCAAGAAAATAAAAGTCGAGAAGGGGTACTTACTGGTGCTTATGCACCCTCGGGTCATCAGAAGGTCCTCAAACAGTAGCCACGATGCTCTATCATAGGGATCACCATCTTCTCTTCACACTCTGCTCTCCAAAATCTCTAAATAGAAAATGTTAAAATAACACATGGTTTATCTTTTTCAACCTATTTATTGGTTGAGAATTAAGGTTTCATCTTTTGGGTTTGTCCCGGAGGCTCATTTGATGACCTTTGACTGACATTTTTGCTATCTTAATGTCCTCCATTTTCAAAACCAATCATGCCATTATTTTTCTGGTCATCAAATTGACTTATTGGGACACTTTCCAAACTTTTTTGACCCAGGGCCAAAATTCAAAAAAATTCTTGAGGGGGCATAGGCACTCCGTACCTTCACTGGGGCATAATCTTGACTTGTTTTCTTTGTCATAACACGATATAATGTATTATGACAAAGAGGGGCAAAATGTAGACACATAAAATTGACCTAGGCCTACGAACTTAATTTTATCATTAATTCTTCTAAACATAATTTAATTATGTCACTCCGACCAAATTCAACTATTAATTAAATAATGACCAATTATTTAATTAATTCATATTTTTTAAATTCTTCTTCACTATTTAAATAATTCACATTTATTTAAATGTGCCAGTAATGTCTAAAGTCCTCTTTTAATCAAATAAAATATTAAATTTATTTAATCCACTATTCCCTCTTGATTATTTAAATAAATTAATTCTATTTAAATATGTCTCTAATATTAAAACCTTCTCATAATTAAATAAATCCCCCATAATTTATTTAATTATTAACCCATTTCTTCTACAATTAAATAATTTAAAATTAATTATTTAATTGTCTCATCTAATTCATTTTCAAATTTAAATAAAAATCATTTAATTAAATTTCTCTCTCTTCAAGTAAATAATTTTATTATTATTTACTATCACATGACTTCACCATTTTGAATTAAATTAGAATATTAAATTCAAAATAGCATGTCCCTCCACAAATTAAGTGATTTCTAAAATGACTTGATTTTCTAACTCATCCTTTTCTACTTGCTAATTCTCATCTCACTGTCACACATATTCTCATTCCTTGATTTGATTTCTTAAATTAAATCTTGTCCACTCATTTTGATTTTCATTCTAAAGTTTCCCTAACCCTAATTAAGAGGTTGTTATCTTGAATCTTAACCATAGATTTTAGGGCACTTCTCAATCTTTAATCTCATCCGTCCATCCAAAATTGCATTTTCTATAAAATGTCAATTTTGTCCTCATTTTGTCATCTCTTAATATCTTGAAAGCTTCTTGCATTTTATTGAGCTTATCATTTTCTTGTCATTTAGTTATTGAGTTTTGCATGTAGGATTTTATATTCTCTTGCATAGTCATCTTGAATCCTTCAACTCTTTATTAGGACTAGTCAATAGTTTAGATTGTTCATCAAAATCTAAGGGCAATCTCATATTGCAGATAGCTAGAAGGTGTAATGGAGATCAATCATAGAGGATGAATAACTTGGGTGAGATCATTCCATTTGTTTTTCATTAATTTTCTTTGTACTCCATTATTTATTGTGGGTTTTTATATGTTTGCATAATTTTCTAACATCTCCTAAACATAAAATTACCCTCAATTACATTGGTGAACCCAACTCCTTTTTTTAAACATGTTTTTGTAGGTATAGGTGTACGAAACAATGCATTTTCCATTTCCTCTAATGCAAGCACTCTATTGCACCATATCTACCCTTGCAAGCAACACAAGTGCTTTGTTGAGCTACATCTAATTCTCCAAGCGACGCATCTGAATTCCTGAGCTGCATTTGACAAAAACTGAGCCGCAACTGACTTTTCAAGACGCGTCTTCAATATAGAATGACACATTCACTTTGTTGCGACATAAGCGACTGGCAAAAAGTGTTTTATGTTTTTCTAGATTTCTTCTATTTTTATGTTTCAATAGATTACAAATTTTTTCTGGTTTACTAATTTGTGCATGACAACATGTGCCAAGATAGAGTTTAACCCCATTTTGTTGTTCATTTTCTACAATCTAATCAATCAAACAAACAATCATGTATTACACTCATGGATTAAAATAAACACTCACACATTCTCATTGGGCTAAAAAGAACACAACATGCATGCTCATTCATTGGTTTAAAAAGAACAATCACACATTTTCATTGGTTTAAAATGAGCCCTTGATCATCTCATACTACAAATGGTTAAAATGAACCCTTGTTTGATCACACTACAATTGGATAAAATGAACATATTTCTGAAGTGTCTTGTGGTTTAGTAACGACCTTCGCAGTGTGTATGCAATTCTCTTGCGCTTTGTGCGATCTAGAGAAACAAAAACACTAACGAGTTAGTTACTCTATCACCTTTCATATTTGAATTTGGGATTAAAAATTACAACCATGTGAGTTTGAGATTAGTACATGGCATGTGTTCTCTCTTTGTTTATGCAAACAAATATTGATCAAACTACGGGTGTACTAACTTGATTTTTTTTTATCTTAGAGGGTCTACCTAGTGGGAAAAAGTAATCACCCCATGGAATGACCCAACCGGTAACAAGCTAAAGCCAAGTGACTTCCAGTCAATATATAAGTGTGGGTTCTCGAGGAAAGTTCGAGAACCATTAGGATTGTTCTGACAAGAAGGGAAACAATGGTCTCTTGCCGCATGGATGGCCCCCCACAAATGGAATTCCCGAATTAAAACCCTTGTTCTAGAGTAACGAAAACCTTTTCTATTCTTTGGTGCAGCAACGGTCATTGCCAAGGCACCCACATCTTCATAGTTTTTAGTAGAGATGATCAACCTGTCATGGTAGATTCATGGGGGTTGGAAGCTTAGTTTCCCCGAGAAGTGAGTGCACTGTAAGGGGGAGCCCATGGGGCCAAGCTTTTGGTTTCATTCGATAATAATATGCAGTTGGAGTAAAATCCATGTGGAATCCAAAATAATATAGTCTTTGCAGCCATAGGGATTGTACATGTTTTCTATGTGGTTGTTTTTCAAAAAAAATTCCAAGATCATGTGTTTGTCAGGTGTATTGAGACAAAATGAACAAGTCAACATCAGATCATGGCTATACTACATTTGCATATGCCATTAGGTATATATGTATAAGGTAGAATAATATGTAACACAAGAGGAGAGATTATAGTAAGTAGGATAAAGAGAAAACATATATAAGCTATAGAATATAGATGTGGAAAGATATATGAAGAAGATAAGACCTAAATTATATAGAAGACATAATTTATAAAGGAAAGATGAAAATATAATGTGTACATAGTAATTTAGGTCATATATGGAGTTATAATTGCTATTTAATTTCTACTAATATACTATTATGTTAATCTATCTATTTGACATTATGTACTAATCTTTGGTCCTCTTTATTATTGATTATGAGGTATAAAGGTAAAATCACAAACTTGTATCATGCATTTGACCGAAAAATAGTTTCAGGTGAAACAGTTTCACCCTAATAAGTTTTGGGTAAAACAATTTCACCCGAAACTATGTGACCTATATGTTTCACATAGACCTTTTCATCAAAACAACAAAACAAAATATGAAAAATATACAGTGCACTAGACGAGAGAATCTTCTCTGAAAGGGTATAATTTGTTTCTTGAAAAGGATTAAAAACTAGATAATAATGGATGTCAAATGAAAACTATCAAATTCTAGTACATTTGACTTTAACACGTTATTATGAAAAAAAATATATCAAACTTTGATTTTTTTTCCATTTGGGAAAAAAAATCAATAGAAAATAAAGGGGTTTTCTTTTCTTTTTTTATGTCAACTCAACATCACTTTTTTCTAAAATTTTCAGTAATTCAAAATCTACGCTTACATTTATAAAAAATATCAAAAGAATTCTTTAATTTTTTAAAAATTTGTAAGAATAAACTTCATCAAGAGTTATACATTTCATTAGTTTACATCGTTTTGAAATTCAAAACATACAGACCACTTTTATATGGTTGAAGTTGATAATTTTTGTTTGTGTTGCCCGATTCTTTATAAAAATGAGACACAATTTTGTACTTTTAACCATAAATGCAACACATAGAGATTTCTTGGGGCTCAATACTTGAGTCCATGTTCCCCATTTTTTGCTAACACTTCACCTTCTTTGATTCCTTATGTAGAATCATTGATTGATTTACTTCCATTATTCTTGTTCAATAGGACCATCATTGTCTTTCAAATTCATCCTTGATAGGTAAATTATATTTATTCCGTGAGTCTCATATTGTAAATTTTAAGGACACATTTGAGGGGTTATCTCTTGTCTTTGATGACAGTCATTGCATAAATATTATCAAACCATCATTATAGTGTGGAAATTTTTCATCATCAATTTCCATATTGTCCTAGTTTTTCACCTTCTTCATTGATTGGGCATGTACCTAATTTGATTGTGGCATCATCATATTCCATGGACATGGTGACACAAGAGAATATTTGAAAGATATCATCATACATCTTCATCCTTCTTCCTATCAATTCCTATCCAAAATGGGAATAATTCTTACATCTATACTTGGTTTTGTTTCTTCTCGAGGGGAGGAATGATGTTTTAGGAATTGGATCATATTTTATCTTCAAGCATCTATCATTTAGGTAGTAGATTAAAAATTGTGAGGGGGCTACATAGTGTCTCTATTCACCTCTTACGAGGGGCTATCCATTTTATATATGTGATGGATGTAGTCCTTTTTGGTTCATGATAATTCATTCATTCATCACTTTTTATCACTTGTACATGATTTTTTTCATGCATTTTCTCTTTTGGAGAGTGGATTTTCCCATATGATTTTTCTCCTTTACTCTACTTTTTAGAGATATTTTGAAATGGGTACCTTACATAGCCTAGTAGTTAGGAACCATCATTCATGCATCATTGCATCATATATGCATTATTGATTTATTTTTCTACTCTATAAGTTACAATTAAGGAGGGTGTTGGTGTGAATAAGGTTTTTGGGTTAACTAGTTTACCTAATAGGTCCTATTCACGTGTTAAATTTACTTCTAAGTAGGTCCTAAGAATATTTTTATAAGTCATTGTTGTCATTTAATTCTTGTGCCCTAGTTCATTTAATGATTATTTTCTCATGTAATAAGATTAAGACACTTGTCATGATATTTTCTAATCCTATCTCTCGCCTTACCTATATAAGCAAGGCCTCTTGAACATATTTATTCATACGGTATGTAATATTATTGATCCATTATTGATCATTGTATATATTATCGCATTAATTTCAAGCAATCAATTATCTTTCCGTACTCTCTTGTGGAAGGTGTATCTTTTATTTTTTTAGGTAATTCTAGGTTGTGGGAGCTCACTATTAGCTACTAGAGGGCCTACATTGTATAAAAAGATTAATCAACAAGGTCAAATTTTGATTATACATTTATATGTTGAAGATTTACTCTTTGCTAGAATTTTTTCTATAGACATGTTCAAATAAAACTATGAAGAGAGATTTTAAAATGATAGATTTAGGATTAATGATATATTTTAGGCATTTAAGTTTTTTAATCAAATAATGGCATTCTCATTTGAAAATCTAAGTATGCTAAGTATGTGCTAAGGAGATTCAAGATGTTTAATTGTATCCCAATAACAACTCTAGTTGCAACAAGAACCAAACTCAATAAAGAAGTCAAGGGATTCAATGTTGATCTAACAATGTTCAAAAGAATGATTTAAAGTTTGATGTACCTCATAGTCAAAAGGCCTTGAATATAATCTATGGTGTTAGTGTAAGTTCAAGATTTATGGAGTCATCAAAAGACTCACATTAGTAATTTGGGAAGAGAATATTAAGATATATGTAACAAAATAACAAAATATGAAATATTGTAATCCACAAGTAATGATTTTGATTTAACTGGCTATACTAACAATGAATTTTTAGGTAGCATAGATGATAAAAAGAGTACTTACCGATAATTTTTCAATTTGGATCAAGAGTAATCTCATGGGAATCAAAGAAGTAGCCTATAATGAAAATTTCATTAGTCAAAGCAAACTGTGTAGCAACAATTTCAATAGCATGCCAAAAAAAACAGACATGTGGAATATTGATAGCTTTATACATGAATAAGATGATTCATCACCCATATATTATGCTAATAAATAAGCAATTGTATTGTCAAATAATCATATTTTCACAAGAGGATCAATCATAAATTAATAATATGCATCATTTCAATAGAGAGTTAGTGAACAATCAAGAAATCTATTTGTATGTTTTAGACTAAATACCAATTGGTATATATATTCATAAATACATTAGTAAAGAATAATTTTGGGCATTGTGGATGCCAAGGTAGTTAGTGATAGAAATTAAGGGAGGTTTTTGGAGTAAAATAATAATTTCTCCCATGATAAAATAATATTTTCTAAAAAGGGAGAAAAATATTAAATATTTATTTTAGATAATATTATTAGAATTTTTTAATTTGCACATCATTTTTATGATAATATTCTAAAAAAATTTTACAATTTCAAGACCTCTATATTGATGTATTATATAACCATTTTGAATAAATTTTAAATAATTTTTTTTGGTGTACCATTCCATATTTTTTGCCTATATTCTCCCTGCCAAAAAAATCTTATGGGGATTCATTCAACTTTTATTCTTGAAATACATGTATAAATGAGTTTATTATGAAAAGTTGTGTGCCTCCTCTTTCTTTCTTGAGAATGTAAGTTTGCAATAATTAAAAATATATAGAGTAGACTTAAGGGGGAGGGTAAGTGCACCAAGATGGTTCCCAAAAAGGGGGCTTAAGTGGCCACTTTTTTTTGAAATCAGGAAATACTGACCTTGGACGTGAAACTGTAGAGGATAGTTACACTCAGAATTTTGAGATGGAACAAAAACAAGGATTGAAGTGCTCTGAATTTACTTTCTAAACTACTAATTTATTTTGAAAATGGTTGAGATTAAGGGGTTCAAAAGAGGGACGTACACAAAATGGTGTTGTTTTTGTCAGAAAAACATAACATAGCAACTCTTGTACGTGTTGGGGATATGGATTCAGTTCTATCATCAAGATACGCATCTAAGACAACAACGCCTTAGTGATTTCAATCCAAAATCACAACAAAGACACAACCAACTGAACCATAAAGTGGAAGCAGGCACAGTTGATCCCCCCATTAATCCTCTGAGAGAAGTAGATGCAAAACATAAAATAGATTCAACACAACAAATAACCATGAAAGACAAACAATGATGAACACACAAATATATGTGGGGAGAACCCTTTCGGGTAAAAAACCCCACCTCCAAAACATTCAGCTCACATGTATTATTCAGTAACAAAACGGTTACAATACAAGATTAGAGCTATGCTCTTCAGGAGATTACATCTTTTTCATCTGGGGAAAAAATATAGGCAACACAGAATAGAGAATCCATCCAGTTACAATGTCCTCATGACATATTGTATAGATTCCCTTCAGCTCCTCATGAAATGACTGTCACAACCAGCCTCATGGCCAGCCTAGCCACACGACCTCATAGGTTCACATCTTAACTGATATGAGAGACTAGGTGTTCATAGTTCAAAACTGCTTAAACACCCTCTCAGTCTTTCTCTCTCATCGCTCATTCTCCTTGAGAATAGCATACAAGATTACTTAATCTCTTTTCCATGTGCCAACCTATCCTACCCATCCCTTTCAGCAACGGTCAACCGGGATAATTACTATCCTATTTGCAAGGCCCCATACAACACTGAACATGCTCCGACCATGCAGATGCATCGAGCCACCTAGGCCATAACTTCTTTACCCAAATCAGGTCTTGTCCACCACCCTGAGTCGACCTGCAATAACTACTGCTATGAATTTGGCATCCAACCAATAATCGCTCTAACACTGAGCCACGTGTCACCACACCATTCGCTTATCGCTTCTGATAGTCGGTCCAACTCGGTCAACTGAGTTCTGAGCTCATATGAGCTCTTACTGCGTTACCGCAGCCCCAACCGAACCACCTCGCAGTATGGCGGTAAGCCATCCTAGCTCCTTAGAGCTCTGGCCCAAGCCACCACCGAGCTTAGTCCTTTGTTTACCATCAACCAACCAGATGCTGCCATAATGCCATGTGTCACCCTGCCATTCGCCAGCCAATCTAACACTGAGTCTAATGATCAAACACTGCCCCGAGCTCATCTGAGCTCCTACCACGCTACTGCAGCACTGACGGACCCACCTCACGGTATGGTGATAAACCGTCAATGCTGATCGCCAGTGGTCATACTGCGGCCACCGTGGTCAGCCATTCCACTGGCCACAGTATGGCGGTAACTGCTAGCCAGGCCGTTGGTGGTCTTATCGCGGCCACCGCGGTCAGCTAGAACGCTAGCCGTGGTACAGCGGTAACCACCCGACTCGACCGCAGGTGGTCTCACCGCGCTACTGCGATGAGTCAACCCACCGCCTATAGTACCTCGGTAACTATCGAGCCCACCGTAGGTGGTCTCATTGTGCTACCGCGGTGAGATGATCCACCACCTACGGTACTGCGGTAATCGCCAGCCCGACCGCTGGTGGTCTTACCGCGGCCACTGCGGTCAGCTAGATCACTAGCCGCAGTATGGCAGTAACCATCAGACCCGACCGCAGGTGGTCCCACCATGCTATCGCAGTGAGTGGAACCACCACCTATGGTATCGCGGTAACCACCGAGCCCACCGCAGGGGATCTCACTGCGCTACCGTGGTGAGACGATCCACCGCCTGTAGTACCGTGGTAATCGCCAGCCCAACCGCTGGTGGTCTTACCGTGGCCACCATGGTCAGCTAGATCACTGGCCGCAGTATGGCGGTAACCACCAAGGCCAAACCTAGTCGCCGCGGTAAATGCCAGAACAAGAAGAAAGCAGCCAAAAGTTTAAGGGAAGATCAAGATGTTGAGGCAAAATTCCCAACAGTAGGACCCTAGCATGGTGAACTTTTTTGTAGTATTTTTAAAATCACTATAGTCAGAATTTAGCTAATAGTATGTAGTTGATGCATGATTTTTCAGATAATTTTTTAATGATTATTTTATTTTTTACTAATTTTCAAAGTGGACACTTCCTGAAAAGAAGAGATTTGGTCATGCTGCCCCTACAAATTTTGGAAAGTAATTAATTTTTTTATTTTTTTTTTTAATTTGTAGAATGGAGCCTAGTTTCTAAAAATGTAATTTATTTGAAATTTTGATGAATGGTTAATTTATAATGAAAAAAACACCAAACACTGTTTTTTGGCAAAAAAGAGACATACAAACAAAATAAATTATGGATGAAAGGCTTAACATTGTCAGAAAGTGAAAAAAATTGCATTGATGGATAGCTAAGAGAGAAGTGAACATTACCCATGTGTTCGATTTTTTCGATATTGAACCACATTTAATCCTGATGGCGAGCACGAACCTAATTATGTGAAAAATTGTAGAATTTGCAAAAACACATCTCTAGTCGTTGGGAATGCCCTCCAAGCCTTTGGGTTGGTTTTCCAAGGAAAATACCAATCCTAAGGCTTGGGGATTCCCAAAGAAAGATATAACATGAGTGTGTTATAACACACTCGTGTTATATCTCAGTTTTGACATGGTTTTTTGCTTTTGTGAGAAACATGTCAACCAAGACATAACGCCAGTGTGTTATAACATGCTCACATTATGTCTTCCTTTATGTGAAATACCACTCTATTGAATGTATGTTGATGTATTTGTATTTTTGTATGTATATGTATGCATGTATGTCATGTATGTATTTATGCATGCTTGTATGTATGTATGTATGTATGTCTGTATGTATCAATGCATGTATATTGTATGTATATTGTATGTATGTGTATATGTATGTAAGATTGCATCTACACATGTATGTATGTATGCTTGTATGGATGTAGGATTGTATGTACATATGTAAATTATGCTTGTATGTATGTATTTATGTATATTTTTAGAGGGAGGGAGAATTTTAAGAGAGAGAGAGATTTATCTAGCTACGGTGGGATGGGAAGAGGGGGAGAGAGAGAGAGTCTGGAGAGAGGGAGAGGGGGTGGAAGTGAGAGTTTAAGAGAGAGGGAGTGGGAGAGAAGGGGTTGGAGTGATAGGGACTTAACTAGGTAGAGTGGGAGGGAGGGAGGGAGGGAGAGAGAGAGAGAGAGATAATTGCGAGAGGGAGAGAGACAATGAGAAAGAGAGAGTTATGTAGGTAGGGTGCCAAAGGGAGAGACTTGAGAGTGTGAGGGGGGTGAGAGGGAAAGACTTGAGAGATAGTTATTGAGAGGGAGTGTGAGTGAGAGACTTGAGAGAGGCATAGAGTGTGAGAGGGAGTGACCTGAGAGAGGGAGAGAAAGAGGTGGGTGGAGTGAGAGGGACTTATCTAGGTAGGGTGGGAGGGATAGATAGAGAGAGGGCGAGAGAGAGAGTTACCTAGGTAGGTTTCTAGAGGGAGAGACCTGAGAGAGAGGGAGAGAGAGAGAGTTTGGAGAGAGGGAGAGGGGGTGGAAGTGAAAGTTTAAGAGATAGGGAGTGAGAGAGAAGGGGTTGGAGTGAGAGGGACTTAGCTAGGTAGGGTGGGAGGGAGAGAGATAGAGAGGGGGTGGGAGAGAGATAATTGAGAGAGAGGGAGAGAGAGAGATGGTGAGAAAGAGAGAGTTATGTAGGTATGGTTCCAAAGGGAGAGACTTGATAGATAAGTAGTGAGAGGGATTGAGAGAGAGAGGGAGTGTGAGTGAGAGACTTGAGAGAGGGAGAGGGTGTGGGAGGGAGTGACTTGAGAGAGGGAGAGAAAGAGGGATGTGAAGTGAGAGGGACTTATCTAGGTAGGGTGGGAGGGATAGATAGAGATAGGGGGGAGAGAGAGTTACCTAGGTAGGTTTCTAGAGGGAGAGACCTAAGAGAGAGAGAGAGAGTCTAGAGAGAGGGAGATGGGGTGGAAGTGAGAGCTAATAGAGAGGGAGTGGGAGAGAATGAGTTGTCCAGTGAGAGGGACTTAGCTAGGTAGGGTGGGAGGGATAGAGGGAGGAGGGATAGAGGGAGGGAGAGAAAGAGAGAGGGGGGGTGGGAGAGAGATAGAATGAGTGAGTGAGTGAGAGAGAGTAGAGATAGGGAGAGGATTTAAGTGTTAAGGGTAGAGGGTAGAGGGTTAATGGTAGAGGGGAGAGAGATAAGAGTGAGTAAGTGAGAGAGAGAGAGAATTGAGGGTATACAGTTGAGGACCTATAGGGTTGATGGTTTAGTGTATTGGGTTGAGGGTAGAGGGTAGAGGGTAGAGGGTAGTGGGTAGAGGGTAGAGGGTTTAAGGGTTTAGGGTCTAAGGGTTTTTGGTTGATGGTTTAGGGTTGAATGTTAAAGATTTAAAGGTTGAGGGTTTAGGGTTGATGGATTAGGGTAGAGAGGGAGAGATGGAGGGAGATCTGAGATAGAGAGAAGGAAAGAATAGGATGAAGGTATAGAGATATATGAGGGTTGAGGATCCAATGTATAGGGTAGAGAGTTGGGAATTGAGGCTATAGGTTTTTCGACCTATAGGGTTGATGGTTTAGGGTATTGGGTTGAGGGTAGAGGGTTTAAGGGTTTAGAGTGTAAGGGTTTAGGCTTGATGGTTTAGGGTTGAGGGTAGAGGGTATAAGGGTGAATGGTAGAGAGTAGAGGGGAGAGAGATAGGATTGAGTGAGAGAGAGAGTTGAGAGAGGGATAGGGGGTAGGAGGGAGAGACTTGAGAGAGAGAGAGGGGGAGGGAGTGGGAGAGAGATAGATGGGATAGGGGTTAAGGGTAAATGGTAAAGGGTAGAGGGGAGAGAGATAGAAGGAGTGAGAGAGAGAGAGAAAGAGAGTTGAGAGAGGGAGAGGGGGTAGGAGGGAGAGACTTGAGAGAGGGAGAGGGTGTGGGAGGGAGTGACCTGAGAGAGGGAGAGAAGGATAGAAGAGGGGGGAGGGACAAAGATATATGAGGGTTGAGGATCCAATGTATAGGGTAGAGGGCTGAGAATTGAGGGTATAGGGTTGAGGACATATAGGTTTAATGGTTTAGGGTATTGGGGAGAGTGTAAAGGGTTGAAGGATTAGGGTTGAGGGTAGATGGTATTGGTTTGAGGATAGAGGGTAGAAGGTTTAAGGGTTTAGGGTTTAGGGTATATGGTTGAAGGATTAGGGTTGAGGGTCCAATGTATAGGGTAGAGGGTATAAGAGTTGAGGGTTTAGGGTTTAAGGGTTGAGGTTTTAATGTATAGGGTATAGGGTTTAAGGGTTGAGGGTAGAGGGTTGAGCTTATAGGCTTGATGGATTAGGGTTGAGGGTCAAACATATAGGGTAGAGGGTTTTAGGGTTGAGGGTTTAGGGTTTAAGGGTTGAGGGTTGCAAGTGGAGGATTTAAGGGTTAAAGGTGGAGGGTTTAAGGGTTGAGGGATAAAGGTTTGAGCATTGATGGATTAGGGTAGAGAGTTTACTTGGGTTTAAGGGTTTAAGGGTTGAGGGATTAGGGTAGAGGGTAAAGGGTATTGGGTAGAGGGTAGAGGGTAGAGGGTAGAGGGTAGAGGATTTAACGGTTTATGATTTAAGGGTTGAGGGTTGAGAGGGTTGAGGGTTTAGGGTTGAGTGTTTAAGGATTTAAGGGTTGAGGTATAAGGTTGAGGGATTAGGGTAGAGAGGGAGGGAGGGAGGGAGGGAGAGATGGAGGGAGAAGTGAGATATAAAGGATAGAAGACAAGGGAGTGATAAAATAGATGAGGGTTGAGGATCCAATGTATAGGGTAGAGGGTTGAGAAATGAGGGCATAGGGTTGAGGACCTATAGGGTTGATGGTTTAGGGTATTAGGTTGAGGGTAGAGGGTAGAGGGTTTAAGGGTTTAGGGTGTAAGGGTCTAGGGTTGAGGGTTTAGGGTTGAGGGTAGAGGGTATAAAGGTTAAGGGTAGAGAGTAGAGGGGGGAGAGATAGAATTGAGTGATTGTGAGAGAGAGAGAGTTGAGAGAGGGAGAGTGGGTAGGAGGGAGATGTTGATGGTTAAAATGACACAAACAACGTTAAACAAAATATCTCTACTCTATTTCTCCTGAAAAAGAAAGACAACATATAGTAGCCTAACTCCCAAGGTCCTGGTAGTTGGTTCTCAACTGTCTGGAGTCACTCAATCAGTCCATGCAACTGTAATATTCAAGGGGCCTTTCCTGGTAATAAGGCATGCAAGCAATGACTTAATCATCAGACTGTCTTTAATAAAAGGGGGGTTTTAAATAAAAGAAAAAGATAGATCAGGGTGTATATCAACAAACATTGATAAAAATTATCTAATATCTGAACATATATCTTCAACAACATATGTTCCTCCAATAGATCAAGAAAACCATAGCATGATGCAATTTACAGAATAATCCATACTATTGCATGCATCTAAGGTGCTTAATTTAACATCACAATCACACATCAGAAATATTTCAAAGATAAAAGAACACACTTTCATTTGTTGCCAAGACCATAGATCAACAAACTTCAATAAATTCAATTCACAGATAATTTAATGAAATAATCTTTAAATATGGATTCTTCTAATGATTTTCATCACATAAGAAACACTCATGCTTCAGCACAATCACTGGCATACAGATAGATTATAATTCATCAACCTTATCTAGCAAAACTCAATTCCAACTCCATATGGTGTAAAAAACCTATAATTATATTCAACTGTAAATAAAGTAACAATGTATCTCTGTAAAAACTACAAAAAATTCTATCTCCTACTATCAGGTGGCTAATCTTATTCTCATTAGCCGAACCTTACAATATGATTCCTCACAGGTATTTATAGATATACAAAAATCTGAAGTCCTTTCTATTTTAGGTCGATCCACCTTTTTAGGAATTAAAGTCCTCTTGGAAACTCAGCTAAACTAGAAGAAAATAATAGGGAGGAGAAAAGAAATCCATGCGCCCACAAACTGCCAGTTGTGCATGCAAAGGAGAAAAAAGAAAACCATGCATGCATGAGGTTATCAATTATGCATGTGAAGCTGGCTCTGCAATGTACTCATCATAACTGGAGAAGACCTGTTGAAGCACCCCCAAATCCAGCCCATCAACCCAATTGTCTTCAAATTGTATCCTTTCTAGCTCCATAGCAGCAAACCCTCTCATGTCCTTTAGCTTGGTCAACTCCCTCTTAGTTTCTTTTATCTCTTCTTTAACATCCATTAATTGATCTAACAATAGATCCTCTCCATCATCTGCTTTTTGCATGACCTCTTTAAACCTATCATCCCATTTTTCCTTTATTTGGTTCAAAGGCAAACCCTCCTTTACTGGTATATTAACATTCACTATGACAGAAATAACTGCTTCCAACTCCTCAAATTGTTCATTCATATCCTTAATAAAATCTTGAACTTCACTTTTATGCTTGTATAGAAAGTCGAAACTAAATTGAAGTGTACTGGAAGTCTTTTCCAAGAAATCTTTATTATCGTCTTCAAGTATTGATTGTTCTAGAACAGTGGACTTTAACAATTTGCTAACCTCCTTCAATCTCTGAATATATCCCCTATACGCCTCCTCTTGTTCTCCCAATACTTTGACATACTGGTTCATTTCCCCTATTATATCCTCCATCATTTTGTGGACCTCAAAACTGTTGCCCAACGCTTCACTTATTTCCTGATTTATCTTATCAATCCACCTATCCAAAATTTCTTCCTTACTCCTTACCTGTACCAAATCATCCACCTCTTTCTTACTAAGAAAAATTGGTGTTTCAATGGTGGCAATCTATTGTGACCTCGGAGCAGAAACACTTTTCAAGAAAGAATGCAACTTATCTAATTGAGCCTTAAGCTTATCCTTTTTTTGCTTATATTTCATCATTCTGGATTGAGTGGATGAAGCTACCACATCTATCAAATTCATTTATTGATCTCTGGTGGGTCTCCCTAATTTAACTGTGCCCAACTGGTAATCAGTCAATTGCATGTCTCTTACATCCTTGTCCATCATTGGTATGGCACATTCAACAACAATTTCTCCTTTGTTGGTGAGCCTAGTGGAATGTAGGATTTTGGCCTTCTTCTTGGGCCTTTCCTTTTCAATTTCCTTCATCATGTCATCCCAATTGAGAGGCTATGAAGGTGTCACTGATCTCTTCTGAAGATCCAATTTTAACCAAGTGGGAGCACCTGGAGTAGTGGTCATTATAGTTGAAGAAGAAGCAATAGTAGTAGTGGAGGGTGGTTGCACATTTACTTGAGGTTGAGAATCAACCCCTTGTCTCTCTTGTTGTTCTTGCTCCACATTTGTCTGAGAAATATTTTCAGCTTCCTCTCTATCCTTTTGTTCTTGTATCCTCTTGTCTTCTTCTTCCTTTTTCAACTTTTCTTCTTCTAATCTCTTCTTCTCCAGCTCCCGATTTCTTTCTTCCTCCAATGCCTTAAGTCTTTTTGTATCTTCCTTTTCCTTTTGTTGCTGCTTGATCAACTCCTCGACATCTTTTTCCTTTTGCACACATTCTACTTCCTCTTTCTATTGATAAGCCTCTTTAGCAAGCTTCAACTTGGCCACATTAACTTCTTTTTCTCTTCACTGCTTTGCCTTTTCTTCCTCCAAATCATGAATTTTCTGTATTAACTCTAGCTTATCATTCTATTCTTTGATCCTGAGCTCCTGCTCCGTTTTTTTTTTTTGTTTTTCTATCTCATCAGCTCTTTGTTTGGCTTCTACCTGTTGTTGCTAGAGTAAGGCATCAATGTGTGCCTTAGCATCAATTTCCTTTTGCTTCTTTATGGCCTTTGCATGTGCTTGAACATCCAAGGCTTTCTTTCCCTCCTCAAACAGGGCCCATTGATCTTCCTCAGTCAGTACATGTTCAGTGTCCTCCTCAAGAGCCATATTTTCTTGTGCATCCCTCTCTGAAAAAGTCTCATCAGAGTCTATTCCAACATCATGCATCTCCACCTCTTCTCCCTTTCCGTTCAAGGTCTCAGTTGTATCATAAAGAGTGCCTCTTTACATTTCTTCACTTTTCTGCTTTGTAAGTGGGACTTGAGTAGATGACTCGCATAATGCTTGAGTTGAAGCCACGGGTTCTGTTTGGGCCTCCTTCTCTTCTACCTCTGGTTCATCTTGAGTCATTGCTTCAAGCTCAATCTCTTCAATGTCAGGACGGAAGAACTCCAAAGGCTCCTTGGAAGGCAATTTCTTCTTGATTCTTTTGTATCCCTTCCCCTTCTTAGGAGCCAGTTCCTGAGGAGTTTTGGTTCTTAGGACAACCCAGTGAATACTTCTATTCAAAATTGGCCTCCCTATTTGCTTTATGTAAATGGTCTCCTCACTATCCCAGTCCACCAGATCCAAACTTTTGGTGCCAATATTTAATGCCTCATATGATGGGTCTAACACAACTCCATCTTCTACTAATGTATCAAGGATGTCATCTTTGATCCCAAGTTCTACCATGAGTGAGACAGGTAACCTCTCATAATTCTTCTTCCTTAGGTCATACTCATATTGAAGATCACTCCAGAAATCTTCCAACAAGTTGAAATGTTTATCAAAAATAAAAGGCAGCAAGGAATTCATTTTCTTCTTTGGGTCAAAGTACTTTCGAGCAGTGTACAAACCTAGTTTCAGATGTATCAATTCACTGCAAACTACCTTAGATCCCACAAGATGTATGCAATTGTATTCAACCAATTGCATGGGAAACTTATGACATCCTATTTTGTGCTTCAATCCAAACTAGGCATTAACCCCTAGAGCTTGATATACAAATTCTGTTAGAACTATCCTATTGCTACAACATCTTGGGAGCAAATGGGGATGACCTTCAAATCCAGCCAGTCTAAAATAAGTGAACTTGGGATATTGGATATACCAACATCCCCATTCCATGATAAAGTCCATAGCTTCTTGGCTCCATCTATATCCTACATCCCCATTAAGCTGGTTAATGATTACATATTAGAATGCATCATTAACCCTTCTAAATTTTGTTTCAGACATTTGTAGAGATAACTGATCATAATGGTCTGATACTTTCCTTTTTCCATCTGCTTGACCCAATATCCCCACTCTATTCAATCCTGGAAAGATGACTCCTCTAGCTGCTGCATAAAAAACATAGGAAGTCATAAAGAAGCATTTGGTTTCCCTTATCCTTGTTAACTGGTCATGAATAGCATCAAAGACAGCCATTGGCCAATCAAACTATTGTTTTCCATTAAAGATAGTTTGAATGAAGGGAAACATCCATTCCTTGAAGTGAAATGCATCCCTCTTCCCAAAGACTCTAGACAACATCATGATCATGTTGGATAATTCTTTGTAGAATTTTTTCCTCTTTGGTTGATCATGAAGCTTGGTTAGAGACTTCTTCTCTGTTCTCAACCATTTCTTGTTCAAGTGAGCTTTGTTGGCCTCCTTGTATTTGCTATATTTCTCTAAATATTTTGCCTCCTTTAACTATACCAGGTTCTTTGGATCTGGGACACTAAACATGTGTTGAAAAATTTAAGGAGTTAAATCAATAAAAACATTGTCTTGTGAATCCATACACTACCTAGTGGCTAGATTGTAAGCCCCTATTGCTATTAGAATCAACTCCGGGCATTGGATAGATAGAGGAAATAAGGTGATGTGAGAACAAACCAGACTCAACTATTCTTTGAGTTCTCCTTGTTATATCCTCTATGAATTTTTCCAAATATAACTCCCCAAAATTGTATGAGCCCAGATTGGTGTCAGTTATATTAGACCAATCTGATTCCTCTTTTCTTGCAATGACAACAGGACCCCTATGATTATACCTCAAAGTATAAGGTAGATGCTCTGGCTTTATCTTCTTGGGTTTAGTTGTTGTCTTTGATGTTTCTGCAGGTTGATTCCTTTGGGAGGCTTCTCCTAATACTCTTGACATTTTTCAGCTTTCCTACAACAAAACCTCTAATTAGATCCTTGAATAAACACCACAAAAATATGCCTTAAAACCTTACCCTTCATATATATATTGGAGGCGGAACCAAGCAAACAAACATTATAAACAGTCTCCTTTGAAACACTGTCGAGCTCGGAGCCAAAACCATTATTAAGATTACAATAATAACAAGCAGGACCAGAGTCGAAACTGGAATGGCAATCGGAACCAAAACCGAAATGGAAACTGATTTGGTTTCTTTCAGATTTTTTTCTAATTTCATACTTAGTTCCGGTTCCGGTTCCGGTTCCACCTAGGTTATCGATATTTTGAAAGAATGCTTCTTACTATAAGTAGAGTTGGAGACACGATTAAAATGAAATTGATACTTATTGGAAAACATGGTTCAAAGTCTAGATCAATTCCAATCCCACTCCCCCCTAAAACAACCATGATGTCATAAGTGATTTTAATAGTTTGATAAATAACTTCATGATTTAAGGACTAGGTCATATCAAAACAAAAGGGGGCTTAAATATAACCTAATAAGACCATCCCTATATGACTGAAAGGCGACTCTAGTTTTAGGGCATCATATTTAAATTAAAACATGAACACAGAAATGCATCAAAACCCTAAACTAAAAACCCTCGATATATAAAAACTAGGGCACAAATTTAACCCTATTTAAATTAACCAGACTGAATGCGCAATAGATTCCTATGTAAAAACAATATTTTAAAAAAACCCTCCTCACTACAAAAACCGTAATTTAACCTACACATTTAAAAACTAAAGCAGCACGATGCGATCATGATTAAAAACGTGAAAACGACCGTGTTGAAAACAAAACAGACGAGAAACAACCAAAAAAGTTAAATGAAAACAAGAAAACCTAAACAAAAGAGAAAAAATCTGAAACACACGAACTTATAGAGGAAATCGCACGAAACCAAGATGAACAGAAACAAAAAAAAATACGAAAATAAAAAGAAGAACGAGAATAGAAAACCCTACCTCAAATGAAAATAAATAGGCCAACCTCCTGAAGCAATCTGCGTGCAACTGTCTCTCTATCAATTGATTCACTTGCACAAAAGCTTCACTGCAACTCTGGTTCACTCTTCAATCTCTTAACAATAATGGTAATAACTATGCGTTAATCCCTAATTAAGGTAAAACTCAGAGTTTCACACATGTATGGCACTTTTCATCAATGCAATAAATGTAGCAAAGTGGAGCCAAAACTGCAGAAGGAATTGGCACATTACTGTTGTGCGACTTTAGTAAAATTCAACGACCAAGAAATAGCAGGAGCGGAATTGGAATGAAAAATGTTTCAGAAACTTGTTTAACTTTCCAACTTGGTTCCGATTCTGGTTCCAGTTCCAAAGAAGAAAGAAAAACAAAACATCAACATAAAACAAAAGGACCGAAACAAGAAAACTTAACACAAAAACCTAGTTTAAAATGAAAGACCCAAAAGCAGAGGCGGAGGCGGGATGAAATTTGATTTTGAAACTTTGAATAAATTTGGACTTAACTTCCACTCCGACTCTGGCTCCGACAAAGACAAAAAAAAATGGTTCAAAAGAAAGACTGTCAGGATGGGGATCGGAATGAGTTTTGAAAGAAGTTTCAAAACCCAATTCAGTTCCGGATTCGATTCTGACAAAATAAACCAAAGAAAACAAAGTATTGGAAAAGAAAGACTCCAAACTTTGTTTGAAAAACAACGAAGGATGAAAAAATAAAGGGGGACCCATTTTGACCAAAGCAAAAGATGGGGTGGTTATGCAAGGCATAAAAAATGGTGACTCGGCTGGAAAAATGGTTTACCTATTTTCAAGATACCCAAAGAAAATTTCAATCACCCTAAAACTACTTGGTTTATGAAGCATGCTAGCTTGAATAAGATCAGATATATCTAGAATAAGGTTGAGCTGGAATCTCAGATGTATGTGCTCATGAGTTATTTCTGAATCTGAGTGTGTGCATATATTGTGCATCATTCTTTTATAGATACTTTCTCTAATCCTGAACAACTATACCTAAGATTCAATCTACATAAGTCGAGTCCTCTAACTATTGTGCAATAAAATCTTGGGTATTGCTCCACTGCCCGACAAGCATCCATAGCCCCAACAGAGATACCTCTAGTTCTCTTAAATCATTGCTCTACTGCCAGCTAGGCATCCATAGCCCCGATAGAGTTACTTGATTACCCATTTGATATTGAGTTTGTCTTTTCTTTCTTTCTTTTCATTATCATTCTTTTACTCAAGCTTCATTTGTGGAGATCTTTTATGCACCTTCCTCAATACTCAGACACAATGGATCTGAAATGTGGGTTGAGAACTACAGTGGATTTCATGATTGTCTTGGAATTGGATTTTTCACTTTAATCAAAGGTAGAACCATCCTAAACAGATACACATTTACTTAAGTAGATTTTTTTCTAATTTGGTGACAAATTTTTTATCATAATTCTTGAGATATTCACAATTTATCTTTTATCCTTAATAAATTTTCAAACCAAATTAGAATGACAATAAAACATAAGCTTTAGGAAAAAATCCTTTTTAGTGATGATGATGAAAATACCTAAACCAACTTTTCTCCTAGTACCAATAGCATACTTTGAATAACAACCCCTTGTCTTGAGATGAACAAAAATGAAGATCCCCAATGAAACAAGACAAAACAAACAAATAAAAACAAAGAAAGAGAACAAACAAAAAAAAAACTTACAAAAAACAAAAACTAAAAATAAAAGCTTAATTACATATGATACAATATAATACATTTTCCTTAAAACATCAGACCTTCTATGCACCAAAATAGTGCTTGAGAAACTGACCATTAACTGGTAATGGAACAGGCTCTCCTATTGAGGTACTTAAATGAAAAACATTCACGCCTAGTGTCTCAACCACTTGATACGAACCTAACTAGAGTCTATCAAACTTCTAGTGATATCCTTTCTTTTCTCTGGCCTTATCCCATAGTAACACAAGATTTGATATCCTAAAAGATTTTATCTTGGCTCTTTTGTCAAACCAACGTTTGACAACAATCTGATGCTTAGAGAATTGTTGCAAAGCAACATCTCTTTGCTCTTCCATGTTAAGAAAATTAAGTAATCTAACCTCAATCCTATCATCCTTGGTATAAAATTCTTGCATGAACTTAAGAATAGGTATCTATAAATGGATTGGGAAGATAGGGTATTGGCCATAGACTAACTTAAAAGGTGAATTTCCTAGAGCTGCTTTGATTCTGGTTTAATCTGCCCATAAAGCAAATCTCAACTGGGTGTGTTAGTCTCTAGGATTGTTTTCTAGTAATTTTTTTATCACTTCCAACAAGATTTTATTAGTGGACTCAGCCACTCCATTTCCCTAAGGGTAGTAATTAGATGAATACTTCAAAATAATTTTATGCTCATATGCCCATTGAATGAATTCGGCAGAAGAAAAAGCAGGGCCATTATCACATACTAGAGCAAATGGAACTCCAAACTTGGTTGTGATGCTCTCAATCAAAACTTGATAACCACCTCTGTGGTGCTATTTTTGTAGGGCTGGGCCTCAGTCCAGCGTGTACTACTTAGTCAGTTGCAGTCAAGATGAATTTATGTCCTGCAAAAGAATTGGGATTAATAACACCTACAAAATCCAAGGCCCATTGAGCAAATGACCTTACCTCATACACTAGTTGCAAAGGCATTGCAAGATTTATTTCCCTAGGTGCAGAAGTTTGGCATACATGATAGGTTCTGACATGTTGGTGTGTATCCTGAAATACATAAGGACAATAATAGACTGATCTAAGAATTTGATGAGCCAAAGCATCTGCAGATCCATGTCTTGTCCCATGTCTTCCATGAAACTCAGAAATATTATGCTTGGCCTCTTGCTAATCTAAACAACGCAAGTAGATCCCTTGAAAATTCTTTGTGTAGATGGATCCCCCTTTAAGCATGTAGTGAGCACTCTTCATCCTTAATTCTCTCCTCTGAGTAGCATTCATTCCTTCTGGACATCTATTATTAAGGAGGAAGAAAATCAAGTCTGTAGACTAGGGATCCTTAGTAAATGACTGGACGGTGTACTGCTGACAAGTGATATTTTTGTCCACCTCAGCCATTGCTTTTGACAAACCCTGCCCTTGAACAAGTTTCATCGAATGAATCTTTAAGTCAAATTCTTGTAGAATTTCCATCCACTTTCCTCTTCGTTCTCCTAATTCACTTTGCATCAAAAGAGACTTTACAGCTAGATCTGGAACTATAGCCATTACTTGACTTTGAAGAATGTAATGTCTGAACTTCTTTACCGCTCGTACTAATGCAAAGGCTTGTTTCTCCAGTGGCGAGTATCTCACTTCTTTATTTTTAAATGGAGAGCTCATGAAGGCAATAGGTCTTTCTTCTCCCTCTCCTCTTAGTTGTGTTAACACAACTGCACATGAATGGTCAGATGCAAAAGAATAAATATAAAAAGGCTTTAAATAATCTGGTCTTGTCAAAATAGGTGCCTCAGATATAGACTATTTGATCTGCGAGAAAGCAGATTTAGCCTCTTCACTCTACTCAATCTTTGCCTCTTTCTTCATCATTTCATTTAGAGGTTTGACAATCTCTGCAAACCCTATTATAAACTTTCTAACAAAATTGATCCTACCGAAGAAGGATCTCATTTCTTTCTTGCTACGTGGCCTTGTCAATTTCAAGTTGGCCTCCACTCGATCAGGGTCTATGGATATCCCTTCTTCTGATATGATGTGACCCAAGAGTTTCCCTTCAGATACTCCAAACACACACTTCTTTGGATTAAGAGAGACACCATAACTTATACATTTCTTGATAACCTTTTTCAAATCAGCAACATGGTCTTCTCTATTCCTAGAGAAGATGGATAAATAATCTACATAAATAATAATACACTTCCCTATAAAATCCTTGAAAACTACATCCATTCCCCTTTGAAAGGTTGCTCTAGCATTGATAAGACCGAATGGCATCCTCCGATAGGTAAATGTGCCCCATTTGGTGGTGAAAGTTGTCTTCATTCTATCCTCATGACTGACAAGAACCTGATTGTAACCAGAATAGCCATCTAAAAATCACATCATCTGAGATCCATTAACCTTTTGTAATACTTCATCCAGAGAGGGCAACAGGTAATTATCTTTCTCAGAGGCTTTGTTTAGATTCCTGAAATCAACACATAATTTGATCTCACCATTATTTTTGTGTACAGGAACTAGATTTTCCACCCAGGTAGAATGTCTAACAGGAAAGATTATCCTTCCAAATAGGAGCTTTTGCACCTCTTTCTAAATTAGGGGCTCAATTAAAGCATTGACTGGGCATTGTTTCTGATGAAAGGGCTTGGCTTCTAGCTTGAGAGGTATGTAATGTGTGATCACCGAAGTGTCAAAGATTTTTAGATCATCATAACTCCAAGCAATGGCTTCAATGTTCTGCTCCAAAAATTTAATTGTCTTGTCCTTAATTTCTTGAGGACAAGTCTTTCCTATGAGAACATTCCTCTCAGGTCCTGAGTGAATCAGATTGAAAGTTTCATATTTCCCTCCTTCACTCTATGTGGGCACCCTTTGATGAGCCCGTGGGTCAGAATCAAACATTCTTTCCAAAGCTACCATCCCTTTTGGAATGCTATTACTTTTCAAATCCAATATCCCTTCTTCACTCTCTTTCTCAGGATCCCAATCTCCCTGGTCTCTTTCAGATTCATCTATTATCTATCCTTGAAAAACATCATAACTTGCTATAAAGGCCAATATATGTTGATCATCATCAAATACCTGAAAATTTCAGACATTATCAGGGATTGCTGGAACTGAAATTAGTTCAACTAAAAATCTCTTTAGGTTAGAATATTGTATGGGTTCCAAGCTAGTAGCAACAACAAGTGCATATGCAATTTGATTAGCTTCTCTAGGGATCAGACTAATCCCAAAAGAATCTAAGTCTTTAATTAAATTCCAAAATCTATTTCAGTATGCAGCCAGTCTTTTGTTATGACATGTATACTAGCTATGTACCTATTTTACAATCACTTCAGAATCCCCCATAACTGTGAGAGCAGTAACCTTCTTTTTATGGGAAAACATAAGGCCTTGAGCAAGTGCTTCATACTCAGCCACATTGTTTGTGCAACCAAACTACAATTTGTAAGATGCAAAGTAAGTTTTCCCTTTTGGGTTAGTTAGTTCAATCCCTACTCTGCTTCCTTCTTTAGATTTGGAACCATCGAATTTAAGAGTCCACAGTTGGTCTTTGGCTGGGAGTTCTTTCTTTTTAGGGACAATAGGGGATGACTTACTTGGGATGTGTGGTGGCTCAAAATTTTTCTGGTCATCAGAAATTGACTTGGGACAAAGCTCACTTGAAGATTTTCCTATGTTTTCAACTTGCTCAAAAATCAGTTCCTGAGAAACTTCTTGGGTTAAATTGCAATCTGACTCATCTTTTATTAATGCCTTAGGCATTGGCAAATTATCTGGGGCAGGTAAATTGAATAGGAATTAAGAAACCTCAACCTCTTCTTGAATTTTAGAGCTCAGAACCTGAGTCTGCTCTACTGGTGAGGAATCTTCCTCTTGAGAAAGGCTCGTCCTGGTGAGAATGGTAGCATCCTTAACTTTAAAAGAAAACTTATTAACAGGGATATGGGGTTCCTCTTGACATATTTGTTGAGTCTAATCTACATGACTTAAGATATCTAGGCATGATTGGCATGTTAACTCCAAATGATTATGATAATGAATCCTACACCAATTAGGAAGTAACAAACTACTCAAAACAATTTCTTCTCCTAAAACCAGCTTATCTTGTTGCAATTTCTTTATTAGAACTTGTTGGTTGATGCAGATCATTGGGTCACTGTGTTCTAGGGGCAATGTATCCCCAAGATTAAGTACAGAGAAAGTAAGGACTTCCTCATTTTTGTAAACTCCTATCTCAATCTCAAAATATGCTACTTCATTTGAAGCATCATATTATGTAATCATGTGCTTGAGTCTTGGTTCACTCTCAATCCTTATTTGTGTTGCAACCCCCTTCCAGGGTAGCCACATGTGAGATAAATCCAAGGAAAAATATCCCCATATACTCTTCATTAGCTCCCGACTTAGGAGCATACCATATGTCTCTAGGATATCAACCACTTAGATATCTATGTAGGTTTGGATCCTTGGATCTGATCCAACCTGTACATGCATGTTCTTTAGTTCTTCTACAACATTAACCTTAGTTTTGTCTAACTGAATCACTTTCTTATTGGTTAGGATAGGACTTAATCCTAACTTCTTACATATTGAAAAGGGCATAACATTTCCTGATGCTCCAGAATCCAATAAACAATTATGCAAATTCTTTCCAAAAATCCTTAAACTTAAAAGAAAAGGTGGGGTACTGGTCTTACCTTTATAGATAGCTGCATTTGTCTCCTTCACGGGAGTCACTTTACCTTTTCCTTTTAAGTGGTCTGCCTCCTCTAGGGCCTTCAATACCACTTCACATTGAGTTGGACACCACTTCATGATGTCAAAGAATGAAAATGATGTCTTAAGTCTCTGTAGTTCTGCAATAAAATCAAATTCTGAATCATTCCTCACTTGATATTTAGGAAAAAGAGGCGGATTACCTCTATTCTGAGAGTCAGAAGGTCCCTCTAGTGGTGGTGGATTATTATCTGCATTTTGGTTAGGTGGGACTATATTCTTTGGAGGTGCAGATGTAGTAAATGGGCCCTTATTCTAATTTCTCAGAAAATGACCACCTTTGGACTGAAAGGCTTGGGCATCATACACATCCTCCTCTGGCCCATTGTCTCCCTGCATGGGAAATTGTTATTTCTCTTCAATATTTTCATAAGTCATAGCAGTACTTACTGGCCCATTGTATTGATTGGAGTTTCCTATTGGAGGATGGACATCAACTTGTGCAATCTTTACCATATTCTCCATTTCTGGGCAATTAACCTCAGAATGTGCTCCAGTATCGTGTAGCCTACACCAATTAGTCATGAAATTAAGGTCAGCTACATTAGCAGTATGTGGTCTCTCCTCACCTGACTGATAGTTATAGGGAACTCCCCCATTGTTAGGTCCAGTATTCCACTGCCTATTATTGTTGTTGAACCTCTAGTTATATCCTTTGTTCTGATTTTGGTAATTTTGGTTAGAGGAATTTTGATTCTGAAATTTTTGGTTGGTGCTCCGATTCCCATTCTGATTGGAGTAATTTCCCTAATTTTTGTAACCTCCCTGGTTCTGATAATTCTGATTTTGGTTGTGGGGAGGGTTTTTCCTAAGTTGTGCCATGTCATTAGACATTTGAGATAGAGTCTTCTTGAGAGTTTCTAGCTCACTGATCAGTTGAACAGTTTGTTCATTTTGCACATTCTGCACTATGGTTGGGGAATGAACATGGATTTATCCTCCCACTTGTTGTTGTTGATTTTGAGGTTGTTGGGAAGAATCTTGCATGCCATTGCCAAAAAAGGGCATGGTAGGTGGGGCTTGTATCTCAAACATAGGTCCATATTGGGAGTAAGACATCCCTAGGACAATGTTGTACAATGGTGGGTTAGGCATCTGATAATTCATGGAAGGGAGAGCTACTCCTAATCCTCTTGATTGTAGACTTATCTATTGTTGTAATTTGATAGATAGATGATAAACCTTAGATAGGGAGTCAATCTCATTGGGCTGATAAGTTCTCTACAAGAATAGGCCAATCAAAGGATCAACAACTATTAAGTATGCCTGAATGGCAATATTCTCAGCTACCAAGGAAGGGTCTTGCAACCTATGAAACATCCTTTGGAATCTAGTATTGAATAGAGGCAGTGGCTCATGATGTTCCTTTCTTATGGTGGCAAACTGGTGATACAAGATAGCAGGGCCGACATAAACCCAAAATTGATTAATGAATGCATTTTCTAAATTTATCCACCCCAGAATAGATCCTCGGGGAAAATTTAAGTACCAGTTATATGCCATATCGCCCAAACAATAAGGAAACAATCTACATACCACATCCTGATGATAAACTTGAGCTCGTGTACAAGCACCTTTGAACGCTTTTATGTGCTCCTCAACAATTCTTGATTCCCCATGTATGTACTTGGGACAAAACATTTTTGGGTTCTTTGGTAAGTCATGGATTGCTCTTGGAATAGTCCCTAATAGACAGGGGTTATTCACAAAATAAGCCATGGGTAGGATTGGTTGAGCAGGTAGTAAAATAGGTCGAATTGGTGGTGACACTGGCCTAACAGGTGGAGGTGATACTAGTCGAGCCAGTGGTGGTGATGTAGGTTGAACTAGTGGTGGTGTAGGTGGATTTGGTTGAAATCTAGGTGGAGTAAGCAGTGGTGGCAATGTAGGTATCAATATTCTACGAGCATGGGGTCTAAGTCTGACCTGGGTTTGAAGTTCTTCAAATGGTTCAGGATTAGTAGAGGATCTGAGAATCCTCCCGTATATCTCAGGTGAGAATGACAAAATGCGAGCCAGCTTCTTCCTTCAAGCCCTCCTTTTAGCGCTAGATCTGTTGATGGTAAAAATGACACAAACAACATTAAACAGAATATCTCTACTCTATTTCTCCTAAAAAAGAAAGACAACATATAGTAGCCTAACTCCCAAGGTCCTGGTAGTTGGTTCTCTACTGTCTGGTGTCACTCAATCGGTCCATGCAACTGTAATATTCAAGGGGCCTTTTTTGGTAATAAGGAATGCAAGCAATGACATATTCATCGTATTGTCTTTAATAAAAGAGGGGTTTTAAATAAAAGACAAAGATATACCAGGGCGTATATCAGCAAACATTGATAATACTTATCTAATATCTGAACATGTATCTTCAACAACAAATTTTCTTCCAACAGATCAAGAAAACCATAGCATGATGCAATTTACAGAATAATCCATACTATTGCATGCATCTAAGGTGCTTAATTTAACATCACAATCACACATCATAAATATTTCAAAGATAAAAGAACACACTTTCATTCGTTGCCAAGACCATAAATCAACAGACTTCAATAAATTCAATTCATAGATAATTTAATGAAATAATATTTAAATTTGGCTTCTTCTAATGATTTTAATCACATAAGAAACACTCATGCTTCAGCATAATCACTGGCATATAGATAGATTATAATTCATCAACCTTATCCAACAAAACTCAATTCCAACTCCATTTGGCGTAAAAAACCTGTAATTATATTCAACTATAAATAAAGTAACAGTGTATCTCTGTAAAAACTACAAAAAATTCTATCTCCTACTATCAGGTGGCTAATCTTATTCTCATTAGCCAACCCTTACAATATGATACCTCATAGGTATTTATAGATATACAAAAATCTGAAGTCCTTTCTATTTTAGGTTGATCCACCTTTTTAGGAATTAAATTCCTCTTGGAAACTCAGTTAAACTAGAAGAAAAGAATAGGGAGGAGAAAAGAAAGCCATGCACTCACAAACTGCCAGTTGTGCATGCAGAGGAGAAAAAATGAAACCATGCATGCATGAGGTTATCAATTATGCATGCGAAGCTGGCTTTGCAATGTACTCATCATAACTAGAGAAGACCTATTGAAGAACCTCCAAATCCGGCCCATCAACACAACTATCTTCAAATTTGATCCTTTCTAGCTCTGCAGTAGCAAACCCTCTCATGTCCTTTAGCTTGGTCAACTCCCTCTTAGCTTCTTTTACCTCTTCGTTAACATCCATTAATCAATCTAACAACATATCCTCTCCATCATCTCCTTTTTCAATGACCTCTTTAAACCTATCATCCCATTTTTCCTTTATTTGGTTCAAAGGTAAACCCTCCTTTACTGGTATATTAACATTCACTATGATAGCAATAACTGCTTCCAACTCCTCAAATTGTTCATTCAGATCCTTAATAGAATCTTGAACTTCACTTTTATGCCTGTATAGAAAGTTAGACCTAAATCGAAGTATACTGGAAGTCTTTTCCAAGAAATCTTTATTGTCCTCTTCAAGTATTGATTGTTCTAGAAGAGTGGAATTTGACAAATTTCTAACCTCCTTCAATCTCTGACTATATCCCCTGTACGCCTCCTCTTGTTCTCCCAATACTTTGACATACTGGTTCATTTCCTCTATTAGATCCTCCATCATTTTGTGGACCTCAAAACTATTTTCCAACACTTCACTTATTTCCTGATTTATCTTATCAGTCCACCTATCCAACATTTCTGCCTTACTCCTTACCTGTACCAAATCATCCACCTCTTTCTTACTAAGAAAAATTGGTGTTTCAATGGTGGAAATTTGTTGTCACCTCAGAGCATAAACACTTTTCAATAAAGAATGCAACTGATCTAATTGAGCCTTAAGCTCATCCTTTTTTTGCTTAGCTTTCATCATTTTGGATTGAGTGGATGAAGCTACCACATCTATCAAATTCATCTGTTGATCTTTGGTGGGTCTCCCTAAGTTAACTGTGCCCAACTAGTAATCAGTCAATTGCATGTCTCCTACATTCTTGTCCATCATTGGTATGGGACAATCAGCAACAATTTCTCCTCTGTCGGTGAGCCTAGTGGAATGTAGGATTTTGGCCTTCTTCTTGGGCCTTTCCTTTTCAATTTCCTTCATCATTTCATCCCAATTGAGAGGCTATGAAGGTGTCACTGATCTCTTCTGAAGATCCAATTTTAACCAAGTGGGAGCACCTGGAGTAGTGGTCATTATAGTTGAAGAAGAAGCAATAGTAGTAGTAGAGGGTGGTTGCACATTTACTTGAGGTTGAGAATCAACCCCTTGTCCCTCTTTCTGTTCTTGCTCCACATTTGTCTGAGCAAGCTTTTCAACTTCCTCTCTAACCTTCTGTTCTTGTATCCTCTTGTCTTCTTCTTCCTTTTTCAACTTTTCTTCTTCTAATCTCTTCTTCTCCAGTTCCTGATTTCTTTCTTCCTCCAATGCCTTAAGTCTTTCTGCATCTTCCTTTTCCTTTTATTATTGCTTGATTAGATCCTCGACATGTTTCTCCTTTTGTAGACATTTTTCTTCCTCTTTCTTTTGATAGGCCTCTTCAGCAAGCTTCAACTTTGCCACAAGAAATTCTCTTTCCCTTCACTACTTTGCCTTTTCTTCCTCCAAATCATGAATTTTCTGTATTAACTCCAGCTTATCATTATCTTCTTTGATCCTGAGCTCCTACTCCTTTTGTTTTTTTTGTTTTTCTATCTCATTAGCTCTTCATTTGGCTTATACCTATTATTGTTGGAGTAAGGCATCAATTGCCTTTTGCTTCTCTATGGCCTCTGCATGTGCTTGAGCATCTGAGGCTTTCTTTGCCTCCTCAAAAAGGGCCCATTGATCTTCCTCAGTTAGTACCTGTTCAATGTCCTCCTCTAGAGGCATATTTTCTTGTGCATCCTTCTATGACAAAGTCTCATCAAATTTCATTCCAACATCATGGATCTCCACCTCTTCTCCCTTTCCCTTCAAGGTCTCAATTGTATCATAAAGAGTGCCTCTTTACATTTCTTCACTTTTCTGCTTTGTAAGTGGGATTTGAGTAGATGACTCACCTAATGCTTGTGTTGAACCCATGGGTTTTATTTGGGCCTCCTTCTCCTATGCCTCCAGTTCATCTTGAGTCATTGCTTCAAGCTCAATCTCTTCAATGTCAAGAGGGAAGAACTCCAAAGGCTCCTTGGAAGGCAATTTCCTCTTGATTCTTTTGTATCCCTTCCCCTTCTTAGGAGCCAGTTCCTGAGGAGTTTTGGTTCTTAGGACAACCCAGTGAATACTTCTATCCAAAATTGGCCTCCCTATTTGCTTTATGTTAATGGTCTCCTCACCATCTCGGTTCACCAGATCCAAATTTTTGGTGCCAATATTTAATGCCTCATATGATGGGTCTAACACAACTCCGTCATCTAATATTGTATCAGGGATGTCATCTTTGATCCCAAGTTCTACCATGAGTGAGATGGGTAACCTCTCATAATTTTTCTTCCTAAGGTCATACTCATCTTGAAGATCACTCTAGAAATCTTCCAACAAGTTGAAATGTTTATTAAAAATAGAAGGCAACAAGGAATTCATTTTCTTCTTTGGGTCAAAGTACTTCCGAGCAGTGTACTAACCTAGTTTCAGATGTATCAATTCACTACAAACTACCTTAGCTCCCACAAGATGTTGGGAGTTGTATTCACCCAATTGCATTGGAAAATTATGACATCTTGTTTTATTGCTTCAATCCAAACCGGGCATTAACCCCTAGAGCTTGATATACAAATTCCATTAGAACTATCCTATTGCTGCAACATCTTGGGAGCAAATGGGGATGAGCTTCAAATCTAGCCAATCTAAAATAAGTGAACTTGGGATATTGGATATACCAACATCCTCATTCCGTGATAAAGGCCATAGATTCTTGGCTCAATCTATATCCTGCATCCCCATTAAGCTGGTTAATGATTACATATAATAATGCATCATTAACCCTTCTAAATTGTGTTTCAGACATTTGTAGAGATAGCTGTTCATAATGGTCCCATACTTTCCTTTGTCCATCTGCTTCTCCCAATATCCCCACTCTATTCAATCCTGGAAAGATGCCTCCTCTAGTTTCTGGATAAACAACATAGGAAGTCATAAAGAAGCATTTGGTTTCCCTTATCCTTGTTAACTAGTCATGAATAGCATCAGAGACAACCATTGGCCAATCAAACTATTGTTTGCCATTAAAGATGGTCTGAATGAAGGGAAACATCCATTCCTTGAAGTGAAATGCATCCCTCTTCCCAAAGACTCTAGACAACATCATGATCAGGTTTGATACTTCTTTGTAGAATTTTGTCCTCTTTGGTTGATCACGAAGCTTGGTCAGAGACTTCTTCTCTGTTCTCAACCATTTCTTGTTCAAGTGAGCTTTGTTGGTCTCCTTGTATTTGGTATATTTCTCTAAAGCTTCTGCCTCCTTTAACTGTACCAGTTTTTTTGGATCCGAGACACTAAACATGTGTTGAAACATTTAAGGAGTTAAATCAATAATAACATTGTCCTGCGAATCCATACACTGCCTAGTGGCTAGACTGTAAGCCCCTGCTGCTGTTAGAATCAACTCCGGGCACTGGATAGATAGAGGAAATAAGGTGATGTGAGCCAAACTAGACTCAACTATTCTTTGAGTTCTCCTTGTTATATCCTCTGTGAATGTTTCCGAATATAACTCCCCAAAATTGTATGAGCCTAGATTGGTGTCAGTTATATCAGACCAATCTGATTCCACTTTGCTTATAGTGACAACGAGACCCCTATGATTATACCTCAAAGTATAAGGTAGATGCTCCAGATTTATCTTCTTGGGCTTAGTTGTTGCCTTTGATGTTTCGGTAGGCGGATTCCTTTGGGAAGCTTCTCCTGATACTCCTGACATGTTTTAGCTTTCCTGCAACAAAACCTCTAATTAGATCCTTGAATAAACTCCACAAAAATATGCCTTAAAACCTTACCCTTCATATATATATTGGAGGCGGAACCAAGCAAACAAACATTATAAACAGTCTCCTTTGAAACACTGTCGAGCTCGGAGCCAAAACCATTATTAAGATTACAATAATAACAAGCAGGACCAGAGTCGAAACTGGAATGGCAATCGGAACCAAAACCGAAATGGAAACTGATTTGGTTTCTTTCAGATTTTTTTCTAATTTCATATTCAGTTTCAATTTTGCTTCCGCTTCCGCCTAGGTTATCGATATTTTGAAAGAATGCTTCTTACTATAAGTGGAGTTGGAGATGGGATGAAAATGGAATCGATACTTATTGGAAAACATGGTTCAAAGTCTAGATCAATTATGATCCCGCTCCCGCCTAAAACAACCATGACATCATAAGTGATTTTAACAGTTTGATAAATAACTTCATGATTTAAGGACTAGGTCATATCAAAATGAAAGGGGGCTTAAATATAACCTAATAAGACCATCCCTATATGACCGAAAGGCGACTCTAATTTTAGGGCATCATATTTAAATTAAAACACGAACAGAGAAATGCATCAAAACCCTAAACTAAAAAACCTCAATATATAAAAACTAGGGCACAAATTTAACCCTATTTAAATTAACTAGACTGAATGCCCAATAGATTCCTAAGTAAAAACAAGATTTAAAAAAAACCCTCCTCACTGCAAAACCCGTAATTTAACCTATGCATTTAAAAACTAAAGCAGCACGATGCGATCACGATTAAAAACATGAAAATGACCGTGTTGAAAAACAAACTGACAAGAAACAACCAGAAAAGTTAAATGAAAACAAGAAAACCTAAACAAAATAGAAACAATCTAAAACACATGAACTTATAGAGGAAATCGCTCGAAACCAAGGAAAAAAAAAACAAAAATAAAAAGAAGAAAGAGAATAGAAAACCCTACCTCGAACGCAAGTAAATAGGCCAACCTCCTGAAGCAATCTGTGCGCAACTGTCTCTCTATCAATCGATTCACTCACACAAAAGCTTCATTGCAACTCTGGTTCACTCTTCAATCTCTTAACAATAATGGTAATAACTATGTGTTAATCCCTAATTAAGGTAAAACTCAGAGTTTCACGAATGCATGGCACTTGTCATCAATGCAATAAATGCAGCAAAGCGGAGACGAAACTGCAGAAGGAACTGGCACAATACTGTTGTGCGACTTTAGTAAAAGTCAACGACCAAGAAACGGCGAGAGCGGAATTAGAATGAAAAATATTTAGGAAACTTGTTTAACTTTCCAACTTGGTTCCAGTTTCGGTTCCGCAAACAAAGAAGAAAGCAAAAAAAAACATCAACATAAAACAAAAGGACCGAAACAAGAAAACTTAACACAAAAACCAAGTTTAAAATGAAAGACCCAAAAGCGGAGGTGGAGGCAGGATGAAATTTGATTTTGAAATTTTGAATAAATTCGGACTTAACTTCCACTTCGGCTCCGGCTCTGACAAAGAAAAAACAAAAAATTTCAAAAGAAAGACTATCGAGATGGGGATCGAAATGAGTTTTGAAAGAAGTTTCAAAACCCGATTCAGTTCTGGTTCCGATTCTGACATAATAAACCAAAGAAAACAAAGTATTGGAAAAGAAATACTCCAAAATTTGTTTGAAAAAACAACCAAGGATAAAAACATAAAGGGGGACCCATTTTTACCAAGGGAAAAGATGGGGTGGTTATGGAAGGCATAACAGGAGAGACTTGAGAGAGAGAGAGAGAGAGAGAGACGGTAGAGGATAGAGGGTATATGGGTTAAGGTTAAATGGTAGAGGAGAGAGAGATAGGAGTGAGAGAGAGAGAGTTGAGAGAGGGAGAGGGGGTGGGAGGGAGAGACTAGAGAGAGAGAAAGTTGAGAGAGGGAGAGGGTGTGGGAGGGAGTGACCTAAGAGAGGGAGAGAAGGATAGAAGAGGAGGGATGGACATAGATATGTGAGGATTGACAATCCAATTTATAGGGTAGAGGGTTGATAATTGATGGTATAGGGTAATGGGTTGAGGGTAGATGGTGTAAGTGTTTAGGGTTAATGTTTTAGGGGGTAGGGTAGAGGGTATAAGGGTTAAGGGTAGATAGTAGAGGGGAGAGAGATATTATTGAGTGAGAGAGAGAGAGAGAGAGAGTTGAAAGAGGGAGGGAGAGGGGGTAGAAGGGAGAGACTTGAGAGAAAGAGGGAGGGAGGGAGTGGGAGAGAGATAGAGGGTAGAGGATAGAGGGTATAAGGGTTAAGGGTAAATGGTAGAGGGGAGAGAGATATGAGTGAGAGAGAGAGTTGAGGGTGGGAGAGAGAGAATTGAGAGAGGGAGGGAGAGAGAAAGAGAGGGGGTGGGAGAGAGAATTGAGAGAGATGTAGAGAGAGAGGGGGGAGAGAGATGGTGAGAAAGAGAGATTTATTTTAGGTACAAAGGGAGACTTGAGAGTGTGAGGGGGGTGTGAGGGAGAGAAGGGGGTGGGAGAGAGATAACTGAGAGAGAGGGAGAGAGAGACGGGGGAGAGAGATGGTGAGAAATAGAGAGTTATATAGGTAGGGTTCCAAAGGGAGAGACTTCAGAGTGTGAGGGGGTGAGAGGGAGAGAGGGGGGTGGGAGAGAGAGTGTGAGAGAGAGATGGGAGAGAGAGAGAGATACGGTGAGAAAGAGAGATTTATGTAGGTAGGGTGCCAAAGGGAGAGACTTCAGAGTGTGAGGGGGTGAGAGGGAGAGACTAGAGAGATAGGTAGTGAGAGGGAGTGTGAAAGAGAGGGAGTGGGAGAGAGAGGGAGAGGGTGTGGGATGTAGTGACTTGAGAAAGAGAGGGAGAGGGTGTGGGATGGAGTGACTTGAGAAAGAGAGGGAGAGAAATAGGGGGGTAGAGGGTTTAAGGATTTAGGGTGTAACGGTTTAGTGTTGATGGTTTAGGGTTGAGGGTAGAGAGTTTAGGGTTTAGGGTAATGGTTTGAGGGTACATGGTTGAAGGTTTAGGGTTGAGGGTCCAATGTATAGGGTAGAGGGTATAAGGGTTGAGGATTGAGGGATTAAGGGTTGAGGGTTGAGAATTGAGGGTTGAATATTTAAGGGAGAGACAGAGGGAGTGGGAGAGAGGGAGGGAGAGGGAGATGGTGATAAAGAGGGGAGGGAGGAGGAGGGAGGGAGGGAGGAGGAGGGAGGGAGGGAGAGGGAGGGAGGGAGGTGGGAGATAGAGTGGGAAGAGATGGAGAGGGGAGAGGAGGGAGAGAGGGATAGAGGACAGAGAGAAAGAGGAAGAGAGGAGAGAGGGAGGGAGGAAGAGTGGGGAGAGGAGAGAGTGGAGAGAGTGGGTATGGGGTTTAGGGTCTAGGGGAGGGAGAGTGGAGGAAAGATGGAGGAGGTGGGAGAGGGGAGAGGAGGGAGTGGAAGAGGAGGGATAGGGGAGAGTGGGAGAGAGCGGATAGATTGGGTTTTGGTTTAGGGAGAGGAGAGAGGGAGGGAGACAAACAGAGGGAGAGTGGGAGAGGGAGGGAGATAGACAGGAGGAGAGAGGGAGACAAAGAGAGTGGGAGAAAGAGAGAGTGGGAGAAAGAGAGAGTGGGAGAGAGAGAGAGGGGGGGAGAGAGAGAGAGAGTGAGAGAGGGAAAGAGTGGGAAAATGATAGAGTGGGAGAGAGGTAGAGAGGGAGGGAGTGGGAGAGACTGAGGGAGTGGGAGAGAGGGAGGGAGTGGGAGGGAGTGGGAGAGAGATAGAGGGTATAGGATAGAGGGTATAAGTGTTATAGGTAAAGGGTAGATAGGAGAGAGATAGAATTAGGGTTTAGGGTTGAGGGTATAAGATTTAAGGGTAGAGAGATAGAATTAGGGTATAAAGGTAGAGGGGAGAGAGATATAATTAGGGTAGAGAGTATAGACAAAGAGAGAGAAAATAAATCTATAAAAAAACCAACTTTCTCATAATGTGAGCACGTTTTGAAGAAGTAGAGATATGACCATTTTTAGAAATAAATAGCGCGCTCGCATTGTAACATGAGTGCATTTTTCCTTGCTCTAAAATGGTAAAAAAATTTACCCATGATCTCGGCCCACATTCTGCATATTCTCCTGGTTCTATGTGTGCTCCGATAAAAAGTAGCTTTTTGATGATGTTGTGAAGTGTGCATGCATGTGTTTCACATTCCACAACCTTTTTCATGATCTTTCCACCACCTTTGCATGAAATAGCAGAGTTTTCACATTGAAAGGCATATAATATCAATTCAAGTTTGAATTCCAGCGAAAATTGATATACAATTGAAATTTGGAGGGGAACAAGCTTTTGAAAAAGTCAAATTGTTGAGGAGTTTGAAGAAAGAAGAAGCAAAGGATATATAATTGGGTAGAACTCCTCCATTTGAAACTCTAGTTTTGTAGGTATGTGAAATCTTTACACATTTTCTTTCATTCTATTATGGCTTGCTTTCATTTTTTTTGTTTTGCATATTCCATGTTGATAATTATTTTTTTGTCATTACAACCTTAGGTTGTCAATGGAAATTTTAAATTACACAATTCTATACACTTTCCAATTAAATTTTTAAACCACATCTATACAAACCAGTTGATTGCCTTGTCTATGCTACCAAATTTTCCATATGAGTCTCTAAAAATTTGGAATATACTCCTCCCACATTGATAGCACTGATTTAAAATATTTTGGTTTTCATATCTATTTTTAAATTACCTCATCAATAAAGCTACCTAATCACCTATGTTGTCATCTATTTTAAAAATGTTTCCTTGATTAGTCTACCTACAAGGGATTCTAACCCTTCTCTCCACTATTTCAAGACTCTTTATTCAAGGATAAGTTAGCAAAATGGGGAAAGGTGCAGCCTATCTTGTAGAGAATCTACCAAAAAAAAAATCCATCAAGGGTACTTTGATGAAATGCTATATGAAGAAAACAACTTAACTCAATCTCACTCCAACCAACTTATCAAAACTGAACCAAATCTCAACTTGTCTAGACAATTAGGACTCCTTTACCTTCACAAAACTCATGGATAGAAGACATCAAACTGAGTTCTAAGCACACAATCCGTTAAAAACTTCTCAAACACTTTAAATAGCATCAATTTAATTGGTTCAACCCAATTCCCAACTTTTATATATTCAATATGAAAACTTCTCAAAAAAGACTCTCCTAATCAGCAAACTAGGCCCTTTTAGGCCCTATCAATAAGAAAATTATCAATTCCAAGCCTATTTCCACTTCTTAATTCTTTAAACATGCATAAATATATTTGTAGAACATGAAGGAATCATTCTCCAAACTTAATTCATGATAACTCATCAAACATGTATCCTAAACCACCATTCTTGATTGAAAATTAGGACTGTTACATCACTATCATGGTAGGACAGTCATTAAATGGACTTGAAAAACTTGAAAACTCACCAAAACAATCTTGAAATAGATTCAAAATACCCCTAAACACATTTTAAAAACAATATCTTCAAGAAGGAATCAAAAACCATAAACAAATTATTTAATTCTCACTGTACATTGTGCTTTTTCCTGATTTTTCGCCAAAATATGGCCTAGGGCATCATTATTTTAAAAGATAACTATCACCACTTGGTCTGAAACTTTGAGAAATGAAAGAGTACACAAAAAAAAGACCTTCTTACTAAATTTCAAGTGATTCCATCAGTTAGAATAAGAGAAATGCAATTTTCTTTTAATTATATTTACCTTAGCAAGGGTTTTGAACCGTCTTTATTAAACAAGCCATAACTTACTCAAATTTGCATGAAATTAAGTGAGACAAAAGGGAGAATGATGTAGACTCATATATTAATCATTTAAAATTACTACCATAAAAAAATATGGCTTTATGAGGCCATAAAAGTCTTCACAATTCTGTTTTACCAGCAAAAACATAGAAAATTGAATATAAAACAAGGTCTCTTTATTGTTTTCTCCATTATTTACATCCCCTTTACCTCTTGCTCGAGCTTCTCCATCAATTTAATTTTTTTCCTGACCATATCAAATGACCCAAACCAACCTTTCACCTACTTGACTCCTAAACTTCCAAATTTTTCCATTTGTCAATTTTTGCATTTTTACCTTGACAACAATTTTGCAAGATTTGATTTTTTCCCACTTTTCAATCCCTCAACGCCTAAGAACCACCTTGAAATTAAGTAATTACATGCTGAAAAGTTCCACCATGACCTTGTTCTAAGAAAAAAACACCTAGAACCTATTTTGGACCTCTTTTTACAACATTTTACAATTTTTACAAGTTGGATAAAACAACCTATCTAAACGTTCATCTAATGACTCAAACACCATGAACTAATATTCATCTCATTACAATGCTACAGGTAAAATTATCTGTCGTGCTGAAGAAATGAACAAGGAGTAAACTAACAAATGAAGAGCTCCAAACCTTCAAATAAAAGGAGAGAGAACGGTTGAGGGAATATCGTGAAAAGAAGAAAATGGAAATAATTGATGAAAATAAGCCAATTGAAGAGGAACCTTAACCGTTAAAAAAAGAAAAAAAATTGGAAGCACAAAGGGAATAAATGCGAAAGCATCATTGTAGGACATATTCAGATACCATAGTTGGAGACACACCCTCTATCGAAAGTGAATACGAAGGGGTCACACCATTAAGCACAAGCGAATATGGAGGGACGCCATCTACCACAAGTGAATATAGAGGGACACCATCTACCACAAGTGAATATGGTTGGACACCATCCACCACATCTCAATTTGAGATTATATCATCACTCGGATTTGATGAAGAAGTTATGCCATCATCCCCATGTGAACCTCAAGGTATGTCTTCTACTCCACCCTCTATCCAAGGTATGCAATCTAGCCCACCTCAATTAAATATTGATGAAATTGCTAATGTTGAGATGTATGTGCCTAGGAGACCACCACCTAGAATTTTGTGTAGAAATCTAAAGTATTTGATTAATATTGATGAGGATATTTTGTAGCACATGGAAGGTAAGATTCCAACATGCACTTGTAGAAGATATGCTGATAAGATTTGGAAAATCTTATTTGAAAGGCTAAATGAGACCGCAAGATGTCAACTATTTGTTGAAATGATGAGGGTTTAAAGTACATAAACATCATGAAGAATCTTGGGTTGAGAACATCGAATGCATCAAGTGAAAAACTATTGTGAATAATCTAATGGATGCTTATGAGAGTGTGGGTAAGACCTCACGCTCAAAGGATAGTAATGTCACCCGATGTGTCATTACATTGACTTTGGTAAGCAATCAAACAAAGAGAGCTCGTCTCATTAAAATAATGAGTGAACAAATGAGAATTAGTAGAAAAAATTTATCAGAAGTCGTTCAAAGGCAGGAAAGAATTGAGGGCACCGATTCAAATGAATTATGGGCATTCTCGAGGAGGCTGCCACAAAAAGATAAAAAAGTTGTTGAAGCATTGAGAACACTAATTGAAGAGCATTGGAAGAATAACATAAGGCCATCTCTGAATCAAAGGGATTTCATAAGAAGGAGAATCGGTAGTCGACATTGTGAGCCACATCCAAAGAATTTTTTGGATACGACTCAAACCCAATTTTTTCATAAATTTCAAAATGATTATCCTCAAATTAGTATTTATCAAAGATTTTTTGAAATGATTAAACCTTTTTATGTCAATATAAATCACACACACACTACTTTTTGTTGTAGACTACATATTGAATTCTCTAACCATTATGATGTTTATTTTTCTATATGTTTAGATTTGCATACTAACAATTTTTTGCAGGATTGTGGCATAGAAGCCCCACCAAAATCTTCAAGAGATTTCTTATCAAAAAAATTATGTGAAATAGAGGATGGCCAAATATTCTACAGGACAACATGCTTGGATTGTTCATGTGAGCGTTGTGGTGGCTTGTAGCGTATGCCAGTATGTAAACATATGGAAAGCACAAATGAGTTGGGAAAGAAACTAGTAAAGTTCGGGAAGTATAAAACAATGAAATACGTTACAAAAGATGGGTCTCAAGAAAAAGGGTATGATTTGGTTATTGAGAAGATTCCAATGTATCATTTTATGTCCATGTTTCGTGACAATATAGTTTCTGAGTATGCAAGGCATACCCATAAAGCCTGATGGATGGACACACAATTCAAGCTATGCAAGGACACCTTTCCAATTGGTAGCACAGTATCAATGGTTGAATTTGCTGAGAACTACACTCTATATCCATAGTGTGAGGTGTAGTCATAGTATTACAACTCCAAATAGGTTTTGATATTTGTACACATAGCATTCATTCATGCAACTAATAGTACAGAGGACCAAAGGAAGGTATTAAGGGAGTATCACTTTTATATTAGTGTTTTGATTGCACACATTCTCCAGAGTTCATGCAAGGTTGCTTCCAGATGTTCTAAAATGATTTGGCTCAGAGGGGCATAGCATATGGTCAGCATATAATATGGTCAGATAACTGTGCAACATAGTCCAAGAACACGTGCATATTTTATTGGTTGTCCAAGATGCATCTCACTACAGGTGTTCAACATATGTGGAAATTTTTTGAGGCTGAGCATGGAAAGGGGGAGCATGATGGTGCAGGAGAATGCGTGAAAAGAGAATTAGCATGGGGTGATCCCACAATACTAGTTTACAATTTTTGGGCAAACTGGACACCGAACTAATTTTTTTAACTAAATCTTCACTTTCGGGCTCCTATAGCGGCTAAACAGTGAGGAATTTGAAGATGAAAACTAGTGATTTGTGACGTTTTGTCTATAGATTCTAAATATATTATTTTCATTATTTTTGGAATCAGATTGCACTTATTTTTCCATCTCCTTCGAAAACTAGTTTTTTTTTTTTTAACTGCATTTTTAAGGAGTGATGCTCACCGTATACAACATAACATTTTTTGTATGAAGGATAAAATTCTAATTTTTTTGAATTTAGATTTGTAACTACGATATCTAGCAGTTTCATTTGGTTTTATAGTGTTTTATTGAATATTTTTTCCTTAATTAAGTTTTGAAGTCAAACTAATTACAATTCAAACATAGGCAGATTGTATACAACACAACTTTTTCTCTATGTATCAAAATTCTTTTCTTTTTTTTCGATCAAGGACATCAATACCTAGCACGCACATATTTTTTAGAATTATTTTGATAATCTACTAGTTTTCCACATGTGAAAAATAGAGAGCTTTATTTTCAGTGAAAAACTATTTTTAATCAAACTAAAAAAATAAATACATAATAAAACCAAAACATATTAAAATTATATTCGTTGGATAGCTCGTTCTGAGGACTACCATAATCTAGTTGGGTCTATGAAGTCTCCTCCATTTTCATCCTCAACCTGAGCTTCGAAGGGAAAAAATCTGTAGTTTTTTGGCGCCAAGAGGGGAGAATAGGGGAAAAGGGAGGTTCTAGCGAACCCCTAGGGGTTCATTCGAACCCTAGTTTATTTGAACCCCCTTTCTATAAGCATTTTTTTCCTTATTTTTTCAGGAAATGTGAGACCCAGCATTAAATGGGTTCACTCGAAGGGGGGGTTCTATCAAACCCTATTTGGGTTCGCTCGAACTAGAAGTTCGTTCGAACCCCCAAAAACCAATTTTTTTTGCATGGGGTCATTTTCTGCAACTTTTCCTTCCTAATTCAAATTGTAAACCACTTTTGTGGGTTCACCCCATGAGAAGAGTTAAAGTATAATGACAGTGCAAAGTTGATAGATGCAAGATCAATCATCGAGTGGTGTAATGATTCAATGGGTCTAGGTAATGAAGGTATGTCTTCATTTCTTAGATTTTTTTGGTTGATGGATGCTACCAACATTGCACTATATGAGGATTGTTGTACACTAACAGGATAGAGTGAGCTACACTCTTTCCTTAGCTCAAATGCAGGTTCATGGAGTATCGATACATAGAAGATGAAATTCTTTTGTTCTTCATGTACAATGCAAGCCTCGAATGATTGTGAGTCAGAGGAGTGGGTTGACAAATGGTTGAAAAGTTATCTTAGCCCACTTTAGACATATCTCCCTCCAACGGAATTAGAACTAACACAAATGGAATCATCGGTCGAATTTGACCACGTATCAAACCTAGTTCAACCATGTAATATATCTACTTAGTATTTGAAATTCCATATTGTTATCTTACTTTGTACTGTATTCGTAATGTTGACTAAGTTCAAGAGATTTGTTGCACATATAAATGCAGGGCATGTTTATGCAGTTATTGCAAATGAAGAAAATGAAGAGGGAACATACTATTACTTGTGTCATTGTGTTGAGGCCAAAAATAAATTGGAGGCCCCAATTATAGATGGAGAAAACATTGAATACCCTACAGGCTCAGTTGTTGTTACTAGAATGTGGCTTAGAAGGTACCCACATAAGAGTGTTAAACATTGGTTGTTTCAGGACTTTGACACACATTGTAAGATTCTTCATTACTCGAACCTTGTCATGGCATCCAATGTTCATTTTACCAAATATGGGGTTAGACCTTTGAACAAGACCTTGTGGAAGGTCTGTGAGTCTGACCATGAGGCAATACTTGATACAATAAAGAGTAGAGCATACCCGGATGGTTTGTTGGATTAATTTGTGAGTATATGCACATTGGTTCTTATTAATTTTATACTTGTATGCGCATTAATTTTTTTGATGCCAATGATATCATCTTCTTTTACTTTGCCTATTTGTAAGTAACCTACTAAACATTGATTGGTGTTCGCTTACAGAAAATGCAGATTTATGAGCCATCTAAGAGAATCTCAGCCAGAAAAGTAGTGAAACATCCTTATTTTGATGATCTTGACAAATCTCAATTATGATTTTAATCCATTACAAAAGTGTGTACAAAGCTTGGTGAGGGAATTTCAAGTTATTCGTTTGAATTTAACCTTATCATGAGCACCTATGATGTAGAAATTATAAGAGCATCTTGAATTTCAAGATATTCTATTCATGAGAGGTGTTGTGTGCAATAGGTATCTTGGAACTCCCAGTGAAGATGTATGACTAGGAGTGACTAAGTTGAGAGACTGCCATGCCTATTTGTAAGTTCCTTCCATCTATTTTTATTTTATTTCCATTTTGGATGCTCTTTCATTTTCTTCTTTTACTTTGCATATCTATAAGTAAACTACTAAAAATTGATTGGTCTCTCCTTGCAGAAAATGCTGATTTATGAGCCATCGAAGAGAATCTCAGCCAAAAAAATCAATGCAACATCCTTATTTTGATGATCTTGAGAAATCTCAATATTGATTCGAAGCCATTATAATAGAGCGTGTGAAGCTTTGTGAGGGAATCTCAAGTTACTCATTTGAATTTAACCTCATAATGAGAACCTATGATGTAGACATTATAAGAGAATCTTGAATGTACGAGTGACATTATAAAATATCTATGAAACGGAGTACCTAAGGAATTGTAATGAGATTTACTGAAATAATGAAATTTGGTGTAGGGCACCAAGGTTATTGAGCAAATTTGGTTCATGGAAGTCTTAAGTTAGTTTTGTGTTTTGAGTTTTTTGAATTGAATAAGGTCATATTAGACCAATTTATAATGTAATAAGTCATGTTAGTTGGTTTTTGGGTTATTTTGGAGTTCATGTTGCATATTTATCAAATTGATGTAAAATTGCAAAAATTGAAAAGTTGTCAATGTGAAAAAAGTGCAAAAAAATGTAAACTTGAAGTGATTCTGATAGCAATATAGGGAGGCAATCAACCCACTTCCACAATAGAAAAGGATTCCAACCTCCTTCCTTCCCTCAAAACTCAATCTTGGCTTATTTTCAATTTTGAAACTAGTCACTCTTGTAGATCTTCAGACCAATTTTTCTCAACTTAACTCTTAGAATTCCTTAAGAACCTTTACAACAAACCACCATTTTAGGCACCCATTTAAGCCTTCTTCAACATACATCAAACCCTCATAAGACTCTTTTGGGTCTGCTTTCACAAAACAAGCAACCCCGATTTATTCTTCCTATCACACACAAACCACCATTGGGAAGCACTAACCAGTCTGCTAAACAACCAATTTCTCCACTTTTAGGGTGTGATAAGCCCTATAATGTAACAAACCCCAAAACCCTCTTCATTCACAAGTTAGGAAGGGATTATTGAAAAACCATACTCCAAACCTTCCCACAACCAACCAAAGCTTGAAACACCTTCAAAAAGGTCTTCACAAGCTTAAAAGTTCAAGAGATATCATTGCCCCCAAATATTTCTTCAAACCCTAGCATTAAACCACCATTTTCCACTAAAAAATACACCATTTCACATCTAGGACATCACCTGAAAACCCTCTATTCATCTCCCTTGCACACAAAATTTTTCACACATGTTTTATAACCCTAACTAAGCCTTTCCATCAAGTTACAGAAGCATACAATGGGTGGAAGACTTAATATGACATTTTAATGCACTCAAAACCCTTAAAATGGGGTATACAAACCAACCCTCAGTAATTGGATTCTAAAATGCAAAAACTCAATTGAAATCCAACCAAACCAATACTAAAATAGAGTTAAGTCTACTGCCCACCTAATTCAATTGAAAAGAGAGCACAATCGCTCTGAGCTACGTTCAACTGGCTCGATCCCTTAAGGGTCCAAAGTGTAAAAGGGCAGAAATCTTTGATGGGGTTTACTTGAAAACCATGACACGTACAAAATCTCTGTCTGAACCTACGAGATCATGTTGAGTCCCTCTACAATAACCTCTCTCAATTTTTTTTTATCTTGAAGTGGTTTTCTCGTGGTGTCCAATTTTCACTTGATGGAAAAAGTGTCAAATGCAAGTAGGGCAAAGTTGCAAAGTGGTGCAACTTTCATTCTGCAACTTGGGTGACCAAACGGATTGTTCCAATGTGTCTGAATAGCTATGTTTACTCTAGGAATGGTCCTCTTTTGCACCCAAACAAGTGGAATCGCTTTGAGCTACGTTCAATCGAATCGATCCCTTAAGGGTCCAAAGTGCAAAATGGCTGCAAACTTCAACATGTTGTTACTCTGATACCATGATGCTTAGAAAATTATCGTCTGATCCTAATAGATCATGTTGGGCCCCTCTATAATAATCTCTCTCAGTTTTTTTTTTATCTCAGAGTGGTTTTCTCGCGGTGTTCAGTTTTCACTTGATGAAAAAAGTATCAAATGGAAGCAATGTAAAGTTGCAAAGTGGTGCAACTTTCATTCTACAACTTGTGTGACCAAACCAACTGTTCCAACACTTTTGAATAGGTATTTTTACACTAGGAACCATCCTCTTTCACACCCAAACACGTGGAATCGCTCTGAGCTACGTTCAACCGAATCGATCCCTTAAGGGTCTAAAGTCAAAATGGCTGCAAACTTCACCATGTTGTTACTCGGATATCGTGATGCTTAGAAAATTCTCGTCTAATCCTATGGGATTGCATTGGGACCCTCTACAATAACCTCTCTCAATTTTTTCTATCTTGAAGACATCTTCCCATGGCGGTGAATTTTCTCGGAGAAAAAGTTGTCAAATGCAAGCAGTGCAAAGTTGCAAAGTGGTGCAACTTTCATTCTGCAACTTGTGTGACCAAACAGACTATTCCAACATGTTTGAATAGGTATTTTTATTCCCAGCATGGTCCTCTTTCGCACCCAAACATGCGAAATCGCTTTGAGCTACGTTCAACCGGATCGATCGAAAAGAGAAATATACACACAACGGTCGAGAAGTCTGAGTTTCAACACAAAAAGCGTATGATCATTGGAAGCTCAAATTTAGTGGTTGTTGAAGAGTTTGAAGGAGAATATCAATCAAATATCTCTATTTCTTTGTTAATTTATGTGCATTTTCTTTATTTCTAGCTTGTGTATGGGTCCGTATAGCAGAAGTTTGCTCTAAGATGATATGAATATGTTGTAAAATGGTTTTAGCTTTGATTAGAATCCATTCTTGTGGAATTTTATTAAGTTCCAAGCAACTTAGAAGAAGATTTCTGAAATAGGTTTGAACTTGCTCATACAAGGGTTTGAGTGTAATATGTTCAAATAGGCCATTCCACCTATTGTTTAGGTTGTGTCTCGGTAGAATGGGCCTGATGCAAGTAGGATAGGGAGTAGGAATAAGAAAATAGCATTGGTAAAGGCATTGTAAGAGATTACTAATGTTGGCCCTATTGAAAATTCAGAATTTAGGCCTTAAAAGCAAGGTTAGAAGAGGTGAAAAGAAGAAATTGCTTTAGAATATGTTAGAATAGGTTGGAAATAGAGCGAGGTTGTGGAGTTTGATGTGTTCAAAAGGTATGCAAGCATAGGGGAGGTCAAAATTATGTTATGGCATGATGCCCTAGTTGGGAAAAGAGGGATTTTCAATTAAAAAGAGAGGTTTGAGGGAGTAAAAGTGGGTAAAGTCAAGGGGCCACATAATTTGGTGGTCAATTAAGTTTTTGTAGGCAGAATGAAGAGTGTTGGAAGAGGTTTTGAGGTTGTATGAGGTTTGGGTTGGAAAATTTTGATGTGTTCAAAAGTTCTGCAAGCACAGCGGAGGTCAAAAGTATGTTATGGCATGATGCCCTAGTTGGGAAAAGAGAGATTGTCAATGAAAAAGAGAGGTTTGAGGGAGTAAAATTGGGTAAAGTCAAGGGGCGCCATAATTTGGTGGTCAATTAAGTTTGTGCAGGAAAAATGAAGAGTGTTGGAAGAGGTTTTGAGGTTGTATGAGGTTTGGGTTCAATTCACCAGTTTGGCCAAAAAATTTTGGAGGTGGCTTCAATTTGTTTTGGGTTCGTTAGGACAAAAGACATACATAAAAACAAAATATATATATGCAGACTAGAAGCATGAATTAGGATTAGAATATCACATAACATCATATAAACAACAAAATCACCATAAACTTGAATGTCATTTAAAACATGCATGATAAATATTCATCATTGAAACTTGAATTGTGGTAGCTTGATATACACAGTCTATTGATGCCAGGGTTCAATTTGTATGATTTTGAAAAAAGAAGCCAACTGAGTAGAGTTATCAACATTCTTCAGAAATCATAAGAATTTATTTAGTACACTAGCTATTTTGATGTCTTCTTGCAGTCTCAAACATTATTTTGTATCATTGTTACATTGGTCTTGAGAGTGGTAACTTAATATAGCTCCACAATACAAAATCTAGTTTACATGTGTAGTGTAACAATCACATAGGCAGATTTTTCTTTGAAAGAACCAAAGAGTGACTACACAATTGAAGTGTATAAACACACATCTTTTTGTAATATCAAGGATAATTTTTGAAATATTTTTATGAATCATTTCATGCTTGATACCAATTGAAAACGTGTTTGTTTTTGGTTTTACATAAGGTTGTTTAGCATAAATTAATTAATATTCAAGACAAACCATGAAGGACAACAATGATCAATGACAGGGCTAACCAATTAATAAGTATACATGTGAATAAGTCAAGCATGTACATGTGAATAAGGGAAGCACAAGTACTCAAAAACATGTAAACCTTAAAGTATACACGCGAATACATAGTATACACAAATTAATACAAAGTATATGCATGAATACAAGGTATACACATGAAAACACGTAAGTCACAAAGTATACATTGGAGCACACGTAAGTCAAAAATTATACACGTAAGTTGGGAAGTATACGTGCTTGAATACAAAGTCGATCGGATGGCTATACATTTGTCACTCGTTTATGCTGCACTTGAGGAGTGCTCCTCCTAGTGTTTAGTTCTTGGTGAAGTTTTATCTATTACAATAAGAAGTAAAGACATTAATATATAAAAATTACACTATAAAAAATGATATATTTAATAAAATAATCACTTACCACCATCTGATGATCACTCTCCAGGTGCGAGGGAAATATTTGCATGCCCAAGTTGAGGCATGCTGAAACCCTGTATAAACCATCCAAATAGAAATTAAACCATGAATCAATAACATGGTTTTATTTTTCAATAACTAACATCTATAACAACAAATGTAAATTGAAATTTAGGAATTTGCCTCATACCTCCCCTGTTAGAGCCATCGAGGATTCTATAGCAGATGAAACACTAATCTCCATTGCCCTCATCACATTTGGAGGTGTTTTTGCTTGCAACATCTGAAAATGAAACAACAAATTATTCAATCACAAAAACTACAATAGCGATCCACATCATGACTTATATTGTATGAGATAATAAACAAAATTTTGAGTACTTATTAAATTATATATTTTTGACTATCATGCTTACTATTTTCCCTATTCATATCTTGTTCGAAAGCATGTGTTTTTAGGCTTTTACGCATAGCAGCAAGTCGGTGAACCATTTGGTAAAATAATTTTGTAGACATGTACAATAACTATGGTGGCATAGAGAAGGCCGTGAACTATTTGAAAAAATGCTAGAAAGAATGGGGTCTTGTGGTGATGGAAGGACATTACAAATAGATGCATGTCATGGAATTCCATCACCATAAGACTGCATTTCTTTATGGCATTTTTTTCAGACAGTTCATTGCCTTCTCTATGGTATTATTGCTTACTATTATGCTTTGATAGAAATTTTTCCAAGCATCCATAGTTTGTTGGAAAGCACCTATTTAGACTTTTAGCCATAGTAGCAAGGAAGTGAGTAGTTTGATAAAATGATTTGGTACACATGTATGAAAAATGTGGTATCATAAAAAAGGTGGTGAGTTGTTTGAAGAAATGCCTCGAAGAAATGTGGTCTCATGGTGATGGAATGGCATTCCATCACCATGAGATTGTATTTATTTAAGGCATTTTTTCAACCTACTAACTACCTTGTCTATGCTATTGCTTACTATTATGCTTTGATAGATTTTTTCCAAGCATCCATAGTTTGTTGGAAAGCACCTTTTTTAATCTTTTAGTCATAGCAGTGAGGAAATGAACTATTTGATAAAATTCTTTGGTAGACATGTATGGAAAATGTGGTAGCATAGAAAAGGCGGTGAGCTGTTTGAAAAAGTGGTGCAGGAGCACCTTTACAAGAGCATGCCTCCATGAGGCAAATTTAGGATTTTGAGGTTGTATAGGTATTTTCATGATGTAATAAGACTTAAATAGCCATTTTTGAGTTTGTAATGGTCTTTGGTAGTCATTTTAGGCATGTAAATTGTAAAGTTGTTGAATCTTAACCAAAGTTGTCAATCAATGTTGTAAAAATGCAAAAAGGTGCCAAGTGGAGGAATATGAAGAGTCAAGGTAGTTCTAGAGGTAATCTTAGGATCTTAGGAAGTTGAAATTATTGGGAGTGTTTAAAAGATGTGATTCATCATTGTTAGCTGTTGTTGAAGCATTTTGAAGGAGAAAACTAATAAAATATCACTGTTATACTGCTATTTTCTATGTTTTCCTCCATCATCTGCCAATGTGCGATTCTGTGCAAGTGGTAGTGCATTTGCAATGTGTGTGAATTGAAGGAGTTAGTTTTTGGCATCAATTTAAAACTAATTTGAGCGTTTGATGTTGAGTTTCACACTTTTGGTGGTCTGATTTCTCTAGGCGGACAAAAAACAGGGGCTAAGGGTTTGATTGCCCAAATGAACTAAAACTTCCATTCCACCTTTCTGTAGTAATTATTTATTGGTCGAATGGACCAATTTGAAGTATGAGTAGGTGTAGAAGGTAAGGAATTGGTTTGGTGAAGTTTTTGTGTGAGTTCTCCTTGCTGCCCTAGTGAAAAACCAATTTTGGTACCTTTTAAACAAGGCTAAGAGGACAGGGGTTTAAAAGTGGATAGAATCCCCTAAAAACTATGAGAGCAGGTGAATTGGAGGATTTTTAGAAGATCTGAGAGGTTTTAAGTGGTCAGAGAAGTGAATAAGTGATAAACCCTAGGTGAAAGAGGGTGAAAACAAGTGAAAAAGAGTGCTTTTGTGAAGGAAGTGTATGTAGATATTTGGGGAAGCACTATTGAGGATGGAATGAGCATGTATAGGGATAAATAAGCCTGATTGAAGTGATTATAAGCTTTTGAGAGGTCAGGGCATAATATTTTCAATAAGCCCTAATTGATTGCAAGGAAAGTAAGGGTTTTATGAAAAGGGGTCTAAATGAGCGAGAGGAGACCTGAAAGTTGAATAATCTGAGGTTTTATTGGCTGTCGAGTTTTTGGAGGTTTCAAGTGTTGGTTATGTGTTTGGAGAGGCGTCTCTTTGAAAAAGAGGCCTAATTATGGCCTAATTCAACATTAAAAGCCGGATTTGGGACAGTTGCACCAAAAGAGTTGCAAGTGAGTTTTAGATATGTGAGAGCAGGCCATAATGGGTACCTATCTTGGAGCATAGACAAGGTAGTGAACTTTTTGAAAAGATGCCTCAGTAAAATGTGGTCTCATGGAATACTATGACAAGGAAATGCAATTGGAAGTTGCTCCTAGACTTATTACTTATGCTATGTGAAGTAATTGCATCACTACTTATGTTGACTTTCTAAACAACTATATTGTAGTTGAAATTTTGTAATCTATCAACATCTAGTTATTAGTTATGGAATGTGAAGTAATGCTTTAATTTTGAATGATGTGCAATGTAACGTAATCAATGATATGAATATAAACTACACAAATCTATTAAGTACAATTCATTAGTTAAACTCTTTATTCTATTATCTATGTGAAGGTTGACTAAATCCACTGGCTTTGAAAGGTTTTCCCTTGAAACTTCCAATATTAGCATATTCAACATCAAAAATCACATATTAAAATACCATTCGTAAAACAATGCTATTAACATGTAATAAATTTATTAAAAAAATTACTAGTTACATACCCCACTAATAGGTGTGCTGCAAAAATAAGTAGGTGTAGGGTTGGTGTATCTAGTATCAACACTGTGACCTTGCAAGTTTATTAAATCATAAAACTAAATTAGTTAATCTTGCATTTCAAAATCAAAATTTAATAAATTAAATTTAATGAACATGCTAAATTTTACTTGAGTATCAATGCCATACGCGTCATGCAAAATGTCAACTGCCCTCTCCATCTCCATAGCTACAGACGGATCTTGTGCAAGAGCCTCTTTATTTTCAGTGGGCTCATATGAACAAGTCACCCCGCAAGATTGACACACATGGGATCGAAGCCCACCTGTCGAAGACTCCCCTGAATGGTGTTGTACAAGAGGGATAGCATGTTGGATGACACTTTGCATCAAAGAGTTGATGTCCTGCAGAGTCTCTACATCGGAACTCTCCTTCACGATGGAAGGGATGAAGATGTGCTCATGAGGCGGCCTAGCGAGAGGTCATCTCGCTTGCCACTTAGGATCTGTCTTTACACCAGGTCTATCTTGTGCCAACCCCCCACCTCTCCCTTGGAAGTCCCTCATATCAAAATAATTTGGGATTTTGTTCGAGATGAACTCAACATATAGTTTCCTGAGGAAATACTGTGGGCCTTCACAATTGTTGCGTGGTGGGTCATCAAAAATCTTGTACCACCTATCCCAAAAATATTTCCTAATCTCTTGGTGGTGGCACCAATGAATAGAAAACCTCTTCGCATTGAGGGTGAGATTTTCATTTGACCGTGGGTTAGTGAATACTGCACACAAATCATCTTTTATAATTTTTAAATCTTTTACTTCTTTATATGATAATTTATCTTGGTAAAAATCCCTAGCCACCTGCCTCCTATCCTACCAACCAGTTAATTGTTTGTTGATTAAATCTATATTTTTTAACATATCTTGCAGTGAAGTTGTAATGGTTATTCTTTCTGCAGTTGAACTATTTGGATCATTCAACCTCTCGATTAAATCCTCAATTTGTTTTTTATTGTTCTCAATTTCACCCATTAAATTTTGTTGAGTGTCAGGAGGGTATTGAGGGATTGGTGGAGGAGGTTGTTTTTGTGGTTGAGGATTTTGTTGTTGAGGATTTTTTTCTTGTTGCGGATTTTGATGAGGGTTTCCAGGTTGGTTAACATCTCCTACAAATTCAAAAAATAAATATCAAATACAACCTAAAACTAACAAATTCAGAAAAAAAAAACAATCCTTACCCTTTTGACCTCCTCATCGACGTGGCGGCATCCTAGTGATGAATCAACAATTGTTGATGAATATTTTGCAAAAAAACTCCTCCTAAAATACGAGCATGAAATTCTGGGGTTTTTGGCCGTGGGCAACAAGAAAAACACAATCAGAAATGAAAATGAATTCAACATCTTTTTTTTTTTCTTTTAATATGTCATAACGCAAGTGCATTATAACACGCTCATGTTATAGGCTTGTGGTGGCCGAGCCTCAAGCTTGGCACGCCAAGCCATAACGCAAGCGCGTTATAATGCACTCGCATTATGAGTTTTCATTTTTTTAAACAAAAGTGGTCACAAAATTGCTACTCATCTTCATGCACCCACCCAGGAAGTGAGTTGTGTTGTTTGTAGAACATAAAATGCCTCCTTCATTTTGTCCTCTTCACATAATGCCATAATATTAAGATAAGTATTGGGCTACAATGATATTATATGGTTGTAATTAAATCATTTTGTTAATAGCCTCTATTTAATAGGCATTTCAAACAAAGATAAGTATCTCAAAAAACAAGAGGAAAGGATCAAAAGAGGAATCCTATAAGGATACAAGAAGATGATGAAATAGCAATATCAATTGAGATATCAAAATGGATGAGGTAGAGGCTATAATGGAGGAAGAAATTATAATGACAATGAAAAAAGCAATCAAATCCATGACAAATCACATGTGCAATATCATTACTGCAAAAATATGTTCATTATGAATGACAGTATTGAAATAAAAATAACATGCAAATTTTTATGAAGAAAATAAAGAATAGGAAAATAATTTATTTTATCCACACAATGCTACAAAAGAAGAGTAAAAACATGTATGGCTTCTTGATAGTGGTTGTACTAGCCATGGGAAAAGGAATAAAATTATTGTTATGAATATGTATGGGTAGACTAAAATACAAGTGCATCTTGGCGATGACAAAGAAGTTGAAGTCACTCGTAAGTGGACTTGTCATTCTGATTTGGTAACCTTGTATCCTGGGAAGTATGTATATTCATCTTGTATGTATAAAATTCAATGGTTAATGAAAAGAATAGCTGCTATACCAATATTGGTGTTTAGTTGAGCTAGATATTCAATACATTCAGCTGTGCATTTCAATTTAAACCCAACATTTACAATTGCTTAAGGTTTCTAATGCTTTTTCAACAAATTGATTTTGTGCACATCCTGCAGTAATCGCAGTCTATGAGACAACATCTGTATGAAGCATTTATTTTGCAACAGTCAAATGCCTTGTTTGTGCTTACACATTTTGTTCCAAGGCCGCCATTTGATAGTGGGAGCAGAAGAGGATGATGGCTTTGGCTTGCTACTTAACACATTGCAGTTGCTTGAATTTTTTTGAAACCTTGGTAACAAATCCAATCTGGACGGCTTTGAGGTGTGAAGGAGAGGAGGTACATCAACAACCTCGACGATGGGACTGAGCCATTTTGGTCAGTGTCCGTTGAAACTCTATTTAAAAAAAAATCAATACTATAGTGCACATTCATAAATTGAAATAAAGTTTATGGAAAAATAAAAAATAAAAAATTTAAATTTGTCTACTTTTAAATTCCTTATATTTAGGATTAGAATTGACTTTTAAAAATTTCTGACAACTTCATGTTAATATTTTTTTGTTATAATTATAGATGTGAATATATATATAGACCTTTGCACCTTCATCAATCAAATGATATAATTGATCATAAGATATATACTTGCGGTGAAATGTGGTGGAAATTAAATGATAGTTTGCAAACAAAACAAATAAGTAAAAGAAAATATTTTTGATTGATGGAAGATTGTTCTTATATCTTGGAATGATTCTACATCAAATCAAATCCATGGGTGCATAATTGACCCAAGTCATTTTGCAATCGTGGATTTCAACATCAAACTTTTAAAATATCACAATTCAAATTTAAATTAAGTCAACATTTTCACTAGCTTTTGTGAGTCGACATAGCACACATTTTTGTTTATTTGTGTGTTGTGTTGTTGCATTTAAATAAATACATCATTCATTTAGAAAACAATATTAGGAATCAAGAGAAAATATTGTCATAGAGCATTCACGATATTTATAGAAACATTATCAAAAAATATATCATGTTAAGCACCCCCAGATAAATGCATGTTGTATTCAATTGTTGTTCTAATGTCATTGAATCAGTCCTCTTAAGGGCTTGACTAAAGAGAACTTGATCCTTAATCAGTAAGTTCTCAAATGGATCATAAACACAAAGGCAAACAAATTCTAGTTATCAAAATTCTACCAATTCACTTTCATGTGTCGAGGTTTAATGTTGTGCATTGCTTCATTTCTACATTCTTAGAGATTAGTTTTGTAACATAGATCTAAATTAAAGAAAAAGACAATTAATTTATAAATTTTGAGATATTTGTCAAAAAAAAACTTTAATTTCTAACATCATTTATAACATTCTACCACTCAAAATTTAAATTAACTATCACATTTTTTTTACTTAACTTCTACAATCAATTTTATATTTAATTATTCCAAACCCAACTATCTATAATCATACCATAAATTAATTGTTAAATTATTTTCTTAACTAATTATAATAAAATAACATTTATTTGATTTTATATACACTGTGATATGAAATCATTTAAATGTCATGGAGTATTGCTAATATTGTGATTTGGTTTATCCCTTTCCTCCAAAAATTAAATAAATAATCTATTTATTTAATTCCCCTCATGTCACATCCTCCAACTTATGCAAGTGGATCATTAATCCTCATTACCCACCCAATCATTTGCCTAATCCCTTACTTTTACAACCTAATCACTGATTAGCTATCCTAACCTACCCCTTGGTCAACTCTTACCATCCCCCAAATAATTTTTAATTTTTTTTTTGTCTTCCCAAGATCCTTTTGAAAAAAAATTAATTCCTCTCTCATCCCCCAAGGAATTTTTAATTCCTTTTTGTCTTCCCAAGGTCCTTTTGAGGAATTTTTACTTCCTCTCTAATCCCCCAAGGAATATTAAATTTCTTTTATCCTTTCCATGCACATTACAAAATGAATTTTTAATTCCTTTGGTCAACTCTTGATCTCAACCATTGATCCTCTCCCAAGAATCAATCTTGACCAGTCATTCATCTCCCCTCTTGCTAATGACTAAAAGAAAGTCATTTTTCATTCTCATACATCCTAACCATATTCTCAACCTCATCCATCCAAACCTTCTACTCTCACACACTACCATCTTGCATCCATAGCCAAATCCATCATCCTTGCACCTAAACCAAGCAAAATCAAGTTGTTATGATACCAAAATTGATAGAGGAGTAAACATATCAAGCCATCAAAAGGGGAAAAAAAACTCATCAAGCTCAAACAAGGTAATATTTTGGTATTTTATTTACAAGTTTGAGTTTCATCTTTAGCCCAATCTTGAGTGTTGTCTAAGTTGATTTTTATCCTTTCGCTTGAGTTTATTTCTTGTATTTTAGATGGGGTAAAAACATCACACACAATAAATATGGTATCCCTCTCTCCATTCTCCTCACATCATTATGGAGTTACCAAGAAGTACCCAACAGAGGATGGCGATGCCCAAGTTGAGTGACTCTTCAAAGAAGGTAACTTGAATATTAAGGATGTTATCAAGAAAGTGATCGGCGAGTAGCATCTTGGTTCTGGGTATATTCACGATGGTGCACACTAGTAGGTGTATTCCTAGGTCAAACATAGTGCATACAATGAGCAAGAAGATGATAGGAAAATTGATGGATCATTATTTGAAGAAAGACTTTACAAATGTAAATGATGCCATCAGTGTCATCTCACCCTTTGAAAATGATCCAAACTAGGGCACAATCTGTGATATTGTTGATGTAGGTAAAGAAAAATAAATAAAAAAAAATGAAGGCTACAGTGAACATCTACAAAGCTTATTTCTATAAGAAGGATCTGCAACCCTTCTTAGACCATTAATAAAGTAAATATTTTTTCTGTAATGTGGAAATAGGTAGGCTTACTGAACTGGCCATAGGATTGATTGGATTTTATACAAACAAGCCTCAATAGGGAGTAGAATTTAGAGATAGTATCTATGTAAATCTTTTTGAATTTTTAATGAAGAGTGCTACCCTCTCTAGTAGTAGTTTTCCTATAAAAAAATCAATAGACTCAAACTTTTCAAGTAAACTTCTTTGATTTTTTTCAACCACTCTTTTATCTTCAAGTGTCTCACAATGAGACCTAATTTGATATACTAGTCCAATTATTTGTGTAAAGAATGAAACTACTAATTCAAACTCCTTCATGAATATTGTATCAAAGTCTCTTCTTAACATTTCCAATTTAATTGTTTTCACCTTGGCCATGATATGCTGTTTAGAGAATTTATCATTCTTATTTTTTACTGTTTTTCTATTACAACTCTTGGAAAGATGCTCTCATACATTGCTTGGATAATGTAAAAGAGTCATTTAGAGTCATTTTTTTTATCCCATAGTAAATCCTTCTTTGCTTAAGTAAGAGCATTGTATGTTGTTGCATCTGGTGGTTTTTGGTAACCATTTTCAACAAGTTCCCATATTTCTTGAGAATGGAATAATACATTAATTGTGATTGACCAATAATCATAGTTATTTCCATTGAACTGAGAAATAAGTGGATTTTTCAAGATTTTGTTTGGAGTTACCATTGTTGAATGTAAAGCTTTGTGTTGGATACTTCTTAGCTCTTTGAAAACCTTTTTTGAAACTTTTAGCTTTGATAAACTTTAACTCTTAAAACCTTAGGCTCAAATACCATGTGAAGGAAGAGATAGAGGAGAGAAACAAAGCACGTAAGAAAAATAGAGATAAAATAATTTATTATGATTTGTATTTTGTATTATGTTTCAAAATATACAATATGTATTGTCATAAAACCAAATACATAGTCTTTTTCTTTTTTGTGCTTAGAAAATAACTGAAAAACCAAGCTCCTATGTTTCACTAGCTGTCCAAGCTATTGCTACAAAAATATTGGTTGTTATGCCCTTCTATTTTTCTTTTCATACCCAACATACAAAAATGAATAACTCTTCAATGTATATTCCCAACAAAAGGAGGCAAAACAAAAACATTAATTACAATTAAATCTCCTTAACTACTCACATGATATTAGAGGAAGAGATTTGAGATTAGATAATATAATTAATTCATATTCAAAAAGTTTCTTGATGCATAGAATGATAAGGAGATTGAAATAAAGCTAAGATGCTTCACATACTTGAGTCAATGAAGAAGACAAGTTGATGATGTTGTGGATGAAGTGGTCTATGAAGTAAATGAAGGTGGGTAGTAGGGATTAAATTCCAATAGGGAGTCGACAATCTTCTCTAGGCATTTTATTTGTTTTGATTCCTAAGTATTAATTTTTTCACTCTAAACGTATAGCATATTTTGAAGACAAAAATACTATATTATCTGGTACACATTTTCTTCAATTGACTTTATGGAGCTACAACATTACTTTTTAGGACTTTCCATTTTGTTGTGGTAACCTTGTATCTTGGGCAATACTTATATCCATCTTGTATGTATAAAATTCAATGGTTAATGAAAAGAATAGTTGTTATAACAATATTGGTGTTTAGTTTCTCAAATTGTTATCGTTTATTTATCTAGCAAATTTATTTGATGTTCTTCATTTTTTTGATATGTTTAGTTGATGTAAATATGCAATACACTCAGTTGTTCTCTTCAATTTTCTAGTTAAATTTACATTAATGTTTCTAATTCTTTTTCAACAAATTAATTTTGCACATATTCTACAGTAATCACAGTCCATGGAACAACATCTCAATGAAGCATTTCTATTACAACAGTGAAATGCCTTATCTATGCTTATACATTTTGTTCCAAGGCCACCATTTGATAGTGGGAGAAGAAGAGGATGATGGCTTTGGCTTTCTAGTTAACATAATTTTTGAAACCTTGTTAACAAATCCAATATGGACCTCTTTGAGGTGTGAAGGAGAGGAGGTACATCAACAACCTCGATGATCAAGTCATTCTGTGGGAACACGAGATTCATGGGGAGGTTTTTGAATTTTCCCAATGTTCACATGACCACGCAAAGGGTCCTTTTTAACATAAATCTTGCCGAAGTTTGATGTATGCAGGAAACTTTTTATTTTTGACCTTTCCCCATGTCCACACAAGGTCCACAATTCCACCCTTATAAGGGCTTTTAATTTATTTTTTAAAATCTTTGCCTTGTGCGATTGTGGGTTTTGGAGGGACATTAGGATTGATCCATTTTGGTCAATGTCCATTGAAACTCTAATTTTTTTCAAATTAATACTATAGCGCACATTCATAAATTGAAATAAATTTTATGGAAAATTAAAAAAAAAAATTGTCTACTTTTAAATTCCGTATATTTATGATTGCAAATGACTTCTAAAATTTGGTGAAAACTTCATGCTAACATCTTTTTTATATCATTATAAATGTGAATAGATTTGTTGACTTTGCACCTTCATCAATCAAATGACATAATCAATCATAAGATATATATTTATGGTGAAACATGGTCGAGGCTTTGATGATTGACTAGTGAGTGTAAATTAAATGACAACTTGCAAACAAAACAATAAGTAAAATAATTTATTTTTTATTGATGTAAGATTTCTCTTATATCTTGGAATTTTTCTACATCAAATCAAATCCATAGGTGCATAATTGACCCAAGTCATTTTGTAATTGTGGATTTCAACCTCACAGTTTTAAAATATCACAAATCAAATTTAAATTAAGTCAACATTTTCACTATAGTTGTTATGAGTCAATATAGCACACATTTTTGTTTATTTGTGTGTTATGTTGTTCCATTTAAGTAAATACATCATTCATTTAGAAAACAATATTAGGAATCAAGAAAAAACATTATCATAGAGCATTCATGATATATTTATAAAAAACATTATCAAAACATACACCAATGTAGGCATCCCTACATACATACATGTTTTATTTAATTGTTGTTCTAATGCTATTGAATCAGTCCTCCTAGGGGCTTGACTAAAGAGAACTTGATTCTCAATTAGTAAGTTCTCAAATGGATCATAAACACATAGAGGCAAACAAATTCTAGCTATCAAAATTCTACCAATTCACTTTCATGTGTCGAGGTCCAATGTTGTGCATTGTATCATTTCTACATTCTTAGAGATAAGTTTAGTAGCATAGATCTAAACTAAAGCAAAAGACACAATTAGTTTATAAATTTTAAGATATTTGTCACAAAAAAACTTTAATTCTAACATCATTTATAACATTCTACCACTCAAAATTTAAATTAACTATCACATTTAATTTTAGTTTAACTTCTATGATCAATTTTATATTTGATTATTCCAAACCCAACTATCTATAATCGTACCATAAATTAATTGTTAAATTATTTTCTTAACTATTTATAATAAAATAACATTTATTTGATTTTATATACACCGTGTTATGAAATCATTTAAATGCCATGGAGCATTGCTAATATTGTGATTTGGCTTATTATAATATCATGAGAATAAAAACAAATTCAAGTCGACCTCCCACCAAACATGATCAGATAAATCATGCAAAAAAGAGGTCCATCTAAGTATATTAGAAATTTCCAAAAAATATATATATAATTTATTTTTTGCTCTCGGCGGTGACTTTGCCCTGGTTTTCTCTCATCCACTTGATGGTCAAGAGCGACATAGATTTTTCTGTAGTAGTTCGATGTGGAGCCCATAATATTATTATTATGCCTCGCTCATATCAGATATTAAACAGCTTTTCATCACCTTTTTAAAAGTTAAGATTGAAGCTAATATAGATTTTACAAATACCAAATTGCAGCGTCTCGTATTGAAATCCAATCAGTTTGTATTGCAGGAGCATTCAAGAATAGGTGTTGTAGGCAGCTCCATCGTCCCTTGCAAGACTTGCAGGACTTGAGACATGGTTGGCCGAAGTTCCTCATCTTCCTCCACACATAACTTGGCCACCGCGGCAGCTTTCTTCACCTGTTCAACGTCTGCATTATTTGCTATCGACCTTGCGTCTATGACACCAACACTGTTTCTCTTGTTAAGATGAGTTGAAGCCCACTTGGCAAAGAACAATCTGCTGGATTCCACATTCAACTCCCGATTTCGTCGGCCCGATATGATTTCGAGCAGGGTCATGCCGAAGCTGAAAACGTCGGCCTTGGGAGTAATAGGGAGGCCGTGCAGCCACTCGGGAGCCAAGTAACCTCGCGTTCCTCTTGCAGTCGTCAGTACGCGACCGAAATCTCTGCCCACTACCTTTGCCATCCCAAAATCAGCCACTTTCGGACAGAAGTCGCCGTCCAGGAGAATGTTTGCAGGCTTAATATCGCAGTGAATTATGCGATCTTTGCATTCCTCGTGAAGATAAACCAGACCTCGTGCTGTGCCCAATGCAATCTGAAATCTGGTCTTCCAGTCCAACATCTTGCCTTGTGCATGAAATAAGGAGGACTCCAGAGAGCCGTTGGGCATGTACTCATAAACTAGTAAGCGTCGAGACTTCTCTGCGCAAAATCCTCTAAGCCGGACCAAATTAACGTGATGTATGTTTCCAATGGTGCTTATTTCTGCCCGGAATTGCTTCTCTACTTTTTCTGGAACGTCTAATTTTTTAACAGCTATAAGTGTATCGTCTGATAGAGATCCCTTGTACACGGTACCGAATGCTCCGCTCCCCAACAGATGCTTGAAATTCTCCGTTGCAACCTGCAGCTCTTTATAAGTGAATGTTCTCAGAAGACTTGGCATGTCATCCTTAAGCAGATTTGGGTGTCTGAGTCTCCAAACTAGAACTAGAAGAGCCAAAAGAACAGGGAAAATCGTGACGGCAGGAAGCAACATACGAAGAAGAGGGACTTTACTTTTTGACGAGGTCGATGGCTGTGACAACTGTGAGGCAGCCAACCTTATGAAGAAGGATTCACCTTGGGGTGAATCTCGCGCGTTTGATAAATCTGCAAACCACAATCGACAAGGGGGAAAAGCAGAAATATCCACAGAGAAGGCGGTGCAGGAGCAGTTGTTGAGACAGGCAGCCTCACATCCTTTTGGTGTGCCCTCTTTTGTATAAAGAAGAGCTTGTGCAACAGGCAGGGATTTGTTCATCAGCTCCAGGAAACCGTCGGTGGTGCCATTTGTGGCAGAGCATTGCAATGGACTTTGCCGAACGCAACCGCTTGACCACCACTCCTGTGAATCCCAGTGACGCTTGTCTTTAGGGATGAATCCCGGCAGACAAGTGCAGAACTGAACATTGTTGCTGTTGCATGCCGCATAAGGGCCACACAAATTATGTACATCGCATTGATCTCGCGGTAAAGACGCAACGAGGTTCCACCCACTGTTTTCAAACCAGTACATTCGCAATTCCCCACTCTTGTATAAAACAAAGCGCGCCAGAAATTTTATTTCTGTATTCATTTCATATTTGACATACATGGTTGAAGGAGAAAGCTTTACAAACGACATGACAACCTTTTTCTGGCCTGCCAACTCTGGAGTGTAGGTAAAATGATCGCCAACCCAATCTCCACTGTACCAATATGGAACACTGTGCTTGTAGGAGAGTAAAATCTGTTTCTTTCCTTGGGATGGATCGATTTGGAAAGAAAAAAGTCCTGTGGCTGGATCCTCAGAACTCTTCCAGGAAATCAGCTGAAGCCCATTCCACTGCTTTACTCCAGGCAACCATGTATCCGTCGGATGCAGGAAACTCTCCCAAACAACCACAGAGGTGTTCTGGGCGCCTACCATAACGAAATTCCCAGAATCCAACATGATTGCCCTCGATGCTTTCAGTCGGTTGTCAGTCGACCAAATTGATCGTCCCTCTAAATCATACAATTTGAGATTACCGTCTGTTGACAGATTCAACACGCCCGCCATGTTTCTGATGGGAATGTCTCTATTCGCTACCCAAATAATGGTCTTCTCTGGGATTTGGCCATACCAGATGCCAACAAACCAGCGATTGCTTCCACGGGGTTGAAAAACCCCAATTCAAACGTGCCATTTTTTGATTTTAGGGTTTGATTTCCGGTGAGGGACATTCCCAGCGGAAGGATGTCTTGTCCCTCAACTGTGAAGGGATTCCAACAATCCGGAAGAACAAGTATTGTGAGTGCTAAGAGCGGTAATCTGAAGCGAGTGATAGCCATGGATATATTCTTCCGCTACAATTGTTTCTCCCCGGAAATAAGCTCAAGAAACAAATATAACATTCATGAGGTTAAAGATCTTACTATTTTCCTTTTTTTGGGCAAGTGTTTATCTTCCTTTATTCTTTCAACCATCTCAATTCTTGAGGCTCCACTTGATCCAGATGTTATTGTAAACTTTACAGTCTAAAATAAAACGCAAAAGAAACTCTCTTTTCTCTTCAATGAAAATCTTTACTCCAAAAAAGTATTAACCTGTAAATAAACCTTTTTATTAATGGTGAGAAGCTCAATGCTTCTACTGCTCCAACTTTGGATGGATTAGGTGAGTCAATTATTTTGAGGTTGATGATTGTTGGAATATCTAATCCCAACTACTTCATTAACTCCCTAGCTACACCCATCCTCTCCTTATCAATATTTGATCACAAACATATCTTAGCATTCAAGACAAGGATTTGATTTGATCTTATCTCTAGCTACTCAAATCTGTTGATTGTGAGTTCTCTACCATTTGTAAGTCTATATATTGATAGAGTCTGTATTGTAGAACTTACTCTCAAATGAGTCCAGCTCTGTAGAGCTGTAAGTGTAAGCTCTAAGCTGTAAGGGCAGAGTTGTAAGGGTATGAGCTGAAGCTCATGAGTCTCTGTAATATCTATTTGATTAATATAATGTTTATGTCTGCATTATAGTTTGTTTTCTGCCCCTTTTAAATTCCATCATTTGGTATCAGAGCCGATGGTAGGAGCCTGGAGAGCCAGAAGAATCTGGTCAAGTGTATAGCAGAGAGATCCGAAGGAGTGTTACAGGTTAAGGATAGCTAGCCATTGCTGTGAAGAGAAAGATATGTGAGATAGAAGAAGAGATCCCTACCTGTTCAAATTGAAGTAGTCCACCCTACTGAAGAAAGCTCTAGTTAAATGCAAAGAGCAGGAGTCTGTTGAATAGTTGTTGCTTTAGATAGATAGTGCTATTTTTAAGACATGGAAATGACATTGGATTTGAGAGAAACTGAAGACAAAAGCTGATGGTCTGAGGCTTCTTTATTTGTTGGTGGATCTGTCGTTACTGGGTGAAGCTGATTTTATTTGATTGCACATCCGGTGTCTGTTCGTGAAAATTTGATGAAAAAAAATTGTTTTTATAATCATAGTCTGCAGGAGCAAGTCGTTGGAGATCATGGGTTATATGAAGAAACTGCCGCAGCTGTTGAAGATATGTGAAGATATATTTTTTGAAATTGCTCGCCCAAAGGAGCCGAATCAAGGAGCCACCAAGTAATGTGAGCTGCAGAAGAAGTGTCAATGTCCATCAAGGAAATTTAAGGAAGGAGTATGCTGATTTGAAGAAGTAAAAGATTGGAAGGAGATCTAGTCGTTGTCTGAGCAGAGGTAGTCCATAAAGAGTACAAAAATCAGAAGAAAAGTAGATTGTATTGCTGAAGACGAAGGAGGAGGCACAAAAATCTATAAGTGTATTGCCCAAACTGTGGATCGAAGTTGAGGAGCTGCCAAAGTACTCAAAGAGATCCTCTCTATCCATGGTGCTGAAATAGTTGTTGGAGATCTATGGAGGATTGTTGTCTGTGTTGTTTTGTTTTGCAGAAATAAAGAAGCCAAGATTGTTGTTTTTAGTTGCAGATGTAAAGAAAGAAGGTCGATGCCACCAGGGAGAGAAAAGACCCGCGAGCAAAGATGGATGCTGCAAATTTGTGCATTGTAGAATCAAAGGAGACATATGAGGAGTTTTTGTAAGTGTTGTTAGAAGGAGAAATTGTTGAGCAAAGGATCATAGTCTTCGCTAATAGACCTAAGATCTAGTCGCCATCAGAAAAGACAAAGCCAAAGAGGAGTTCGTCCAAAAATGGATCGTAGTCAAGAGTTTTTGTAGAAGCCACTGATAAGGAGTTGTAGTCTCAAAAGAAGTTGCCCCATCCTGTGCCTGGATCGCTGGGAGATAAGGCCGTAGCCAAGACCTGATCACAGTTGTCTGTTTGCCGATGCGCTTGCAAGGAAGAACTGCCACCCCAGTCAAAGGATCATTAGGAGATCAACCTAGTGCTAAATTCGTAGGTAGAAGCAGATGAATAGGCACAGTAGAAGTTCAAGAGTTGATGATAGATATAGTTGCAGCTATTGAAATCGTGAAAGGAAGAGTCTAAGGCACATGAAGCTTTTGAACAATCAAAGTTTGAAGGACTATCGCAACAGTTTGTGAAGAGTTGGAAAGAGATCCGTAGATCTTCAAAGATAGTTTTAATGTGCTATGTATTTATTGGGCAAATGTTTAAGTGCGAGTCACCTTTGTTAAAAGGCAAAACCAAAGTATGTATTGTACCTGATTTGTTGTAAGGGGTGCATGATTGGTTGTACCCAACACCCCTGATGTTTTTGGTTTAACATATTGACGAACCATGTATCTGAAAAGGAATCTGATACAACTGGCGAGTACAGAGGCTAGTTACCCATGTATCTCGGTAGATGGATTTCTTTTTATATGGACTCAATAATCAATTTTGATGCAAGTAGAGAAGGAGAAAAGCCCAAAGTGAAGATGGTGTCCCCGTGATGGTGATTTGTGGAGTCACTTGAGTGCGAAGTTTGTGGTGATCTTGAAACCCCTTGTGTGTGAGGTTTATGGAGTTCGTGGTGAGCTTTAAACCACTGTTAAAAAGCTGATAAGGAGAATATCTTAAGCCACCATTTGTTGAAGGAGATCAAAAGATCGAAAGAGGACAGACAAGTGAAGCTGAAAATTGGTAACGAATGCAGTAGCATTATGTGTTGGTGTAAGAAATGAAGCAAAGCCAACCAAAGTTAGGATCCCCGAGCACCAAGCAGTGTAGCTCAAAGGGAGGTGTTGAGGAAAGTGAGTGTATCACACCTGAACCTACGATGGACTGGTGATAGAAAGACCAGAGCTCATGGTTAGAGCATCCCAATGGAAAACAAGGATTTCCTAGGTTCGATTCATGAAATTTGAAGATTGTAGATGTTGAAGCATCAATGTCTGTAGTTGAGATTAAAGGGGAGTGTTGGAATATCTAATCCCAACTACTTCATTAACTTCCTAGCTACACCTGTCCTCTCCTTATCAATATTTGATCACAATCATATCTTAGCATTCGAGACAAGGATTTGATTTGATCTTATCTCCAGCTACTCAAATCTGTTGATTGTGAGTTCTCTACCATTTGTAAGTCTATATATTGATAGATTCTATATTGTAGAACTTACTCTCAAATGAGTCCAGCTTTGTAGAGCTGTACGTGTAAGCTCTAAGCTATAAGGGAAGAGTTGTAAGGGTATGAGCTGAAGCTCATGTCATGAGTCTCTGTAATATCTATTTGATTAATATAATGTTTATGTCTGCATTATAGTTTGTTTTCTACCCCTTTTAAATTCCATGAATGATGAGAGGATGAGCCAAGGAAGAATTATTTTATTTAAATTTGGACATTATATGATTATGCAAGATATTAATTAATCGTTTACCACTAAAATTGACGTGGGGCGTGCGGAATGATTCTCTGAACACTATGGTTGAGGTCAAACCTTGCAGTCTTTACCAAATTAAGGTTTGGTTCCTTGTACCTTTCGTCTCTATTTGTCTAATACTAATTATTATTATTATTTAATTTATAAAAAAAGTAGTTGGATAGATTTATATTTACCATCAAAATTTTAAATTAAATGTGTAAAATTCACATAATTTTTTTAGAGATTTATGAAGGTTTGTGGTTTTTTTAAAATATATTATTTAGATTAATTAACTAATATAGATAATAAAGTTGTAGGTATAAACATAAAATTTTAAATATTAGTTATAGAAAGTAAATGCAATGGATGAAAGTATTTAGTTTTAGAAATAAAGATGAGATTATTTTAATATTTTGATAAATTTCACATATCTTAGTACTAGAAATTAAGATCTTAGATTACTAATCATCACAAATAAAATATTAGATATAAATGAAATGAGAGTTACAAGATGTGTAAATGTAACACATTGCACAATATATACATTGAAAGAAAAATCGACTAAAAAGCTTCATAAAGCATCATTTTATTATGAAGCACTTACAAAATTGCTTATAAAAATTATAGACACACCTTGAAGATATCATTTTTTTCTCACTTTCACATGGTCGATAATTTTGATGTTGGCCAAGATCTCTGATTGAGTGCCAATATCAACAAGTCTATGAGATTGAGAAACAAAGAATGCGATGCAAAATGGAATGAAGTAGAATTGATGGAATAATATTCTCAAAGAGAATGATTGTACATATATAAAAAGCAATTTGAATCAATGTATAAGTGCTCAACTCAAGGTGGCAAGAATGCCTCACCAAGTGGCAAGTGAGAAGTGTCACACATCTTTGAAGAGTTCAACTAGCTCTTCAAATGACACATCACCACCTAAGGTGGCTTAACATATAAAGTAGAATAAAATAATTACATAATAATTATTCTACTCTAATACCCCACCTTTAAGCTCAACTTAGGTGGGTACAAAGATGGATGGATCCCAACAACTAGGCCTGATGAGGTACCCATGTACAATGAAAATCTCCCATAAAGTGGAGAAAGGTAGAAAACTATATCACACTCAATTATAAAGGTATAGAATCTCCCATGTACAAGAAGAGACAAAATATGTGTTTAAACAACACACTTTTTACATCACATCTCCACACTAAAGTCTCTAGAAGAGAAAGAGATTTTCATTTACTATTCGTCATTGAATTTTTGACTTACCATTTTAAAGTTATGTCGAAATGAAAAAGACCCCTTTACAAGCTTTTGAGGTCAATTGACAGATAGATAACCTCTAGTGTAAAATGCTAACATTAGCAAAAAAAATGCCAAAATTACAATAAATACAATATATACTAAACTGGGGGTTGGTGGGCGGACTCTTCTGTTTGTTTTCGGGGTCAAAATTCTTTGGCTGGGATCCAATCTATTTGTGAAATGTAATGTATATCCAAATCAAATTTGGCCTTTATGTAACGGTTAGTGGATGTTGGGCCAATCTGTTATGTATGTAACCTTTTCCATATTGGGGGGATGTATAACCAGAGGTTTTCTTCCTGGTTCTTTCCTGTCGGTATGCTCTCCTGAACCAAGTTTGTAATTATTTTTAAAAAAATAAATAAAATTTTAGTGGCTTTGCCACTTTTATCAAATAAATATATATATATATATATATATACGCTATGGTAAATGTTAACTTGAACTGCCAATTCAATGAGGCCAAGTTAAAAGGGGAAAAAGTTGAGTTGATTAAGTCAAATGATCACAATAGATCTACACGCATTACATGCACATGAGTGGATGTTGCTTTGAAGGAGTTGGACCGAGTCAAGAGGGGCATGGGTGTTTAGAATTTTTATAGGCAGCATCAACTGAACTCATGCCACCAAACGCAAGTTCTATACACCTCCCAATAGAGTCTATGCAATAACAAATCTATGAAATTTGTTAGAGCTGTGTGGCATGTGCAGTGAATAACTCCTGAAAAAAATAAAGAAACCTCTGCAAGTTACCTCTACAAAGGGACGTGGCCACAAAGACTCTCCTACAAGTTTTCATGCCAAATTAGAGACTAGATTGCCCCTTCAAAAAACTCTTTTGATGATGGTGGCACGGCCTGTCATGGGCAGGAACTTGTGCAGGCTGTTTGGGAGTGGATGTAGAGGTCGTGTGTAGAGCAGTAAAGGTCACTTGGAAGATGAATGCAATGTGTGCAGATCACAAAGAAAGAATAGCTCGTTTGTGCGACCACCTAGAGCAATTTCTTTGATGCTTACCCTCTACTCAAGCGATAGATACTAGCATGCAGGAAACTAAACTAAAAATTTCACGCCCCTCTCCAAGTTTAGTATGTTAGATATCCAACAGATTACAAAAAATGATATCTAAAAGCAATAATTCCAAAACGAAGGAATGTCAAAGGAGATCGAACCCAGAGCAATTGTTGACTGTCAACATTTTGGGCCCTTCCTCAATGTACGACTCCAAAATTTAGCCTGCTACCTCTATGAATCAACTTGATCCATCTTACAAGCCCATGGCCTAATGCATGGACCACATGGCCTGTAATTGAATGGAGGTTGTGTTGAAGGTGTAGATATGAGCGATGGAATGAGGATGTGCAGCGCAATATTACCACACCTATGTGTGGCGAGTAAGAATCCAAAGATTGAGTGATTCAGACCACGCCAAACTTGCAGAACCACACTTGACGCATTTTTTCATGCCTTGAACATAAAATCACACCTACCAATAGGAACACAAACCAAACACAAGATTGCAAGCAATTATATTTTTCAAAATAACTCACAGATCAAATGAACCAACTACATAATGGTTCTGATACCATGTTGATGTTAGTCGCGATTTCTAATTGAGTGTTGATATTAACAAGTCCATGAGATTAAGAAACAAAGAATGCAATGCAAAATGGAGTGAAGTAGAATTGATGGAATAATATTCTCAAAAAGAATGATTGTACATATAGGAAACACACTTTGAGTCATTATAGGAGTGTTCAATTCAAGGTGACAAGAATGCCCGACCAAGTGAAAAATGAGAAGTGTCACACATCTTTGAAGAATTCAACTACCTCTTTAAATGACACAGACACCTAAGGTAGCTTAACACATAAAGTAGAATAAAACAATTAATTAATAATTAATATAAATTTTTAATTCCTCGTTTCTCTCAATGAGTGAAAACCTCTTCAAATATAGGATAATGGATGGAAAAATACTTGAAGAGGTGTTAGTCACACTTATTCAAAATTACCATTTATAAATAATTAATAATCTAATAGTTTATTAGAGTATTAACTATTTAAATGTTATATTCATTATAAAGCATATGTATGTATAAGGGTTTATAACCTTATATTTAAATAATATATAAATTTTATAAGGGTTGGCCCCCAATATCATTATGTTTTAACACTTAGGACTGAAATATGATTTCTATTTATCTATATTTCACCCCACAATCAAAATAATTAATCAATTTTATGAAAAATATGTGGCTCTAAGATGGATCAAATATATGGCTCTAGGTCATTTCTACAAGGTATGGATTTTTTATGTGGTGTACAAAATTGATTTGGTTGATTATGTGCACTTGATCACTTATTTCACTCATTTTTTTTCATTTTATTGAGTGCCAAAGGTTGACGATGTTTACAAAAAACTGGACGGAGATCATCAAATAGAAATGATCACGTTCTCTTAGGCCAATATCCTTGATAGGACCAACTTTATAGTTGAGGAAATGATTAAGGATAACAATCCTTAAACATGTTTGGCTACTCTAAGATGATTGTTTAGATTTTGATGCCTTTTACTGCATAAATTGAAGTGTTCCTAACATGCAATTCCTTAAATGGAAATGAGTTTTAATAGGTTCCTTTGATAATAAAATGAGTATAATTGAATTCATTTAAATACAAAGACACAAAAATAAATTGCATGCAAAATGTGTGCCAAGTTAGCTTATGGTGGGAAGGAAATAAAAAATAGTCAGCTAAATTTAAAATTTCAAGGGTCAAATCTATAGATACAAGATCAATTATGCACTCATGGGATTTACTCAATACATAAAAATAAGTAAAATTAGGATGGATGATCAATGTGTGGGAATGGGTGTAATAATTGTCAACTTCTTCTGTGGCATTTGTCCTTGATGTCAAAATTGCCCTGGGTTGGTGCCTTGGCATTTCACAGTTTGGTCTTATTATGGCATTTGATTGGCATACTTCTTCGACATTATGATGTTATCTTTTTGGATGTACTGATTATTTGGTTCCATGTGTAGCAATCTTGGTTATGTCTAAAGGGTTGAAGGTTGTTTCAAGTGATATCATTGTGGTATTCTTAAAGCTTCTCCCATCGAGGTATACACATACAAAATTGACATTGTTTTTGGCATATGTATATCTACAAAGTGTTTTTGAGGTTTGACATTTTATGTCATTTGCATACAAGTTTCACTTTGGCATTCATAGGTGATAGAAACCAGTCTATGTAAAGTGAATGACACTTGGTGATATGGGTTCAAAGTGGTTCTTTATGATTTTTTCACATACATTCAAAAGTGAACACTTGCATCAGGTTGGTTTACATGGAATTCTCTTGGTTTTGCTTTAGTGTTAAATCATACACAAGGGGACATATTGTGTTTATCTTTGGTAATCATCGAGATCTTTATATTTGACATGGCTTTGTTACTAGATCTTTTTAAAGGCATTGGTTTTTTGTGTCACTTAGCAAAGATATGCTTTATTAAGGAAATCGAGCTCCTATGGTTTCAAGTGGAAAATCAAGTCACATGAATCGGAGTTCAAGGACTTATGGTTAAGCTTTAAAAATTACTCATATCAGCCTTTCTTTAGTGATTAAATTATAAGCCATTTAAATGGCTATTGGTTATCACCGACATCTTTAGCTTTTTGTTTACTGAAGTCATCGACATTGTTTGCACTAGGCCGACAACAGGTAAAAGCATTGGTAATTATGTTAATGTCACATTTGATGTGACCGACCCTTGTTCTTCGGGAAGTCGGCATTACACATTCTTAGTCTTTGATTCAAACAAATGAGTTGGTCGATGATTTCACAATGACTAAAACAATCAAATGTTATCATGCCTGTCGGCATGTCTATCTTTGAACTGGCCACATATTTCAAACATCATTATCATGAGTTTTTTTGTCTTTCCGATGACTGTCCTTTCAGACTCCAAATGCTATCACATTTTGCAAAGGATTACGTTTTGTTTGGATGGTAGTTTAGGTCAAAATATTACTTCCTTGCTTGAGGGTCTTGAACCCTACTCTAGTCGGCACCATGGAATCATTCCTTTGGCCATTTCATTGTTATCTCTGGCATTCTAATCTTGGATAGCGTATGGGGGAGGTGAGAAGACCATCACTATGGTCATTTGGTGTGTCCACTTCCTGTCAACTAGTGATGGGGCGAGATTGGAAGGTATTGTGGTCGTTTTTTCCTCTGTTGATCTGGTAATAATGTGCATGACAGTCACTCCCTCTATCTTCTCAGGTATTCATCCTTTCACCTGCTTTGCAAAAGCGTTACCTCTTCAGGCAAGGTTAATAATAGATATATGTTTTTCTTCTATATGGAAGAATGGTAAAATAAAATGGGTTCAATTATTTGTGAGCAGAATTTGTGCATGACGATTTCACATTCTCAGAAATGCATATAAATTTACTTTATCATTTAAATCTGCTCCTGCATTTAAGGAATGGTATTTTTGTGTTTGTGGGTCATCTTGAAAGCTTCAAATCTCTTCAGCTCCTTACCTGGGTTCAGTTATAACGACTCCTGGTTGCAATATTTTGAGATTGTTTTTAGTCTCACTCCATTATGGTTTCGTTTACTTAGATTTGCAGCTATTTTATTGGGTATAACCCATGGTATATATATTACTTTTCTTGTTGGGTCGTTGAGGAGAAAGTGTGCAGGTTGCTTGTGAAGTTTATGCTCACTATTTTTGGCATACAGTTCTTCTTTCCCAATCAGAAGAAAATATTCTAAAAAAATTCCTCTATATTACCTAAACAGTAACTTGTTAAAGATGTGAAATCGGTGAAAAAGGTCACCTCTTCTTTTGTCAGAAAACAAACAGTTTTAGTTGTAACCGAAAGTTGTAATTTTGATGTAAACTATAAATGGTTGAAAACAAAGAGATTAGGGCTTCATCATAACTGAAAAACCTAAAAAGAAAAATGTACAGAAGTGCAGAATATAATACTTATTGGATGAGATAGACAAAATGATTTTTGATGCTGAAAATTTGGAAAAAACATTGTGTTGTCAGTTTTGTATTTTGTATAATGAAAGATTGAAAATGAGAGAGTGAAAACAAAAGAGAGATCATATCATTGTAATGCAGTTTGATGAGAAGTTGTATTGACACTGTAACTAGATTTTTCTTCAAGATGTATCAAGATTTGATAATGAATGGAAGTCTAAAGAGTCATTCTTGACTCTTAAAAATTCTATGCATTGTCTGTCAAGAGGCACTTGACAGAAATCAAAGAAACAGAGAGATCCTATGTATCATTGTATGTTCTATTGAAAAATAGAAAAGGGGTTGGTGCTCCTTGAGATTGGTGTCTCTAAACAGAGGGGTTGGTGCTCCTTGAGTCGGTGTTCAGAAATCAGCCATTGAAGCATTGTCAAAATAATTTTTGAAATTAAGCCAGTAAGGCAGTTTAGGAGTGGTTTTTCTACCCCAGGAGGGTTTTCCACTCATAAATTTATGTGTCTCTCATTTGTGTGATTTATGTCTATCTTGCATAATATTTCTTTAAGTCATTTATGTTACTGTGCTCATTCAGTTGGTCTATGCTCTGATACTTTAAGGATGTTTAAAAAATTTATGTCAATTTTCTCAAGTCTGTCATGCAAATTTAGACTATGCAAATCTGATGCAAAATATCTTTTATAAAGTGAATTAACTTCTGCATTATGTGCTCATTATATGAATGCTCAAAAGATTGTCAAATGCAAGTCAAGGTTGCATATTATAAAGTTTTATAGTTTTGTTGATAATGCATAGCAAGATTGTTCATAAAGCTTTAATTGAACAATATCATATGATGATTTTCATATGGGTTGTAAATGTCAGTCAAGTTTCATATCAATTTGATCTAAAGTGCTAATGTTCACATTGAGTTAAATTAGTAAAAGTTTCATTATGCATTCAATGTTAAAAATAAAAATTATTCCACTCTGATTCACCCCACCCCCCTCCCCCACCCCCCCTCTCGGAGTGAATCCACTTCCAACAATAATACACATAATAAAAGAGGGATGTATGGAAATATGACTAGAGATGAATAAGGTGATGTTTTTGATAGAGGAAAAAATGGGTTTTATAGGGACTGAAACCACAAAGTTTACAATCCAAAATAAAATAGACCATTAGATGAGGATGAATAAGCTGATGTTAAATATATGGTAATGTGTGTAAATAGATGAGGATGGATGTTCAAGGAATAAACCCAAATTTGTATAACACTACACCATTTCTAATATGTAATTGTATTGTGACTCTCAAAATAGGCACATAACTAAATAGAAATTAGCATAGGTATGTAAATTTTACCATTATATATTTCCCTCTGTGAGGTCCACATGAATCTTAGAATGATCATTTACCTTAAAATCTAAAGCCCTCACAAAAATGGATGTAAATAAAATATTCATATGTAAAATGATATTGAGTCTACATAAAGTAATTGGCCTTGTTAAATCTCAATGTGTAATTTCATGCTTTGACACGTACACACTCCACATATAAGGAATTACAAGATATAGAAAACATATGTGATAAATAACATCTATCATGTAGGTTAAATTTTACTATTGATGATCATGAGAATGAGAGAGAGTAGAGTTATATATTTTTCCTATATAAAAAGTGGTACATTTACTCCACTTGTCATAATAATTATAAGATGACAAACCATATTGGTTGTGCAATATCGTGGGATGTTATAATTCTTCATCTAGAGATAATGATGAGTCTTTGTGTGGACACTTGTAACTATCAACAACCTCAACAAATAAGTATTAGTAACCAAATATGCCACATTCAACTAGTTACATCGATTAGATGTAATGAATCAGAGGAGAGGGGAAATAATACATAAATTTTGTAAATATAAGCAATTGAATCATGTGAAGTAATAACTATAATGTATGAACCATGTAACAATAAATTAAAAAATATTGAATAATAATTTTGGTAAGATCATGATTTGGAGATATCATTAAGGAATAAGGTTGTTCCTAGCATGGTAAAAATAAAATGGTGATGTGGAACTCAATGTAAAAAAAATGATGTAAGTACAAAGAACACTAGGCTAACATATGTCTCCAATGTGGCATCTAAGAGCACAAGAGTGTATTGACTAGGTTGGGTGATAAAACCCTAGTGGTAATAGAAATCTTGATAAAGTGGGGAATGTTATAGTATCCCTAGTATGAATCTAAGAACATAGTTAGGCCATGAAAGCACATAATGTAGAAGGAAAAATGTGATGCAAGATGACTCCCAATGTGGCAAGTTGGCTCTTAAAACATCACTGGTTCATGCAAGCACTATAGTGCAAAATGATATCATAATAATATTCAAAAATGCTTTCCCCCACATGGGTGAGTTAATGATGTGATAAGTCGCAAAGTGTGTAAAGGTAATGAACCATAAAAAATGTATAACCATCTTGGTAATGATATAAAATGGCCATCAATTGCTAGATGAACATTATTTGATAACTAGTGATAGATTGTCATGTTAGTGGATAATTGTGCAAGTGTAAATAGCTACTTGTGTGCGATAGTGAAGGCACATGTAAAATTATGTTTGGTTATATAAATTTGTGTTCTTAACGTTAATTATTGAGTATGCAATAAATGCGTAGATCACATGGTATAATAATAAAATGAGTGAAAATTAGCATGTGGTCCTAAAATGTGTTTAGGTGAATAAATAGGTTTCATGAACCAATTTCAATCTTAATAAGTGTCATATTAGAATATTATCAATGTAAAATAAGGGTAGTAATAAATGCATGATGCATGAAAAATAGTTTGAAATGTGGTTAGGTCATCTATCACTAGTAATAATGTGTCATTTTATATATGTAGAATTATCTCGTAGTAATAAATGCATGATGTGTAACTAAAAAGAGTAAAATGTGACTAGGTCATTTATCACTATTGATAATGTGTCATTATTCATATCATCATTTCAATTCAAAAATGGGGGTTATAAGAGTCATAGTTTATTTTTTTAATAAATTTTAACCTAGCTATATATAGGGTGAATAGTGAAAGGTCATATAGACGTATAAAAATTCCTTCATAATAATTTTCATCTATTGCAGGACTTATTCCATTATTTGCATAATCATATCTCTCATTGCATGCTTCATGTGACCATTTGCATATCTCATCGATCCATTTCATTTAAATATATTTGCATAATCATAACTCATCCACTTCATTAATCATTAGTCCATGATCATTATATTCATACACTAAACCATATTTCCATATTTATAAATCCATTATCCGTTTTATATATAATTAATTTCATATTCATGGAATAACCATTTCATAAATATTTATCTCTCTAATTAAATTATTTATAAATCTATAGTCATTAAAATATTATCCATTATTCATTGAAATATTATATTGGTTATCCATAATCATTCATTCATTGGCTTAAATCATTAATCCATGTCACTTTAATCATTTGCATAATCAATCATTAATATATTTGCATATCCTATTTATCCAAATCATTAAAATATTGCACATATTCATTAATTTAGTCATTTTATCTATTTACCATTTGCATGCATTTTTCTCCACTACAATCATTTCTCCCACATTTCTCCCACAACTTGGACTCACCCCATGAGTTCAGCTATAAAATCATGCCTCCTTCACACATTTTGGGACATGAATTGCAATCTTATTTTGATCTCATCCGATTCCATAGAGCTTCTTGTGCTTTTGCTTGTAAAATCTGAGAGAAAATGCAAGATATTATGGAAGAGGATAACAATGGAGTGAATTTCTTGTGAATGCATATAGGTTTTTCATAGTTTAGTTTTGTTATTGCATATGTTTTCATTTTAGACAAACTTCATTGATGTCATGTTGAAAGATTGATTTGGGTTTATAGATTTAATCATTTAGCTCTTTCAATTTTTTAGCATTACATAATGGTGAACCTGATGTGAACATTTACATATTGTGAATATAGGTTCTTGTTTCATGAAAAAATTTGTCTAATGAGAGCTTTCACAAAATCTCTGGCAGGATAAATTAGAAATACAACCTGTTTCCATTTAACATGTTGTTTCAAACTTTAACATACATTTGATGGTAAAATGATGATGTGTTGTTTCAAATTTTAATACTCTTTTGATAGATAAGGGTATGATAGATATTCTAAAGCTAAACTTAAATTCCATTCTTGCCTAGCCATTGCTTCCATACTCTACATAGCATGATGGTTATTCAAATGTTGTGTCCCCTTAGTTCATAATTTACTCGTTGCCTTTTGAACCTCCAATGTTGCCTACCTATCTCCTATGTAGTCATTTTGGCTTTGCTTTAACCACCATCTCTTAAACTAGGACGAATTTGTGCAACTTTGTTCTTTGAATTAAATTGAGACATCTTTTCATGCACTTCAAATTGATTGTAGAAGACTTGTTTGCAAACAACCTTGGCGAGGGTGGTTTTTACCCATTCCGCCCATCCCATATATACCCACTTTCACAATCTTCTGACGGTCTGCTATGTTCCACGCACCAGTCTAAACCAAACCATTTCGAAGTATCTGAATGAACCTTATCCGACTCTAAGATTTTCACTACCTGCCCTGTTACATCTTTATTCAAAGAAGCATCCTTCGAGAAGTGTGATCCTTTATATGTTGATGTTATAGCATTGGGAGATCTCTTTCTCTCTCAAAGTTGAATTAAATAAATAATTCAAGAGGCTAACCCAGGGAAAGAGTCGCCTTATTTTAAATATTATTTTATCTTTATGAGGTCGACCTAATATGAAAAGACACCTTGTTTCTTGAATGAAGCCGACCCTTATGAAATGACGCCTTGCTATTGTATATATACAAGGCACTTGGCATCCATTTAATCATTGAATAATTCACAAGAGAAAATCGTGCTTCAAGAAGGAATACGTCATTTGCAGAAGATCATCATATTACTTCAGCAGATTGATTTCAAGGAGAATTAATATTCGGTTGTGTATTTGCATCTAGGAGAGGTGTTGTGTTCATTAAATTAGATTGGCCTAGAGTTTGACTCAAATTATAAAGCATATTTTTTCTTCTTAATTCAATATATAAGTGATATATTTGTGGCTAGGTTTTTCTCCCTCAAGAAGGAAGGTTTTCCTAGGGTATTTGTTGTGTCTTAGCATTCATAATTTTGTATTTCTTCTTATTTCATATATGATCCTATAACTAACATGGTATCATAGTGGATTTAAGAAAAAACCTTATCAGATTTGAGAAAAATTTGTGGCCTTTGGCAAAATTTGAAATTGCTAAAGGAATCAATTGTTTGAGAGAAATTGATATTGGAGTACAATAGAAATTGAAGGAATTCAATTCAAAGGGAAATTTGGATTATGTTGAATAATTTCGAATTTTGGTGCAAGGAGCCATCCTTCAGTCAAATTTTCATCTAGGGTAGATCTTGAAGGAAAAAGGTTGCAAATTATTTCAAACCTAAGGGCAAATCCTTGAAGGTGAATTTATGTAGAAAAAGAAGATGGTGATCGGTGTCAAGGTAGAAGATAGACTTGATGGAGCCACAAAATTCAACTCTTGGAAACTTAGGGTACTCATTGCATTAGAGGAGAATGATCTTGATTTCATGGAAAGTCATATGGCCGAGCCTTTCGATGATACTGAGAAAATCGAGTGGAAGAAAAATATCATGAAGGCTAGAAAGATCATGCTAGACTCTGTGATGGATCACCTAGTACCAATTATCTCCAAGTTGAAGATGGCTAAATAAATGTTTGAAACTTTAAAATTATTGTATGAGATCAACAACACCAATAGAACGCTTGCTTTGAGACAACTTCACCATGTAAAAATGGATAAAGATGATTCAGTCATCTCATTCTTTATGAAGATTCCTGATTTGAGAGATCAATTGAGCACTATTGGGGATATAATTGCAGATAGAGATCTTGTTATGTTGGCACTAAATGGTCTTCCTCAATCTTGGGAACCCTTTATTCAGAGCATCAGTGGGAGATCCAAGTTTCCCAAGTTTGATCATCTTCAAGTTGATTGTATTCAAGAAGAGTCCAGGTTGGCAGCAAGAGGAATTGGGCGAAACTATCATGATGTAGAAAATCAAGTTCTTGCTACACATACTTCTAGAGATAGAGGTAAAGGAAGAAAGAGGAATAGAGACAGAGAATCAGATTTTGCCCTAGAACCGAAGAAGAAGAAGAAGGATTTCTCTCACATTCAATGTTTTAGGTGTGACAAGTATGGTCACTTTGCTTGAGATTGCAAATTAAGGTCTACACAACATGCTTCTTCTGTGGAAATTGACATAGAGACATCTCAGAAGGAGCCAAGTTCTAAATTCAATTTAGAAGGTTTCTTATTCTAAAGTCGATCAGTTTCTTCGAAGAGGAGGAATTAACATTCAAAGGGAATCTGAAAAACCAACAGAGGCAGCCTTGGATGAGGAGGTCAGGAGGTTGATGCAAGTACTTAGAGCTTCAGAGGGAGTCACATCATCATGAAGATTTCTTGTAGCATATATTTCTCCAAGACGGAGAAGTATGAGGTGAAAGACCTTGTAGCGTATATTTCTTAGAGACGGAGAAGTATGAGGTGAAAGCCCTTGTAGCGTATATTTCTCAGAGACGGAGAAGTATGAGGTGAAAGCCCTTGTAGCGTATATTTCTCTAAAACAGAGAAATATGAGGTGAAAGCCTTTGTAGTGTATGTTTCTCTGAGACAGAGAAATATGAGGTGAAATCCCTTGTAGTGTATATTTCTCTGAGACAAAGAAATATGAGGTGAAAGCCCTTGTATTGTATATTTCTCTAAGATGGAGAAATATGAGGTGAAAGCCCTTGTATTGTATATTTCTCTGAGATGGAGAAATATGAGGTGAAAGCCCTTGTAGTGTATATTTCTCTGAGACGGAGAAATATGAGGTGCAAGCCCTTGTTCATCTCTGAGATTGAGGTGAGACATCATGTTGAGAGACTCCATGACGACATCACGTTGATGGACTCCGTGATGAACTCTTTTTCACAAATGGGTGTAGCCATTGTGAATGTCATGTTGAGAGACTCCATGACTTGGATATTTGGAAAGATACCTCCCTAGCTAAGAGGGAGTGTTGATTTTATAGTGTTGGGACATCTATTTCTCTCTCAAAGTCGAATTAAATAAATAATTCAAGAGCCTGACCGAGGTGAAGAGTCGCCTTATTTTAAATATTATTTTATCTTTATGAGGCTGACCCAATATGAAAAGATGCCTTGTTTCTTGATTGAAGCCGGCCCTTATGAAATGATGCCTTGTTGTTGTATATATACAAGGTGCTTGGCATCCATTTAATCATCAAATAATTCACAAGAGAAAATCGTGCTTCAAGAAGGAATACATCATTTGCAGTAGATCATCATATTGCTTCAGCAGATTGATTTCAAGGAGAATTAATATTTGGTTGTGTATTCGCATCTAGGAGAGGTGTTGTATTCATTAAACTAGATCGGCCTAGAGTTTGGCCTAGATTGTAAAGTAGATTTTTGCTTCTTAATTCAATATATAAGTGATATATTTGTGGCTGGATTTTTCTCCGTCAAAAAGGAGGGTTTTCCCAGGATATTTTTTGTGTATTAGCATTCATAATTTTGTATTTCTATTTATTTCATTGTTATCCTAAAACTAACATTACCCAACCTGTCAAGCTCCCATCTGGCGAATAAGTCACTTGGATGAATCAATTTTTGAATGCTCAAGGTCACCAATATGAGATGTTCTTTCTTTAATGGTCTTTAGAATTCACGTTATTAATTTTTTCTGCCTTTTCTTGCAGTCACAAATGGCATAGCATGGTTACAACACTAAGAAGTAAAATTGGGAGATTGGCAATGTTCATTTCATCTGGCAATCATGCCATTCTATTTTAATCGCCTCCTACAATCATGGCTCGCCTGATATTTTAAACATTTTCGGCACATGTTATTCCTACAAATTTTGGCTTTCCTCATAAAATACGATTTTTGTTTTTAGTAGTCTTGGGTTTTATTCAATTTCTAAGCTTAGATAGGATTTAAATTAAAACTTTAGTATAGATTTAGGAATTAATTTAGTTTTGGTTAATTTAGATTTAAGTTAGATTTTAATTTAAATTTAAATTAGATTTAATTTAGATCTTAATTAGAATTAATCGTAATTTAACTTAGATTCAATTTAGATTTAAATCATATTTAAAATTAACTTTAACCTTTAGACTTTAAAACTTAGATTTAAATTAGAATTAATTTTATTTTAAAATTAACTTAGATTTAGAATTGATTTTAAATTCTTTAAATTAGATTTTAATCTTAATTTAGATTTAAATTGTACAATTTAGACTTTTAATTTAGATTATAGTTAGTTTTTTTTTAATTTAGATTTCTTAGATTTAATTTTAGATTTAATTTAACTTAGATTAATTTAGATTAGTTAATTAGATTTTGATTAACTAGATTAATTTTCTTACTAAATTAAAAAAAAATTATGTTTTAGTTTCAATTTCATTTTGGGGCTAATTTAGTTTATTTTCTTGCAAGTTCATGTGATAGAAACTTGAAATCAAAACACACGTTTGTTGAAGAAAGGAGCCATGCAATTACTAATGAAATTTGATGTAGGACGATCGTCGAAGACTTGATTTCAAAACTGATTGTCCTTTAGATTAAAAACATTCTAATTGGTGCTTTAAAATGAATAATTGTCTTCTCTCACGTAGAATTAACTAGGGGGTAACAAACTTATATTTTTTGTAGTTGAAAAATGGTAGGTATTATGCTCTCACCTTGTGCAAACTCGGTGATCAAAAAGACAGGCCCATCTTTTTATGTGTTTATCCTTTAGAAGGGCTTGCCTTGGTGGAAAAAAGTGCTCACCCCAAGGGAACGACCCAAAGTGGTAACAGGATAAAGCCAAGCCCTTCCAACTACAATAAATAAATGTGCTTCATGATTAAAGTTAGTTAGCAATGAGTGCAAATGTGCTATGGCAACAAGTGAATCCCCATAAACCCTGTAGAGCATAACCTCTACAGGCTAGGAATCCTCCTTATCAAAGCTAATCTTGTCGCATGTATAACCACTCGAATGAATGCCCTTACTAGACACCTTTTGTTTGTAGTTTCCAAAAACCTTCTATTTGTCAGTACAGGAGGGACCACCTCTCATTTCATCCCATGTTCTTGCGGTTCTTAGTAGAGATAAAGAGTTTGTAATGGGAGATTCATGAGAACTCGAAGCTTGGCTGACCCAAGAAGTGAGTGTCGTGTTGGGGGAGCCAGTGTCGCCAAGCTTCTAAGTCATCCAGTAAGAGTAAGTGTGGTTGGATTATTCCAAGTGGGATCCAACAAATATTGTCCTTGCCAACCTTAGGATTTGTGCTTGTATTTCTAAAATCAAACAACATTCATGATGGTAAACAAACTCAAAAACCTTTTTGTCTATGGTGTCTTGTGTGTTTGTATTCAAAACATTTAAAAAACAAATCAAAAATCACACGAAAATCTGATAACATTTCAACTTTGATGCAAACTAAACCAAAACCTTCCAAACAAGTTGTTTAAACCAAAGATTTTCTCACTTCATTCCCACCATTCCATCCCATTCATTTAGATTACTTTCACCTCTTAGGGTGCATTCCTTTCATCACTTAAACAAATATTAGGTTGCATATACCTTTTTTAAAAATTTAGAATAGGGAAACTTACCATATCTTGTCATAGGCCCATGGCTACAAAGATAAGTTATCATTGACCTTATCATTTTCCACATTAGTCCTTGTCATTTTGGTGTAACCTTTAAACTCATCAGTCTAGTTTAAGTCTCACATTGTCAAACTTGTCACTTGTCATCCACTATCCTTAAGGTCATTGATAATTTCATTAGGAAACATTGGACTATCTTAGGTTGGCTAGTGACTCCTTCCTTAATTTTCACAACAAAGGTGCATAGTTCATACCATAGTCATCTCAACTGCATATCATATTTTTTAATAGTTTTCTTTGCATTAGCATCACTCCCCTATTAAAACTAGTCATACTTTAGATTATAGTGACATTGTCATTACCCTCATTTAGGCATCTCTTATTCCAAAAATATTAAAAATATAGTCTTAATCTCATATCATTTGCACTCCCTGTTTTGAGAAAATATGTTTATGGTTAAAACTAGATTACAAAAGCAGTGCAAGGCCATGGATTTCTTTCACGATGATGAAGACATTTACAACTACACTACCACTTTAAATCTTGACAATGATCCACATAATAATACCTTTGGAACACAAAAAAACACAAATTTGGGACCTTCATCTCACGAGAAACCAAAGATAACAAACCTTTTTGAACAATTCCTTGTTAGGGATAAAGATGGAAATGTATACATAGAAGAGGTAGAGGTTGTTGATCAAAACCCTGAAGTTGCCTCTCTAGTGGATGAAATTGTCATGCAAGACCCTCAAAGATTCTTAGCTAAACTATTGCATGAAGGAGTCAAATTATCCCAAGGATTTGATGTCGATACCCTATGCATTGCAACACCTCCAAAGGACAACACACAAACAATCCAAGGATAATCTTCATCACAACTTATAGTTTCCATACATATTGAAGAGACAAGCCAAAATACTAAAACCACAAACACTTCATCCATCTTAGCAACACAATCTATGTCACAGTCCATGACACAAACCTTGGGCTCAACATTCACTTCCCTTGGGTCATCATCTCAGGCCATAGGGGCATCCATATCTAACATCCTTGGTAAAACTAAGCCAAGAAATATTATTATCCAAGGATCTCAATCAAACACAAATGCCATGTCACAAGGTCCTTTTGTTAATACCAACACCTTGCAAGGGAAAAAATGAACATTCCATCTAGCCAAAACATAAACACTTTGCATAGTTATAACCCTTTTCAACAAGGACAAGGGACACATTCATCAAACTCTATCAACATATCATATGGATCCTCTTTTGGATATCAAAATCCACATGGAAAAATACAATATAACACAACCACTTCACACATTCCAACATATGCATCACACATTCATACCTATAGACATGGTCAAAATCCACCTCACATGCACCACATGTCATCTCACCATAATACAAACATGGCACTTCAACATAATGTCACCCAAGATCCTGTAATAGATTCCTTGACTTCTTAAGTGGTTGCTTTACAAAAACAAGTGGAGGAATGCAACTATCAAACAAGAAAATATGCATCGCATGGCTTACATCCATATCCATATGATCCTAGCTTTTACATGGCACCACTCCCTCATGGGTACATCATATCTAACTTCACTAAATATAAGGGAAAGAAAAATCCACTTGAACACATACGGGAGTTTAACACGACGTGTGTAGATGTTGCCTTTGAACACACTTACTCGATGAGATTGTTTCCCAAAATTATTTCCGGTCCTACACTTGAATGGTTTGCATTACTACCTAAAGGATCTATAAAATCATGGGAAGAATTAGCCAACAAGTTCATGGAAAAGTATTCCTATAACATTCAGAATGGCATCACAATAGCCACCCTATGTCACATGACACAAGACGAGGGTGAGACTTTCATTAAATTTTTCCAAAGATGGTGTGGCATGGCAAGTAGATGTCCTATTGAAAATCTTGAAAAAAAAGGTTGATATGTTTGTCGAAACTCTCAATTCCAGAATTAAAACATCCATTGCAAGTGTATTGTTGTACAAAATTTTCAGTGTTGGTGGAAAAAGGTATGACATTGGGAAAAGTCCTAATAGCCCAAGGTGAACTCACATATGGCAACAAAAATACACACACCCAACACACCTCTAATGACAAAAGAAAGTTTTGGTCTCGCAATAAGAATGTAACAAATGATGGAGTCATAGATGCCAAAGTTGTGAATATAATAGGTCTCACATTGACTCTCAAAGCACCCAACATGCACAATAGCACGTCATATTTTTCCAATAAAGAAACTAACGTGATACAAAATAATCAACAAAGGGGACCCCCAAGAGAACCAAGGCAATCCACAAAGAGAATACACTCCTTTACCAGAACCAATTGAATTTGTCATAAAGAAGCTGCTACAATCAAATGTTATGCAGCTCCTAGAGCCCAAACCATATGATCGAAGACAATTTAAACCCTCTTGGTGGGATGATAATGCCTTTTGTGAATACCACCATATTAAAGGGCATAAGACCTTGTCATTCTGTTAATTGAATAACATAATTCAAGACTTAATTGAAAACGGTATCGTAGAGGTCGAGGGACAGCAACAAACTTCCAATAAAGACCATACAATTTTTAAGAATCCATTGCAAGATCATGGGAAAGCCTCCAGTTCAGGTCAAAAGATAGATAACCATGCCAATTATACCAATGCCTCTTTTGACTAAAAAAATATGAACCACCTCAAGGTTGTCAATGATCATGTTAACATGATCAACATTAAGAAACATCCTAAAATTATTGTCACTACTTGCAGAGCTAAGGTTACCATATATGGCCCTCCTCCAAAGCAGCCACAATCCAAAGCCCAATATAACCTTCTTGACCAATTGGGCAAGACACGGGCGCACAAATTTTCATCCTTGAGCTTCCGCTCATATCAGTCGAACACAAAGTTATCCTTGATAAGGCTCTAAAAGAAACCTCTATCCCTACTGACTTGGACGTCAATCGATTTGAAGCCATGGTTGGATACTTGGCCAACTCCCATCATGTAGCTTTTTCTGACAAAGATTACTCTACCTCCAAGTCAAACAATAACGACCAATTGCACCTTTAGGTCTTTATAAACAACAAGGTCAAACGAGTCTAAGTAGATGGCGAAGAAGGATTGAACATTTTCACTCTAAAATTGGTGAAGGAATTAGGCCTATTTGAAACATGTTTGGATAGAACTAAGAGAATTATCATCAAAGCCTATGATGACGAAGAACGTTCTTTCGAGGGTGTTATCATACTACCTATCAAGATTGGACCGGCATCACTAGATACCACATTCCAAGTCCTGGATCTTGAACTACCACACAACCTAATCCTTGGCCGACCATGGATCCATGCCATGAAAGCTATCCCCTCCACATACCATCAATGTCTGAAGTTTCCTTACAATGGCACCAAAATTACAATCATTGGCGATCCTAACCCATTTCAATATTGCACTAACTTAAGAGCGGTTCCTGAACATCAAGTGCCTATAAACCATGAAGCTACAACATCCACTTCATCCAGCTACATGGATCCATCAACTCTGACTAAATCCTCCACATTCACCATTCTATTTGTCGATCCAAAGATTCATATCCAGGACAAGGGGTGTAGGGAATATCATATGGACACTTCCTTTTGCATCACCAAGCTACCAAAGTCTCCAAAGTCCTATGGCAAGCCCATCTACAAGATGGAACCTGAAGTTGTCTTTAAAGTTCCTCCCACTACCACCCTCACAAGCTAGGGAGAGCTAAACAAAGAGGACATTGATGATATTTCAGATTGGATCTACAAAGATGAAGAAGATTTGTTGCCTCTATCGCCAAAACAATATGGTAAAGACTTTCAACTCATGAAACAAAAGGGTTATGATGGAATTAGTGGGCTCAACATACATAAAAATGGAATTCAACAGAACCCTTGATGCCTCTTAAATGACCAAAGAACATGGGGCTAGGATTTGTATCAATTAATATTGGAACTTCAAGTACTAAAGTGCTTTCAAATAAGGATGTCAGTGCTTCAAAAGGTGTCAAGACATTTGAAAACCTTATCGACCTCTATGATAGTGACACTGAATCTAATGAATATGAGTGGGATTTTTGTACCACCAGTGATTATGAGCCCGGATATGTCTTTCATGAGTCTGATACACCTCATCCATCCTTTACCAACCTCATGGATATCAATATCCACGTCAATTTCTATCATGAACCTGACCCACCAAAGACCACAAAAGAAAGAGCATGGATAGAATCCTTTTGGGACCCCAATAATACATCCATATTTACCATATATGTTGCTTCCCCATCCTTCAGTAATACTGATGATGGAATTTCCCTCGTTTACTCACAATTAGTTGATTGGGACCAAAAAAATCCACCCAATTTGGACATATTTGAAAATGATGAAGTTGTTGGTTTTTTTATTGTAAACCAGGTTTATCTCCTAATCTACCTATGGAATTGCCAATTCCAATCAAAGGCAACTCGGAGGATCTGGACCAACTGATAAGGATTTTAAAAGACCTCCTACACTTTGGGCTCTACAAGACCCGGGAGGGTGATCCCTTAATGTGTTTACAATCTCTGCAACAAAATTATAAACAATCATTAACTTCAAACAGATAATCTCACTTAATAGCTCAACAGAACAGGATAAAACTGAAACGAATTGGTTGTTCATCAGTAATATCAACCATTTGGAGCGTGAGATAATTACAACACAATTTCACGGTGAAAGATAATAATTAGTTTTAAAATGGTAGCAAGCCCTAGGTGAACACAAACAAACACTGAATCACAAAGAACAAGTGCAAATCAAACCAGTGCCATATCCATTGGAGGAGTCAAATTCACCAACACCTAATGGCTCATAGAAGATTTCAACACATAGCATATAATATCTCTGATTATACTGCCTTACAATATCACCAATTTGTACCTCAGCTCAATACTACTTACCAAATCCTTGTACAGAACATATCAATCTGCAATCTCATTTAAGCAGTTTAATTAATTCTTTGAATTAAAGGTAAAACCAAAATCGCACACACCACAATAGTGAAATGAACATAATAACCCTTGATTACTTCATTCAAAATTTGAATACATTTGCATATAGGAGAGACATGAGCCTAGATTTTTCAGTTAAACTTAAATGCCAATACTGTTATGAAACACTAAATCCCCATAAACTCAAATCCTACAATAAAATGACACAAAATCCAACTTGCATTGCCTCTATCACTACAGATTTTACAATTTGCTATGCAGCTCCACACCAGACTTCTGACTTGCTAACCTATTACAATGAGATAAGAAGAGAATAATTAGAAGAGAAGAAACTCCAGAAGAAACCCTAAAATTGAACAGGAAAATCCATCTGGAAACATCTCCACCGTTGAACAGTAATCTACAAAAATCTCCTTCTTCTCCCTATAACAAACTTTATTCTTCTTTCAAAACAACATGTGCTCAATTCGTTCTCTAACAGAAAAATGCCCATGTGAGAATATTTCCCACTCATTACTTGCAGCTTGAAGAAAAAATCCACTCCCGTGAAAATCCATTTACCTTTGTTTCTTGTTTTTCCCTTTGTTTGTTGTGGCTGCATTTGATTTTATTTGCTTCCAGTGAATAAAATATTTTATCTTCACTTAACTTATCCAGCACATATAAAGTATTTTAAAATACTTTACCCAGCAATTGCATTTATATTGGGGTTCTATTAAAATTACCTAGCTGCACAAAGTCTTCACCATTTCACTTTTTACCCCAGCATAGTCATATTATAAAATATTTAACTTTATTCACCTTATCCTGTGCATTATAATTTTAAAATATTTTTCCCACACTTTACCATTTAAACATTTATTTAAAATAAAATATTTTAAATAAACATTGTCGGGCGGTTTAAAATTTCCCCATATTAAACCCTTTATCTTTCCCATGGAGAAAAAACCACTTAAAAAAAACACTTTGGAGGCTCCCATTTTACCCAATTAAACATTGCATCCAACAACATTTAAAAAATAATGCTAAACGCACCAAAAATTTGGGCCCACACACATCTCCCCACCATCTCACAATCGCAATCCCATGCTTACTTTTGGATCACGATATGGCGGGCAACGGTCACGATCTTGCTACATTTCATCGGATTCTCCCACCGTTAATCTTCATTTTTCCTGTTTCACTTTAAAAAATTAACTTAACATCCGAGAAAAAAAAATAGAACGGGCCCCTCCATTTAATACCATTTGACATAAACCTTTAGCAAAACATTTAATATTAAATGTTTTTTTTATTTCTCCTCTCAATATATCGGGCTCCCCTAACCCCTTTAAATTTATGAGGCCCACCATTTATATTTGAAAGCCACCACTTCCCCGCAATCACGCAATGCATAATGACCGGGCATCTTCCGATTGCGACCTAGCGGGCAACGATTGAGATCTGGCTGGAGATTAACCTCTGATCTCCACTGTTGGATTTTCAAACTGCTTCCTTTCTGCCTCTGTTGCCCTAAACTTCCATTTTGTTTTCTCGAGCATTTGCAACCCCGTTCACCATGGCGGCCAGCTCCATTCTATAGCCTCCCTGCATTGATGGATGTTCATATTCCACTCCAGGCCGCACCTCCTCCATCTGCTTTAATAGGTGTTTACTTCCTTCACCTAGTGCACAGACCACCTTCACCTACTGGTTGCACCCCTGCCATTCACCTAGCTTGCCCACCTCAACTGGTTGCACCCACTAGAGAAAGGAAAAATCCCAGGCTTCAGCCACACCCTTCATTCACTGGCCATGCCCATCCTCGTGCATTCTGCAGCTCCCACATTGCTTATCCATGTAAATTCATTTTTGTTTGGGCATTTTAGTCTTGAGTGCGCCCCATTCCAGCACACAGTGACTGCACAAGACTCTATGCACCCCTCCATCGAGCTCCCTTCACTTTGCAGGTCGCGCCCTTGCATTTTCACCTATCAGAAAGCTCCCACGTCCTCACCATGGCATGAGCCTCTCCACTACGCCTTTCTCCAATCAATATGCAGGCTCCATAAACATGATATGTAATATGCATTTGCATGAAAGTTTCTAAAGCCTTTTCAACAAATTACATTTGTTCTTATGCGGGTGTGGCATTCCATGCCAAATGCATTTGCTTGGAAGTTTTAAGGTTGTTTCAACAAAACCATTCTAACATATCTTGCAACATGGTATTCCATTACCATATTTATTTGAGGTCAATTCACATCTCCCAACTATGCAGCCTCCCTTCACCAATGCGTGGCCACCCACAACATGTGCAGGTCGCGCCATCTTATCCATTTCATTCACTGGAGAATTGCATAGCCTTTAACAAAAAGTCTTGCCCTGTTATCCCCTTCATTTGACTGGAAGCTTCTAACAGCTACTATATTAGCACATCGGCCTCTTTTAGCCATTCATCCATAACCTTGAAACTTTTACATTCCATTTTTTAAATTTCACCCAATCACCAATATAAAATATTGTCATAAATACTAGTATTTTATTTCATTAGAAGAGCATCTATCAAATATTTTGAGAACCATTTCTTGAAGAGGTGCCTCAATGAAGTCTTTCAGTGTCTTTCCATTATGATTTCAAAAATCAAGATTCGCATCCATCTGTAATGAAAATATGTCTTCCTCTTTGTTTATACGTTTTGATGCAACCATAAAATATAGGGTTAGTTATTTTTCGTTTGAAAAGTATCCCCTGACAATGCTCACAAAGCCCTAGATGTGTGAGGGCTTAAACTGCTCCCACAATCTTACTTGAAGTATTTAATCTAAGTAACTTCATAATTACGCAGAAAGAGTTGGGCCCCCATGTGGGCCTGGCTAAAAGGAAAATCATTTTGAAACAACTTTCAAGCTCAATTTGACCAACATTGCTCTCTGAATACATGTGAAGTGAACATATGAACTGGGTCTTCATCAAAATCGAGTTTCTAACACTTTTGGAGAATAGTGAAAACTGGCCAAATTGCTTTTGGAATCAAACTGAAAAACTAGTCAAATGACCCCCCGGAGCAATAAAAACTTGCAAACCTATAGACATTCAGTCCAAGAAAGCAGTGCAATAAACGACACAAAAAAAAAAGTCATGAGGTGGAAGATATTAATCAGCAAAGTTTCTCAGCTGAACTTTTCTGAAACAACAGTTGTTCTAAAACAATTAAAACTCACTTAACTGCCAATTTGTAAAAATAGTGAAACAGCTCCTAACGAGCTACCATCAGACACATGAGTTCATTAAGGTACCCTGAGCATTTGTGCAAAATGAAATTCCATGAAACATCTTTGATCAAAAGATATTAACGATCAAAGTTGACCACTCAGAAAGGCTGCCAGGCATGCAGATGTGAAACTGAACAAACTGCATTTGGTTTTGATCTGCTAAAAATAGCAAATCAGATCATGAAGCTTTGAAAACTGACACCCGAGATCATTTAGGTATGGAGAACACAAAACAACATTCATTTTGACATGACAGTCAACTGGTTGCGAAATCCAAGCTCAAACAGGAGGATGTTTTGCAAAACTAACAACCTGCAACTAGCAGAACAGTGCAAAAACCCTCCAGCTTCACTTTTCAAACCCCTGACAAAACCTATCATGGGAAGCTGAAAATTGACACACATGTTCACATATGTCAATCAAATACATCTGCAAATGGGTTCTACTTGGAAATCAACAGGCCTCAAATTCTGATTCTCCAAAGTGGGTCATTCAAACTGACCCCTCAAGTGCACTTCTGCCAAGTGCAGAGGCAAAATTCTCGAAATGGGTACCTCAAATTTGCAAAATTTGAGAGTGTCATCAAAAGCCATCGTTGAATTCATGGGACTATGAGAAGGTATACCACATGGGGACCATAAGGTTGTTTTTACTATAGATCCTGATGTTGTGGCATATTTCAGCGAGACTACTCCACCCTTTAGTCGCAAAAATGTTAAAAAAATTAAAAAGTAAAAAGTAAAAAATGAAAGGTCATTAGGGGAAATTTACATAAAAAATGGACCTCCTAAAGATGACATCATTAGCTTTTTAAGTTATCAAAAAACAACTAAAAGATGACATCAACCTGTACGGTGACATCATCCAAAATAAAAATAAAATTATTTATTTTATAAAATAAAAATTTCTAAAATATTATGAATTAACTTATGATGGTTAATTTAACTCTACATATCTTATTCTATCTCATTCATCTTTCTAAATATAAAATATTCTTTTTGTTTTTTAGATTTATATTCTTAAGTTCTATTATAGAAATTTTTATATTTTCAAAAATAATAATTATTCTTTAAGAAAAATGCTTATGATATTCTTAAAAAAAAAGCTATTTTTTTATATGTTTTAAAAAATATTTTTATTCTATCTCATTCATATTATTAAATTTTTAATATTTTTTTTGTTTTTTAGATTTATATTCCTAAGTTCTATTAAATTCTATTATAGAATTTTTTATATTTTAAAAAAATAAAATTATTCTTTAAAAAAAAAGCTAATAATATTCTTTAAAAAAAAGCTAATTTTTATATTTAAAAAAATATATTTTTATTCTTTAAGAAAAAAGCTATTTTTTATATTTTTAAAAAATATTTTTATTCTATCTCATTCATCTTTCTAAATATAAATTTTTTTTTTTGTTTTTTAGATTTATATTCTTAAGTTCTATTAAGTTCTATTATAGAAATTTTTATATTTTCAAAAAAATATTTTTATTCTTTAATAAATCTAAACCTATAAAATCATATATATATAAAATAAAATACTAAGTAAAAAATAAAATATCTAAAGTTACTTTTACTTTGCCACTTTTTAAATAAATAATAATAATTTAAAAAAACAAATAATCAAGAAAAGAAAGTGAACTTGACTTTTTAAATAAATTATAATATAAATATAAATTACCAAACTTGAGTTTAAGAGTTTTTAAATAAAAAATAAATAATGAAGAAAGTGAACTTGAGTTTTTTAATAAATTATAATATAAATATATGTTACCACTTTTAAAATATCATGGACTTCAGTTTTTTAAGGAATTATAATAAAAACGTGTGTCCCCACTTAACTCATGTAGTTAAGTAATTTATATTTTTTATATTTAAATAATTTGTCTTATATGAGATAATTTTTTCTTTTTTAGAGTTCCTTAGGAGGCCCATTTTTTATGCAAATTTCCCCTAATGCTTTAAGTGAAAACCGCAAGGCACCTTCTGAGCAAGAAAAAGTAAAAATAAAGGATGTATCCAAGGGAAAAAACCTCTCTGAGGTACCCAAGGATGAAGGGTTGGACTTTCTTCCCATTAATCAAGAGTGATCCCCAATGTTGATTGAAGAAGTAAGGGAAGTCAATATAGGTACAATAGAGAATCCTAAGATTGTTCTCTTTGCAGCATCCTTAACAAAAGAAGAAAAACCATAATTTGAAGACTTCTTCACCAAACATCAAGTCAATTTTGCTTGGTCTTATGTTGGCATTCCTAGGTTGGACCCCACATTGGTCCTGCATCATTTACCATTGCTTCCAAATGCAAAGCTTGTTAAACAAAAGCTTAGAAAAATGAATCCTCAAATAGCTCTACTGGTCAAAGTTGAACTCAAGAAATTACTAGATGTTGGTTTCATAAGACCTATTGACTATGCAGAATGGATCTCAAACCTTGTACCAATAAATAAACCGAATGGACAAATCCATATCTACACAAATTTTTGTGACCTGAACAAAGCATGTCCAAAAGATGACTTCTCACTTCCCAACATAGACATCATAGTAGATCTAACAACAAGTTACAATATGTTATCCCTCATGGATGTCTTCTCGGGATATAATCATATTCGTATCACTCCTGAAGATTAGCATAAGACAACATTCACATGCCCATGGGGTACATATTGTGGAATGTCATGCCCTTCGACCTTAAAAATGTGGGTGCAACCTATCTGAGATCTATGACCACCATATTTCATGATCTCATGCACACATTGATGCAAAGTTATGTTGATGACCTTTTGGAAAAATCCTTGACACGTGGTGATCATTTAAGAGTCCTGGATAAAAAATTCAAAAGGCTTAAAGAATATAAATTCAGCCTAAATCCAAAAAAAATGTGTCTTCGGAGTGACATCAGGAAATCTCTTAGGATACATAGTTTCCCATAGAGGCATTGAAGTGGACCCAACAAAAGTAAAATCTATATTAGATATGCCTCCCCCAATAGGAATCAGTCAACTCAAAACGAATTGCAAGGCTGACTTCAATCCATCAGATGCTTCATTGCACAACTTGCAAATAAATGTCAGCCTTTTCAATATTTTTTATGCAAGGGAGTTCCTTTTATATTGACAGATAAGTGTGAAGTAGCTTTTCAACAGATTAAAGAGTACCTCTTAACACCTCCTCTTTTGATGCCACCAATAGATGGTAAACCCCTCATCCTTTACATATCAGCTACCACTTCCGCACTGTGGGCATTGCTTGCACAAAATGATCATGAGGAGAAAGAACGAGGAATCTATTACATTAGCCGCACATTGGTTGGGTATGAACTCAACTATAGTTTTATTGAACGTGTTTGTCTCGCTATGGTTTTTGTTGCTCAGAAACTAAGACATCACATGCTAAACCATCAAACAAGACTAGTGGCTAAGATAGATCATTTAAAATACCTACTTAGTAAGGCAACATTGAAAAGATGGTTGGCCAAGTGGGTCATGATACTTAGAGAGTATGACATATAGTATGTAGAGTGAAAAGCAATAAAATGACAGGTTATTGTAGACTAACTTGCTGATGCACCCACAAAAGTTGATCACCCTTTGATTTTTGATTTCCCAGATGAATCAATATTGACACTAGACACTGGTGCAACATGGAAGTTATACTTTGATGGCTCATACACTAGTCATGGATTAGGTGTGAGAATAATATTCATCACCCCTCAAGGTGATACTATTCCCAAATCCTTCAGAATAGCTTTCCCATGTACAAATAACATTACAGAATATGAGGCCTTACTCATAGGATTGCACATGGCTATAAAATGGAAAATTAAAAGTCTACAAGTCTTTGTTGATTCACAATTGGTCATATGATAGGTCAATGATGACTATGACACTAAAGATGGAAATTGACCCCATACAAAAGAATGGTTGATAGTTTCAAGCTATATTTTATAGATATCACTTTTTCTCAGATCCCACGGAATCAAAACAAAGCAACTGACGCCATGTCCACCATTGGATCTCTCTTGGACATTCCCAACAATATGTTGTAGTACGAGTTTTTAATTGAATAGTTGTTGGTCCCTGCCTTTGATGTCCCTAAATCTGAGATGGTGTGCAAAATTTTTGGTCCCCATTATCCATGGTATCAGACTATCTATGACTATCTAGGTAAGTGCACCAAGATGATTCCTAAAAAGGGGACTTAAGTGGCCACTTTTTTTCTAAAATCAAAAAATACTGACCTTGGACGTGAAATTGAGGATAGTTACACTCAAAATTTTGAGATGGAACAAAAACAAGGATCGAAGTGCTTCAAGTCTACTTTTTAAACTACTAATTTATTTTTAAAATGGTTGAGATTAAGCAGTTCAAAAGAGGGACGTACACAAATTGGTGATGTTTTTTGTCAGAAAAACATAACATAACAACCCTTGTACAACCCTCGTACGGTGAACCTTTTTTTAGTATTTTTAAAATCACAATGGTCAGAAGTTAGCTAACAGTATGTAGTTTATGCACGATTATTCTGATAATTTTTTAATGAATATTTGATTTTTTACTAAATTTTAAAGTGGACACTTCCTGAAAAATAGAATTTTGGTTGTGCTACCCCTACAAATTTTGGAAACTAATTGAATTTTTTATTATTTATTTTTTAAAATTTGTAGAATGGAGTACGGTTTCTAAAAATATAATTTATTTGAAATTTTGATGAACGGTTAATTTATAACGAAAAAAAAACCAAACACTACTTTTTGGCAAAAAAGAGACATACAAACAAAAGAATTTATGGATAAAAGGCTTAACATTGTCAAAAAGTGAAAAAAATTACATCGTTGGATAGCTAAGAGAGAACCCAACATTACCCATGTGTTTTATTTTTTCGATATTGAACCACATGCAATCCTGACAGTGAGCACGAACTCGATTATGTGAAATATGGTGGATTTTGTAAGAACACGTCTCTGGTCGTTGGGAATGCCCTCCAAGCTTTTGGGTTGGTATTCCAAGGCAAATACCAATCCTAAGGCTCAGAGATTCTCAAAGCAAGATATAATGTGAGTGCGCTATAACGCGCTCGTGTTATATCTCAGTTTTGACATGGTTTTTTGCTTATGTGGGAAACATGTCAACTAAGACATAACGCGAGTGTGTTATAATGCGCTTTCGTTATGTCCTCCTTTATGTTAAATACCAGTCTATTGAATGTATGCTAATATATTTGTATGTTTGTATGTACAAGTATGCTTGTATGTCATGTATGTATGCATGTATGCATGTTTGTATGTATGTATGCATGTATGTATCAATGCATGTATATTGTATGTATGTAAGATTGTATCTACACATGTATGTGTGTATGTTTGTATGGATGTAGGATTGTATGTACATATGTATTATACTTGTATCTATGTAAGTATGTATGTATTTACATATTTCTTTAGAGGGAGGGAGAATTTAGAGAGAGAAAGAGAGTCTGGAGAGAGGGAGAGGGGGTGGAAGTGAGAGTTTAAGAGAGAGGGAGTGGGAGAGAAGGGGTTGGAGTGAGAGGGACTTAGCTAGGTAGGGTTGGAGGGAAAGAGAGAGGGGGGGTGGGAGAGAGAGAATTGAGAGGGAGGGGGAGAGATAGAGAGAAAGAGAGAGTTACGTAGGTAGGGTGCCAAAGGGAGAGACTAGAGAGTGTGAGGGGGTGAGAGGGAGAGACTTGAGAGATAGGTAGTGAGAGGGAGAGAGAGAGGGTGGGAGAGAGAGGGAGTGTGAGTGAGATACATGAGAGAGGGAGAGGGTGTGGGAGGGAGTGAACTGATAGAGGTAGAGAGAGAGTGAGAGGGACTTATCTAG
>CM021109.1:11274212-11289256 GCA_007115665.2 Sequoiadendron giganteum
GGGTTGAGGGATTAGGGTTTAAGGGTTGACGGTTGAGGGTTGAGGGATTAAGAGGGTATAAGGGTTGTGGGATTAGGATTTAAGGGTTGAGGGTTTAGGGTTGATGGATTAAGAGGGTATAGGGGTTGAGGGATTAATGGGGTATAGGGGTTGAGGGATTAGGGTTTAAGGGTTGAGGGTTGAGGGTTGATGGATTAGGGTTTAAGGGTTGAGGGTTGAGGGTTGAGGGATTAGGGTGTAAGGGTTGAGGGTTGAAGGATTAAGAGGGTATAGGGGTTGAGGGATTAGGGTTTAAGTGTTGAGGGATTAATATGGTATAAGGTTTGAGGGATTAGGGTTTAAGGGTCGAAGGTGTAAGGGTCGAGGGTTTAAGGGTTGGGGGATTAAGAGGGTATAGGGGTTGAGGGATTAGGGTCTAAGGGTTGAGGTTTGAGGGTTGAGGGATTAAGAGGGTATAGGGGTTTAGGGATTAGTGTTTAAGGGTTGAGGGTTGAAGGTTGAGGGATTAGGGTTTAAAGGTTGAGGGTTAGTGGTTGAGGGATTAGGGTTTAAGGGTTGAGGGTTGAGGGTTTAAGGGTTGAGGGTTTAAGATTTGAGGGATTAAAAGGTTATAGGGGTTGAGGGATGAGGGTTTAAGGGTTGAGGGTTGAGGGTTGAGGGATTAAGAGGGTATAGGTGTTGAGGGATTAGGGTTTACGTGTTGAGGGTTGAGGGTTGAGGGATTAAGAGGGTATAGGGTTTGAGGGATTAGTGTTTATGGGTTGAGGGTTGAGGGATTAAGAGGGTATTGGGATTGGGGGATTAGGGTTTAAGGGTTGAGGGTTTAAGGGTTGAGGGATTAAGAGGGTATAGGGGTTGAGGGATTAGGGTTTAAGGTTTGAGGGTTTGAGGTTTGAGGGATTAAGAGGGTATAGGGGTTGAGGGATTAGGGTTTAAGGGTGGAGAGTTGAGGGTTGAGGGATTAGGAGGGTATAGGGGTTGAGGGATTAGGATTTAAGGGTTGAGTTTGGAAGGTTGAGGGAATAAGAGGGTATAGGGGTTGAGAGATTTGGGTTTAAGGGTTGAGGGTGGAGGGATTAAGAGGGTATAGGGGTTGAGGGATTAGGGTTTAAGGGTTAAGGGTTGAGGGTTGAGCCCTTTGTTGTATGCCTACATGGCAATTTTTTACAATTTTTTTATTTGACATATTTGACATTGTTTGCCTCTATGGAATTCTCGTAAACCTAAATGGCTATTTTTTACATATATTTCATAATTATATCAACATATATTGATATATGCTTACATGGATATTTGGTTAATACAAATATCTTTTATTGATGGTGTCCATATTTGAATTCTAAATTGATTTAATAGATATGAGTTATGTGTAGTCAAGTGTATACTTTAAAAGTTACGTGTATACTTTTTGACTTACGTGTGTTTCAATGTATACTTTGTGTCTTACGTATTTTCATGTGTATACCTTGTATTCGTGCATATACTTTCTATTAATTTGTGTATACTATGTATTCGTGTGTATACTTATTTAGGCTTACATGTTTTTGAGTACTTGTGCTTCCCTTATTCACATGTACATGGTTGACTTATTCACGTGTATAATTAATAATTCGCTAGCCCTAGCATTGATCATTGTTGTCCTTCATGGTTTGTCTTGAATATTAATTGATTGATGCTAAATAACTTTATCTAAAAGAAAAAAACACATTTTCAATTGGTATTCCATGAAATGATTCATAAAAAAATTGCAATATGTTCTTGATGCGTCACCATATAAACATGTCAAAATATTTATATGTCAACTTTTTGCAATATTATTTTTTTTATACGAAATGGACTCGGGAGAAATAAAGTTATAATTTATAGTACAAATAAGAAATGGATTCAACGTTGTCTTAGACCCCCGAATAAGTCTATTTAACAAAGAAACACGCTCTCAATCACTCTTTCAATTGCAAAGCACCATTGGTGATGCATAGTGGCTCAACCAAGTTGTGATTTGACACAACCTCTCTCAAATATGCCCACTAAGACTCCAACATTCACTTGACTCAACAGGGTAACTCAACTACCCAACCATGGGATCTATCAAACCAGACATGACCAGAACTTGGAGTAGACTTGGAAACCTCCCAACATTACCAACCCAACTCAACCCAACTCAGGGCTTTAAATAGATTTTTACACCCTTCTCTAACTGATCAATGCCCTCAACTAACTAAAAAACAACTTTCAAAACAAGTAACTGTTGCATTTCAAATTTGTTGCTTTAAGTAACTTACAAATTTGCAACTTTAGACTCCTCCAACCTAATGACTACAACTAATGACCTCTATACCCACACAAATGGCTTATAAATAGCCTTATTACATCAACAAAACTCCATTCTTGCACAGTCATATACAAATTCACAAATTCTCCTTCAAAGGCTACAAAGACAACTTCTAGTGCAAGATTGAAATTTTCACATTTTTTACCACTAGACCCAAAATTCACCCTAAAACATACTTAATGGTTTCAATTGACCTTATTCAAGACAAAGTGTGCTGAAAATATCCACAACAACCTATTGACCAACCTATTCACCATCAAATAATCAAAGATTGAGGGTGAGGTGTAGGTGCTCCTACACCAATTGGGCAGCATTGATCATAAGATTTTTGTGTGGAATACTCGAACTTCTCAACTATCATTTGTATGTTTCTCTTTACCATTATTTTGCATGTCATCATAAGGGATCAAGTCGCTTGAACGTAGCTTGGATCAGTTTTGTGTGTTTGGGTGTGAAAGAGGACAATGCCTAGCGTAAACCTACCTATCAGGACGCATTGGAGCAGTTACCTTGGTCACACAAATTGCAAAATGAAAGTTGCACCACTTTGCAACTTTACACTACTTCAATTTGACACTTTTTCCATCAAGTGAAAACTAGACACCACAGGAAAATGACTCTAAGATAATAAAAAATGAGAGAGCTTACTGTAGAGGGGCCCAACGCAATCCCGTAGGCTCAGATGGAGAGGGCATAAGCATCACGGTTTCTAATTAATATAATGTCAAAGTTTGCTTCCCTTTTGCACTTTGGACCCTTAAGGGATTGACAGATTGAACGTAGATCGGAGCGATTCAACATGTTTGGGTGCGAAAGATGACCATGCCTAGCATACAAATACCTATTCGGACGTGTTGGAATAGTCGGTTTGGTCATACGAGTTGTAGAATGAAAGTTTCAACACTTTGCAACTTTGCACTACTTGCATTTGACACTTTTTCCATCAAGTGAAAATCCACCGCCACAGGAAAACCACTCCGAGATAGCCAAAATCGAGAGAGAAATTTGTAGATGGGCCCAACACAATCCTGTAGGATTAGACCAGAATTTTCTAAGCATCACGATATCTGAGTAATAGCATGTTGAAGTTTGTAGCCATTTTGCACTTTGGACCCTTAAGGGATCGATCCGGTAGAATGTAGCTCGAAGCGATTCCGTGTGTTCCAGCGTGAAAGAGGACCATGCATAGCATAAAAATACCTATTCAAATGCATTGGAATAGTGCACTTAGTCACACGAGTTGCAGAGCGAAATTTGCACAGCTTGAATTTGACACTTTTTCCATCAAGTGAAAATCTGCCGCCACGGGAAAACCACTTTGAGATAGCCAAAACTGAGAGAGGTTTTTGTAGAGGGTCCCAACTTGATTCTTTAGGATTAGAAAATAATTTTCTAAGCATCATGGTATTCGATTAATAGCATGCTGAAGTCTGCAGTCATTTTGCACTTTGGACCCTTAAGGGATCGATCCGGTGAAATGTAGCTCGGAGTGATTCTGTGTGTTTCAGTGCAAAAGAGGACCATGCCTAGCGTAAACATACCTATTCATATGCATTGGAATGGTCTGCTTGGTCACACGAGTTGTAGAGTGAAAGTTGCACCACTTTGCAACTTTGCACAGCTTGAATTTGACACTTTTTCCATCAAGTGAAAATCCCCCGCCACGGGGAAACCACTCCAAGATAGCCAAAATTGAGAGAGGTTTTTTGTAGAGGGACCCAACATGATTTTGTAGGATCAGATGATAATTTTCTAAGTCACGATATCCAAGTAATAGCATGCTGAAGTTTGTAGCCATTTCACACTTTGGACCCTTAAGGGATCGATCTGGTGGAACGTACCTCAGAGCGATTCCGCGTGTTTGGGTGCGAAAGAGGACCATTTCTAGTGTAAAAATACCTATTCAGACACGCTGGAATAGTTCGCTTGGTCACACGAGTTGCAGAACGAAAGTTGCACCACTTTGCAACTTTGCACTGCTTGCATTTAACGCTTTTTCCATCAAGTGAAAATCCGTCGCCACAGAAAAACCACTTCGAGATAGCCAAAATTGAGAGAGGTTTTTGTAGAGGGGACCAATGTGATCCTATAGGATTAAATGAGAAGTTTCTAAGAGTCACGGTATCCAAGTAATAGTATGTTGAAGTTTGCAGATATTTTGCACTTTGGACCCTTAAGGGATCGATCCGGTTAAACGTACCTCAGAACGATTCCGCGTGTTTTGGTGCTAAAGAAGAACATGCCTAGTGTAAACATACCTATTCAAATACATTGGAAAATTCCACTTGGTCACACGAGTTGTAGAGCGAAAGTTGCACCACTTTGCAACTTTGCACAGCTTGAATTTGACACTTTTTCCATCAAGTGAAAAATTGCCGCCACGGGAAAACCACTCCAAGATAGCCAAAACTGAGAGAGGTTTTTGTAGAGGGTCCCAACACGATCTTGTAGGACCAAACGAGAAGTTTCTAAGAATCATGGTATCCAAGTAAAAGTATGTTGAATTTTGCAGCCATTTAGCACTTTGGACACTTAAGGGATCGATCTGGTTGAATGTAGCTCAAAGCAATTCCGCATGTAAAAATACCTATACGAACGTGTTGGAACAGTTCGCTTGGTCACACGAGTTGCAGAACGAAAGTTGCACCACTTTGTACTACTTGCATTTGACGCTTTTTCCATCAAATTAAAATTCGTCGTCGTGGGAAAACCACTCCCAGATACCAAAAAATGAGAGAATATTTTGTAGAGGGGCCCAATGCAATCTTGTAGGATCAAACGAGAAGTTTTTAAGTGAAAGGGAATAATTTTTATGGGGTTTGTCTTGCTGCCCCTGTAGATGTTGATGGAAAAGGGCATGAAAAATGAGATTTCACCCTAGGGTTTGATAAAATATTGCATGTAGAGGTTGGGTGTTTGTCTTTTGAGTTTGTGCAGGTGATTTTAAGAATTTTTGAGGTGGTGGCATGTTCTGGTAAGGTGTGGAACCATTCCTTTCAATAAACCCTCTTTATACTAGCATAAAATAAGGGTTTTGGTTTGGCATGGTGGAGTGGGTGTCTCCTGAGATAAATTGTGGATCTAAGGGTTTGGATACATGATAATTGTTGCCCCAACAAATTTTTTGGTTTGTTGAATGTTTAAAGGTATGTTCTTTTGTAAATTAGGCCTAGTTAGCCTAATGAGGACAGCGAAGAAAGTCATTTTTTATGCACATGTTCCAAGATAGTCACTATTTATTTTGAAGTATGTGTTGTAACTCAATAATAGCTATCTAGATCAGTCATTTTTTGTGAAGTCATTTGAGAGGTTTTCCTCAAAACACCACTTGGAGCCACACTTTTCACTTGAAAATTCATCATAAAACCTTGTAGCAACAACTCCACCTTTTTTTCTTGAATTCCCCTGTATAGATAAACACACACACACCTAAAACATCCTAAGACTAAATTAATCCACTGATCTAAACTCATAAAATCACTAAAATAGGGACTTTATTGATTGTAAATATTCAAGATTACAAAAGATCTTCGGTTTGCTCAACCTTACATATTTTACATCACTTCTCTAATCACCTAATGGCATCTTTGAGACTTTGAATACATTACATATGACCTTCACATGACCTTTTCTGCATTGTTTACATTTCAAAATTCAAATTTTGCAAATTTTCCTATTGAAGGCATTTAGAGAACAAGGTGCTACTGCACCAAACATGAACTCCAAAATTATAGTATTTGAGTAAATCTCATTCAATTAAATCTCATTACAATGCCTTAGGTACTTTGTTTCACATATCTCTTACAATGTCAACCATACATTCAAGATTCTCTTTAAATGTCTACATCATACGTAATCATTATGAGGTTAACTTCAATTGAGTAACTTGAGATTCCCTCACTAAGCTTCACACACTCTTTTATAATGGCTTGAAATCAGAATTGAGATTTGACAAGATCATCAAAATAAGGATGTTGCATTTATTTTTTGGATGAGATTCTCTTTGATGGCTCATAAATCAGCATTTTCTGTAATGAGAGATCAATCAATTTTAAGTAGTTTACTTACAACTAAATATTGTGGAGTTGTAATATTGTGACTGCACCTTGCGTTGTGGTTGTACAGTGTACTTCTCCACAAAGTCAACCACTAATACTATTTTGCCAACTAGAAAGGTGTCCTTGCATAGCTTGAATTGTGTGTCCAACCATCGGGCTCTATGGGTATGCATTGCATACTCAAATAGTATATTGTCACGAAACATGGACATAAACTAGTACACTGGAATCTTCTCAATAACCAAATCACACCTTTTTTCTTGAGACCCATCTTTTGTAGCATATGCCACTATTTTATACTTCCCGAACTCTACTAGTTTATGTCCCACCTCATCTATGCTTTCCATATGTTGACATATTAGCATACGTTGGAAGCCACCACAACGCTCACATGAACCATCCAAGCATGTTGTCCTATAGAATATCTGGCCATCCTCTATTTCACATAAAAAAATTCATAAGAACTCTCTTGAAGATTTTGGTGGGGCTTCTATGCCACAATCCTGCAAAACATCGTTAGTATGCAAATCTAAACATATAGAATGATAAACATCATAATGGTTAGAGAATTCAATATGTAGTCTACAACAACAAGTAGTGCGTGTGTGATTTATCTTGACATAAAAAGGTTTAAGCATTTCAAAAAATCTTTGGCAAATACTAATTTGAGGATAATCATTTTCAAATTTATGAAAAAATTGGTTTTGAGTCATATCCAAAAAATGCTTTGGATGTGGCTCACGATTTTGACAACCGATTCTCCTTCTTACCACATCCCTTTGATTCAGAGATGGCCTTGTTTTATTATTCCAATACTCTTCAATTAGTGTTCTCAAGGCTTTGACAACTTCTTTATCTTTTCGTGATAATCTCCCTGAGAATGCCCATAATTCATTTGAATCAGCGCCCTCAATTCTTTGCTACCTGTGAACGGCTCTTGATAAAGTTTTTCTACTAATTCTTGTTTGTTCACTCATCTTTCTAATGAGACAAGCTCTCTTTGTTTGATATCTTACCAAAGTTGATGTAATGACACGTCGGGTGACATTACTATCCTTTGAGTGTGAGGTCTTACCCACACTCTCATAAGCATCCATTAGATTCTTCACAATAGTGTCTTCACTCGATGCATTCGATGTTCTCAACCCAAGAGTCTTCATGATATTCCTATACTTTACACCCCGCATCATTTCAACAAATAGTTGACATATTGCAGTCTCATTTAGCCTTTCAAAGAAGAATTTCCAAATCTTATCAGCATATCTTCTAAAAGTGTGTGTTGGAATCTTACCTTTCATGTGCTGCAAAATATCCTCATCAATATTAATCAAATACTTTGGCTTTCTACGCAAAATTCTAGGTGGTGTTCTCCTAGGTACATACATCTCAACATCAGGAATTTCATCAATATTTAATTGAGGTGGGCTAGATTGTGTACCTTCGATCGAAGGTGGAGAAGAAGACGTACCTTGAGGTTCACGTGGGGATGATGGCATACCTTCTTCGTCAAATCCAAGTGATGATGTACTCTCAACTTGAGATGTGTTGGATGGTGTCCATAAATATCCACTTATGGTAGATGGTGTCCCTCCATATTCACTTGTATTAGATGGTGTCCCTCCATATTCACTTGCAGTAGATGGTGTCCCTCCATATTCACTTGTATTAGATGGTGTCCCTCCATATTCACTTGTAGTAGATGGTGTCCCTCCATATTCACTTCTGATAGATGTTGTCCCTCCATATTCACTTGTGCTTAATGGTGTCCCTTCATATTCACTTGTCATAGAGGGTGTGTCTCCAACTACGGTATCTGAATCTATCTTACCACGATGCTTTCGCATTCATGCCTTTTGTGCTGCCAATTCCTTTTCTCTTTTTGATAGTTGAGGTTCCTCTTAAATTGGATTTTTTTCATCAATCGTTCCCAATTTCTGCTTTTCACGATATGTTGCCATCCAAACTCTCTCCTTTTCTTTGAAGGTTTCCTTCTCTTCGTCTGTTAGTTTCCTCTTTGTCTTTTTCTCCGGCATGGCGGATAATTTTATCTATATCATGGACAAGCATACAAAATGTCAACCTATGCCATATATATGTATACAAAATGTGGAAGCATACATAGTGCAGGAGCAGCATTGAATGAAAATTGTCAATTCAAGAAGTTGTTCTCTAGGCTTTAGGAAAACATCGATGCAAAGAATGATTATGAATATATGAAGGAAGATCATAAATAAATAGGTGATGGAATTTTTTTTGTGTGCAGGGGAGGTCTAAAAGGGTGTTGGGCATGAAGCCTTAGAGTGAAATTTTGAGTTTTCCATGAGATTTCGAGTGGTTTTGATATGATAAAGTGTGTTTTGCGTTGGGGAAGCATGTTTTCTTGTTGAATTGAGTTTTTTCAGACCATTTTAGACCTTTTTGAAGTATTCATAAGATTGTATGAGGGTTGGATGTGTGTTTTTCAATAAACCACTAGTTTCTTGGGTAAAAAGGAGGGTTTTTGGTGCATGTGAAGATGGGTAAAAGCAAGGTTCTTGTTGTTTTTGAGTCTAATATCTTGATCTATGTTAAATAAGGTCTATGAGACCACTCTTAATATTTATTTATTTATTTTTATTCATTCTAGGTGTTTAGGGGGGAGATTTGGCTTGACATTTGCAAAAAATTGCATTTTTGGCAAAGTTGTCAAGAGATAAGTTAGTTAAGAAGTTACAAAACAAGTTAGATAAATTGCAGGAGTATATTTTGTGCCTGGAAATAGTTTGATTCAAAGTGGTGGGAACCCAAGATACAAATTGACACAACTTCTCTCAAATATGCCAACCAAGACATCAACCTTCAATTGACTCAACGGGACAACAGGGTTACCTATCAACCATGATTCTTCATTATGAATCCAAATTGAATTTGATGCAGGAAAAGAGTGTCAACACCTTCAAGATTTTAGCATCTTGAAATTCAAACACCTACAAAAAGAAGATCAAACAAACTCTTCTAAAAGCCACTTTTGACCCAAAATTGCCTTGTAGGCTTCACAAACCAATTTTAGGGATTTTTCTCACAAACCTCCCAAAAGACCTTTCAAACAAATGATTGATATATATATCCATTTCAGTGTTATGAGAGATATAAAAAATCCACATATTACTCTTTTAAGACACTTTCCTCAAAATGACAAATTTCACTGTTTTAGGGCCCAAATTAGCCAATTTTACAAAGGGACCCCCTCAAGAACCCACCTCCAGGCCTCCATGACTGAAAAAAGTCTTGTCTTAGGTTTCAAAACTAAAAATTATCAAGGTTCGAGGACCCCAAGTACTCATTCCATCAACAAGTTTCAAAACCCTCTCTAGAACCTAGGAAACAAGGGTTTTTAGGCCTCCTTATTGAAACTCTACCTTCCACAAATTCCCAATTCAAACCAACTGCCTAGACACATCTATATATCTCCCCAAAAGCTTAAGGAACCATCATCTTCCCTCTGGAAATGCTGCACCCCTCTTTCTTAGGTTTGCACCATTATTTTATATGAGAAAATAGGGTATTTCCCCTTAAACCAGCATCATTCATGAGGAAAATTTAAACTTGTTCTTATCTACTCCTAAGAACATCATAATTACATCCTACATATTCACCCCACTGAGTCACATAGATCACAATAGGTGGGATGCTATCTAAGACATTAAATTGCCCTCAAACTCTTGACTGTCCAAGAACCCGATTTCTAGAAATTTATGAATTTCAAGCACAAAGTTCAATGAAAACCTCTTCAAAGGGATCCAAATGAAATTAGGAACATTCCTTTATGTAATAATATAAATTTCACATGAAGATCTTCATTTGTCTTAAAAATTGCTAACATTGACAACTTTTGCTAAATAGGCAACATTATGCAACTTTGTTGTCCAAAACACCTAAGACCACTCAAACACCTTTATTTCATCCCTAATAAAACTCCTAGACTCTTTTCTTTCACTTCCATTTACAATTTGAATAATTTTCCTTCAAAGATTATATGAAAAATTTGACAATTTTCTGAAGCAAGAGGGCATACTTGCACATTTGATCACCAAACTCACAAAACCCCTCAATACATGAAAGATTGGTCTATTTAGACCTTATTTTCAATAAAATATATGAAAAAGCATCTAAAAACTCTTGAACTCTCCCAAAGACCTTAAAACAAACTATCACCAAAGTAGATTTTGAAACATGGTTGTAGGTGCCCCTACACCACGGGTTTGGAATACTACTAGGGGAAGCATGCTCAAAGGATGAATTTTGGTGAGATATTTGGAATGTGTATTTGGTTTATTCCAATCAATAACATGTTGATTATAGTGTCTTGGATGTTTGGATAAAGGTTGGTAGTTACCTTCCATGATTTGTTGTTATTTTTCCATGTAAGTTGCAGCATTGACTTCTTCAATTAGTGAATCATGAACAAAATGAATGGTTTTGAGTTTCTAATCAGGTTTATTCTATGTTACAATAAATTTTATGATGGTTAATTTGTTTTTGAGTCTGAAAAAGAGTTGAAGCCTAGTTCTAATGTTTTGTGGAAATATGAAATCAAGTGAAATTGAAGTATTTTGATGAAAAGATGACTGATTTTGTTGGTTGATCTTCTTCAATTTAGGTTAGGGTCAAAAGTACCATTGATGATTTGTGGATCCTGGTAGATGCTCTGCATTAGGTTTAAAATGGTAATTGGCAAGTGTAATTTAAAATGTGCATTGACAACCTAAGGTTATAATGATAAACAAACAATTATCAACATGGAATATGCAAAATAAAAAAAATGAAAGCAATCCATAATAGAATGAAATAAAATGTGTAAAGACTTCACATACCTAAAAAACCATACTTTCAAATGGAGGAGTTCAGCCCAATTATGTAGCCTTAGCTTCTTCTTTCTTCAAACTTCACAACAATTTGACTTTTTCAAAAGCTTGTTCCCCTCCAAACTTCAATTATATATCAGTTTTCAATGGAATTCAAACTTGAATATGTCTTTCAACATGGAAACTCCTCTATTTCATGCAAATGTGGTAGAAATATCATGGAAAAGGTGGTGGAATGTGAATAACATGCTTGCACACTTCACAACATCATCAAAAAGCTACTTTTTGTCGGAGCACGCGCAGAACCAGGAGAATATGCAGAATGTGGGCATTGACATCACGGGTATATTGAGATTTTTTACCATTTTTAGTGGAAGCTAAAATTCTCTCGCGTTATAACGTGAGCGTGTTATAACACGAATGCGTTATTTCTTGCTAAAACGGTAACATCTCTACTTCTTAAAAAGGCGCTCGCGTTAAATGAAATATGGCTTTTTTAATAGATTTCTTTTCTCCCTCTTTGTCTATACCCTCTATCCTAATTGTATATCTCTCCCCTGTACCTTATAGTAGAAGAGATAGAGGTGAGTGTGTGTGTGGGAGAGAGAGACAAAGAGGTAGATAGTGAGGAAAAATATATAGTAGAGAGCGAGGTAGGGTTGACGATATAATTGTTTTAGGGTATAAGGGGTTAGGGTTAAAGGTAGAGGGTGTATGGTTGAAAGAAAGAGAGTGAGAGAAAGATAGAGTGGGAGAGAAGGAGAAAGAGATAGTGGGAGAGAGAGAGAGAGAGAGAGAGAGAGGGAGAGATGGAGGAAGAGGGAAAGGGGGAGAAAGAGACAGAGGGAGAGAGAGGGAGAGCGGGAGGGAGAGGGAGAGGGGTAGAAAGACATAGTGGGAGAGAGTGGGAGAGGGGGAGAGGAGGAGAAAGAGATAGAGAGGGAAAGAGAGAGGGAGATGGAGAGGAGGAGAATGAGATAGTGGGACAGATGGAGATAAAGAGGGAGGGAGAGAAAAATTGTGAGAGAGATAGAACTCGTAGAGGGTTAAGAGTTAAGGGTTTAAATGGTTAAGGGTTTAAAAGGTTAAGGGTTTAACCCCTAATCCCTCAACCCCTATACCCTCTTAATCCTTGAACCCTCAACCCTCAACCCTTGACCCCTAATCCCTCAACCCCTATACCCTCTTAATCCTTCAACCCTCAACCCTTAAACCCTAATCCCTCAACCCCTATACCTCCTAATCCCTCAACCCAAAACCCTAAACCCTTAAACCCTAATCCCTAAACCCCTATACCCTCTTAATCCCTCAACCCTCAACCCTCAACCCTTAAACCTTAATCCCTCAACCCCTACACACTTTTAATCCCTCAACCCTCAACCCTTAAACCCTAATCCCTCAAACCCTATACCCTCTTAATCCCTCAACCCTCAACCCTTAAAACCTAATCCTTCAACCCCTATACCCTCTTACTCCCTCAACCCTCAACACTTAAACCCTAATCCCTCAACCCCTATACCATCTTAATCTTTCAACCCTCAACCCTTAAACCCTAATCCCTCAACCCGTATACCCTCATAATCCCTCAACCATCAACCCTCAACCCTTAAACCCTAATCCCTCAACCCCTATACCCTCTTAAACCCCAACTTCTATACCTCTTAATCCCTCAACCCTCAACCTCTTAAACCTTAAACCTTAATCTCAAATTCTAACCCTCCTAATCCTCAACCTTATACCCCTCGACCCTCAACCCTTAAACCCTAATCCCTCAACCCCTATACTCTCTTAATCCATCAACCCTCAACCCTCAACCCTCAACCCTAATCCCTCAACCCTCTTAATCCCTCAACACTCAACCCTCAACCCTCAACCCTTAAACCCTAATCCCTCAACCCCTATACCCTCTTAATCCCTCAAGCCTCAAGCCTTAAGCCTCAACCATTTAACCCTAATCCCTCAACCCCTATACCCTCTTAATCCCTCAACCCTTAAACATCAACCCTTAAATCCTAATCCCTCAACCCCTATACCCTCTTAATCCCTCGACCCTTAAACCCTAATCCCTCAACCCCTATACCATCTTAATCCATCAACCCTCAAAACCTAATCCCTCAACCCCTATACCCTCTTAATCCCTCAAACATTAAACCCTAATCCCTCAACCCTATACCCTCTTAATCACTCAACCCTTAAACCCTCAACCCTTAAACCCTAATCCCTCAACCCCTATACCCTCTTAATCCCTCAACCCTCAACCCTCAACCCTCAAACCCTAACTTTCAACTGCTAAAACCCTAACTTTCAACCCTATACCTCTTAATCCTCAACCTCAACTCCCTCAACCCTCAAACCTTAAATCCCAATCCTCAACCTCTATACCCTCTTAATCCCTCAACCCTCAACCCTTAAATCCTAATCCCTCAACCCCTATACCCTCTTAATCCATCAACCCTTAAACCTCAACCCTTAAATCCTAATCCCTCAACTCCTATACCCTCTTAATCCCTCAACCCTTAAACCCTAATCCATCAATCCCTATACCCTCTTAATCACATAGCCCTTAACCCTAAACCCTAAAACACTAATCCCTCAACCCCTATACCCTCTTAATCCCTCAACCCTCAAACCTTAAACCCTAATCCCTCAACCTTTATACCCTCTTAAACCCTCTACCCTTAAACCCTAATCCCTCAATCCCTATACCCTCTTAATCCCTCAACCCTTAAACCCTAATCCCTCAACCCATTTACCCTATTAATACCTCAACCTTTAACCCTCAACCCTTAAACCCTAATCCCTCAACACCTATACTATCTTAATCCCTCAACCCTCAATCCTCAACCCTTAAACCCTAATCCCTCAACCCTTATACCCTTGTAATCCCTCAACCCTCAACCCTCAACCCTTAAACCCTAATCCCTCAACCCCTATACCCTTTTAATCCATCAACCCTCAACCCCCAACCCTTAAACCCTACTCTCTCAACCACTATAGCCTCTCAATCCCTCAACCCTCAACCCTCAACCCTCAACCCTCAACCCTAATCCCTCAACCTCTACACCCTCTTAATCCCTCAACCCTCAACCCTTAAACCCTAATCCCTCAACCCCTATACCCTCTTAATCCCTCAACCTTCAACCCTCAACCCTTAAACCCTAATCCCTTAACCCTTATACCCTTTTAATCACTCAACCCTTAAACCCTAATCCCTCAACCCCTATACCATCTTAATCCATCAACCCTTAAACTCTCAACCCTTAAAACCTAATCCCTCAACCCCTATACCCTCTCAATCCCTCAAACCTTAAACCCTAATCTCTCAACCCCTATACCCTCTAAATCCCATAGCCCTCAACCCTAAACCCTTAAACACTAATCCCTCAACCCCTATACCCTCCTAATCCCTCAACCCTCAACCTCTATACTCTCCTAATCCCTCAACCCTTAAACCCTCTACCCTTAAACCCTAATCCCTAAATCCTTATACCCTCTTAGTCCCTCAACCCTTAAACCCTAATCCCTCAACCCATATACCCTATTAATACCTAAACCTTTAACCCTCAACCCTTAAATCCTAATCCCTCAACCCCTATACCATCTTAATCCCTCAACCCTCAACCCTCGACCCTTAAACCTTAATCCCTCAACCCCTATACCCTCTTAATCCCTCAACCATCAACCGTCAACCCTTAAAACCTAATCCCTCAACCCCTATACCCTCTTAATCCCTCAACCCTCAACCCTCAACCCTCAACCCTTAAACCTTAATCTCTCAACCACTATAGCCTCTCAATCCCTCAACCCTCA
>CM021109.1:11289276-11381940 GCA_007115665.2 Sequoiadendron giganteum
TCCTCAACCCTCAACCCTTAAACCCTAATCCCTCAACCCCTCTACCCTCTTAATCCCTCAACCCTCAACCCTTAAACCCTAATCCCTCAACCCCTATACCCTCTTAATCCCTCAACCCTCAACCCTTAAACCCTAATCCATCAACCCCTATACCCTCTTAATATCTCAACCCTCAACCCTCAATCCTTAAACCCTAATCCTTCAACCCCTATACCCTCATAATCCCTCAACCCTTAAACCCTCAACCCTTAAACCGTAATCCCTCAACCCCTATACCCTCTTAATCCTTCAACCCTCAAGTAAGTATTAAAAATGTCTATTATTGTCTTCATGATTTTACGTGTTGATACAACGTTATTTAATGTCTTACAAGTAATAATGTGATGCTCAATTAAGAGATGGAGCTTTGATCACTAAAATAAATTAGGTTTTTCCTTTTATATGACACCCAACTATCACAAATTAAATATTTCACACTTAAATAGGCAAGTAACAAGTAGTTGGGATCAAGTCAATTTGAGCCTATTTTAAAATTTGATTTTAAAATTCAAGGGTCAAAACTGCACTTGCACCTATTTAGTTTGGGATAAAAAATAAAAATTATAAGAATCATATTTAAATCCTTGTAATATATGAAACTAGATTCACTAAAGACTCTAATAAATGACCAACGTTTACACAAATATATGTCACTTGAATGATAGCTTTGTATTGAGAACAAAGGACTCAAAGTGAGTATAAAATGAATGGGAACAATATTAGACATGCACTTTTCACTCTTATCAAAATTACTTTTCCATTTAAGTCTTCCAAAAATTTGTCACTCTACCTAGTCATCCAATTTAACCTTATAAATTTTAATAATAATTCTTTTGACAAAAACTTATGTCAAATAAATAGAAACTTAAAATTAAAAAATATATAAAAATATAAAGTATTTTTCAAGGAAGTTTTACTTAAACATCAAAAGATATAATAATCCAACAATCAACAATAATCTTACATAAAAATGATAAATAATTATTCTATTAAACCCTTTAATATTTAAGATTAGCACATAAAGATGTCCAATATCATTTTCTGATCGTTTACGTCAATTTGAAGAAATGTCATAGGATTTTAGTATCTGTGGCCACAGCGACGTTGGCACCAGAGACGACAGAGAGCAACATCGATGTGAGACACGAAAACTCTTCGGCATATACCGTTAATTGTCTCTTTTCATTTGAGTTTTGTATGTCTGATCTTTCAATGGTTCTGTAACATAATGGCACTCTCTTTCCCTGTCTTTTAGAGGCTTACCCTGTCTCTTCATTGTCCGTCTATTATTGGATTTACCTTTGTATGTATCGATTTAGTTCAAACATCCAATTGTTTGCCTTCAATTCACGCAACTACCACCAGAGAATGGTTTTTTATTTAAATTCTGAGTTGTGTGCCCAAATCTAAGTCCACGGTCGTACACATGTTTTTGAGGCTTGCTTCGTTGAATAACAACATCGAAATGAGCTGCTTGAAATTATTGTTGACAGCGTTTGCAATACTTGTGCTCCTGAACAACTACAATTCCAAGGATGTTTATGTTTATGGAGCAGATAACGTTCGGCTGGGAGCCTCGCTCACTGGAAATCAAACCATCATTTCAAAGAATGGCACTTTTGAATTGGGATTTTTTAGCCCCAGCGGAACCAATAATTGGTATATTGGCATCTGGTATGCCAACATCTCTGAGAAGACCATCATTTGGGTGGCTAATAGGGAGATTCCTCTCAGCAACATACCGGGCTTTCTAAATCTGTCTACTGACGGTCGTCTCAGACTGTTTGATTCAGAAGGGCGATCAATTTGGTCATCCGATAACAAGGTGGAAGCCTCTCGGGCAAGGATGTTGGATTCTGGCAATTTCGTTATGGTGGGGGCGCACAATACTTCTGAGATTGTTTGGGAGAGTTTCACACATCCGACAGATACGTGGTTGCCAGGGATAAAGCAGTGGAAAGGCCTTCAACTCACATCTTGGAGGGGTAGTTGGGATCCAGCGCCTGGATCTTTCTCTTTCGGAATGGATCCAACACCACAAAGCAAGCAGATTCTGCTGCTTTACAATGACAGTATTACATACTGGTACAGCGGACAGTGGACTGGTGACCATTTCAGTGATCTTCCGGAGTTGGTTGATCAAAAGATGATCTCCTTGTCGTTTGTAAGCGTTTCTCCTTCAATGTCGTACTTGATTTTTAAATTAGATCCGCAAATTGCAACAGCCAAGGCGCGGTTTGTTTTGGACATGAGTGGGCAACTGCGAATGTACTTTTGGGCTGAAGAGACCGGGTGGAACTTGGTGTGGTCAGCACCAGCAGATGGATGTAATGTGTATGGTGTGTGCGGGGATTACGGAGCATGCAACAGCGACAAAATGCAGTTCTGCAGCTGTCTTCAGGGCTTCATCCCCAAAAATAATCAGGCCTGGGATTCCCAACAGTGGTGGACGAGCGGTTGTGTTCGGCGAGATCCCCTGCAATGCACCGCCAACAATGACACCACTGACGGTTTTCTGCAAGTGACGGACAAATCCTTGAGCAATGAGCAAGCTGTTTCTTACCCGCAAGAAGTAACGCGAAAGGGATGCCAGGCCGCTTGTCTCAACAATTGCTCCTGTACCGCTTTCTCTATCGCTGATTCCACTCCTCCCGTTTGTCAATTATGGTTCGGAGAGTTACTAAATGTTCACGATTCATCTGACGGCAGCAACTCCGTTTTCATTCGGTTGGCTGCTTCCGATTTGGGGGAGCCCTCATCCATGCGAACACGTAGAATCCGTGAGATTTGTATTTCAGTTGCTGCAATTGCTGCTTTCATGGCTGTTTTGGCTCTTCTGTTCGCAGCATGGAGACTTCGCCCTTCAAATCTGCCGCCCAAGGAAGTCATAGAGGATGGCTCGACAACGTTCCTGAGGACATTCACCTACAAAGAGCTGAAAACTGCGACAGAGAATTTCAAGCATAAGTTGGGAAGTGGAGCGTTCGGCTCCGTGTTCAAAGGATATCTACCAGACAATACACTTGTAGCCGTTAAAAAATTAGAGAAGGGTTCATGGCACGCAGAGAAGCAATTCCGTGCAGAAATAAGCACAATCGGAAGCATACAGCATGTGAACTTGGTCAGGCTTCATGGGTTCTGTGCAGAAAAGAGTAAAAGGTTACTGGTTTATGAGTACATGCCCTACGGCTCCTTGGATTCCTTCTTATTCCAGCGAAAAGGGAAGGTTTTGGACTGGAAGACCAGATTTCAAATAGCAGTGGGCGCTGCGCGAGGATTAGTTTATCTTCACGAGGAGTGCAGAGATCGCATAATTCACTGCGATATCAAGCCGGAAAACATTCTCCTGGATGTCGATTTCTGCCCTAAAGTGGCTGATTTGGGGATGGCAAAGGTAGTGGGCAGAGATTTCAGCCGTGTATTGACAACTGCAAGAGGAACAAGAGGGTACGTGGCTCCTGAGTGGATCTACGGTCTGCCCATAACTCCCAAGGCGGATGTATACAGCTTCGGCATGATGCTGCTGGAAATAATTTCTGGGCGAAGAAATGCAGACTTACATCTGCAAATGAGCATGCAATTCTTTCCCACGTGGGCGGCGGCTCAATTGGAGCAGGGAAACATAGAGGGTATTGTAGACGCAAGGATAGCTAATGATATAGATATTGAAGAGGTAAGGAGAGCTGTTGTTGTAGGGCAGTTATGTATTAAAGAAGATGAAAATGACAGGCCAAGCATGTCTCGAGTTCTGCAAATGTTGGAAGGGACGATAGGGTCTGAATTTGTATAAATTGTAAGATGCTCGTCGACCCCATTGCCACCTCCACATTTTAGATGCTCGCTCAACTCTTTGTAATGTGCTCATGGACGTGGTCTTCTAGTTTTATACAACTACAAGTTAAATATTATTTGTCATCTTCTTTATTTTAAGGTACAAAGATTTATTTTTTAAATAAGAGCAAGAGGTTCTATTTTATAGTTTTTAGATTTTTAAATGAATTATAATTAAAGTAAGAAAGAGGAAAATTTTAAGGTGGTTTTTACTATTCTGAAATCAATAAAATCTATACTAATCAAAATAATTATAGTCATTAAAATTGTAATAATCATTATGAATAAGCTTGAGAAGTTAAGAGGATTTGTCAAAAAAGTAATGATCCTAATTCAAAGATTGTCAAACATGATTTTCCTCAAAATCCCACTTGAAAAGGTAATTTGGTACAACATTCCATTCCCTAGGAATATGAGAAAAGGAGATAGACTCATAATTCAAAGAGAGATTGAGTATCTGTTCCATTAAAATATTAATCCTTCAAGAGGGCTCTTGAGAATCCTATTTGTTAATAAAAGAAACCAAGATCAAATAATCTGATTCACAAATAACCTTTCTTCAACTCAACTTACAAACTTTCTCAAGAGTCACCAAAATCGTCTAAGCTTCCATCAAATTATTAGAATTCATGCTCATACCATAAGAGGAAATTAAAACACCCATACCATCAATATCACAACCAACATTTTCAATTCCAATAGCACCCAAGTTATTGATGCAGGAGTACTCAGGGAATGAGCAATCTGCATCATTCAAAAATATTTGAATTTTTGTTTGCTCATTTTTTATTTTGGTGATCAATTTTGGGAAAATTTGAATGACATTTTGTCATAGATTGACAAACGTCATATATCAATATGCATTTGAAATTTGGTTCAGTTGCAATAAATTTCATTTAGTTCATGCAGATTGACATTAGTATTGGGATTGTCATTAAATTATTCAGTTTGTTGATTGAGCCTTATTTTATCTTCCTAACCAATTTTAGTTGAAATAACGGAGTTGTTGGCGAAATGCTTGATAGATTTACTCATCATTATGCAAGTGCATTTACATTATTCCTAAAACAACAAAATCACCTTGCCAAGGGACCCTCTCTTAAGGCTTACATAACAAAACTTGTTGACTACAAAAAAATATGGATGCATTCTTGAGAAGATTTTCTTTTTGAAGAAACAAATCCTAAATCAGGTGGAACTCCATCCTGTTTCCTCGTGACCCTCGAAAAGGTATAGCTCTAAGCTGAATTCTCAAGTTCTTCCTCCCATGAACCCTCGAATCATAGATTCTTGAATTATTCGACAACAATCCATATTAAGCTCTCCAAACACATGGCTCCATCAAGTTGCCTAATGACCCTCAGAAGGGTATAATTCTTTATCGTAGTCTTGTAAGCTCATTGGACAACCATCCATATTGAGCTCTACACCAAACCCCTTACCTATCTCCAAAAAACAAAACTTCACAATATATGCATTCTTCAAATATGTCAGCAACAACAAGGAAAAGCAAAAAAGTAAAGCCAAAAATACTTCTCATGCAAAGCATCATCTCAAAGTGAGAAGCTGACTTGAGATGATAAAAATTCCTCCATCCTCTGACGCCACCAACCTCTAGTGTTGAAGGCTCATAGTACTAATGCATAACCACAAGAGTGGTTAATAACAACTTCATCATCTAATGAATCTTCATCTTCAATGCATGCAAATTTTTCTATATCATCTTTTGAATCTTCTTTTTTATTCTGCTAGAAGGGTTGAAATCATATCTTCTAAAGTTTGGGAGGTTATTTTATTGAGTGTAAAAATAACATTATTGTATTTTGAAGGCAAACTATTTAACAATATTTCTCTAGCATCATCATCCTCTATTAGAGCCTTGACTTCTTCTAGTTGCCTAAGGAGAGACCTCAAATTACTTATAAAATTTGGCATTGTGATTCCATCTTCCATTTTGAAACTCAATAATTGAAGTTTTAAAGAAAATTTTACATTAAGTTCTTTTACTCCAAACAACTTATTCAGATTATCCCAAATTTTTTGTTGATGATCTATCTAAATCTACATGATGTAGTTCATAGTCAGAAAGAGTGAGACCAATAATAGCCTTAGATTTATCATCTCTACTATTCCAATCCAATGACTTAGTTGCCTCTGTGGGTGCTTTTTCTTTTCCACTCACTATTCCCCATAAATTTGTATTCATTAGTTCCATATGAAATTTCATTCTCCAAGTATGAAAATTGAATCCAAAATACTTGTCTAATGGAATCTCCATAATGTTGTATCCACTTTATAACAAACTTTAATCATGATATACTATCAACTCACAAACTACCATAAATAAAAATTTCAAAAACAAAGCACAATACCTGGAAATCAATGCAGACTATCTTCACTTCCTTACTTATGCCAAATCAATCCCTTCTAATAGAAAGCCCTTCAAGCAACTTGTATTACAAAGACTTGGCTTGTCCAATCACACATAAACCCTTATTGTTCACCTTCTCCAAGAACATTTTGTGATGATATCCAACATAAATAAGGAAAGAGAAATAAGTAAAGCATTACCTACTAACAACAATCCCTTCAAGCAACTTGTATTGCAAAGACTTGCCTTATCCAGTCACACATAAACCCCTATTGTTCACCTTCTCCAAGAACATTTTGTGATGATCTCCAACACTAATAAGGAATGAGAAACAAGTAAAGCATTACCTACTAAAAGGAAGCCATCTTTACCACTCTGTTCTTTTCTTCTTGTGGAAAATATCACACCTTGCTAATGTTGTTTCAATCCTTGTTTTGAGAGTCCAAAACTGGAGTGAGAGACTAGTTATGAAAAAGAACTTTAATTAAACTTTCTATGCCCAACGCATTACCTCGGCATCCTTTTTATTCAAACTACACCTATGGAGCTGCATCTCCTTCTCTTCATACCATTATTATCTACTACACAGGCACATTGAATGCTTCACTATTCACAAACTCAAATTTTAGTGGCTCTTTCATTCACATGGTTTACATCAACCTAGTGACTTCCCTAGGCAATGACCAACATAGAGGGCAATAGAATTTTAGGAGAAATCATTTTCCATAACAACTCACTCCTTTCACAGATCCATCCCAAGCACAATTTGCACAAGCTATTGATCTCTTCAAACATTGCAAACCCAAACACAATCAACAAATTACATTCTACGCCATGCCTCCAAACATCCTTCTTCCCTCTTATGTTAGGTTCTTCCATGCATTCTTTGATACCAAATGTTGGAAAAATGCTTGATAGATTTATTAATCATTATGCTTGATAGATTTATTAATCATTATGCAAGTTCTTTTATATAAGAGACAAGCAATTGCCAAGGAAGTCAGTGTCATGTGTGGATGATTCAGGCAAGGAGGTAGAGGTAGTTGAAATTCATTGACCCATTTCTTTGCATATGATTTTTGTTATGTAGTTGAGGAGATGTATGTGTTAGGGTTGCCAGTTCTTTTTACTATGACAGTTAATTATTTGGATTTAGGCGAGAGTCGAGAGGTGCCCCTTGAAAGTCATCCTTTTCTTAGGGATTTTGTAGATACCTTCCCTAGTGAGATTCCAGGGATGCCACCTAAGTGTGACATCAATTTCAGGATAGATCTTGTTCCCAGAGCAGAACCTATTTCTCGAGCTCTGTATCAGATGACCACTCAGGAGCTTAAGGAGTTTTGGTTGTAGCTAGAGGATTTTTTGGCTAAGGGGTTCATTCATCCTAGTGTCTCTCCTTGGGGAACATCGGTCATTTTTGTGAAGAAAGACGGATCCCTTCGATTATGTATTGACTATCGATAGTTGAATAAGGTGACAATGAAGAACATACATCCCTTGCCAAGAATTGATGACCTCTTTGATCAGATTAAGGGAGCCAAGGTATTTTTAAGATTGATCTTAAGTCAGGGTATCATCAGTTGCGTATCTTTGAGGCATACATTCATAAGATTGCATTTCACACTTGCTACATCCACCATGAGTTCATTGTTATGTTGTTTGGGTTGACAAATGCATCCTTTGTATTTATGAGCTTGATGAATGTTCAAAATTATTCAATCACCCACAACCCCATTTAATGTAATATGCTAACATTCCCCCCCTTAAATAACATTATTCTTGAAACCACAAAATCACCTTGCCAAGGGCCCCCCTCTTAAGGCTTACATAACAAAACTTGTTGATTACAAAAAAATATGAATACATTCTTGAGAATATTTTCCTTTTGAAGAAACAAATCCTAAATCAAGTGGAACTCCATCATGTTTCCTCATGACCCTCGAAAAGGTGTAGCTCCAAGTTGAATTATTGAGTTCTTCCTCCCATGAACTCTCAAATCACAGATTCTCAAATTTTTCGACAACAATCCATATTGAGCTCTCCAAACACATGGATCCATCAAGTTGTTTGATGACCCTCGGAAGGGTATAATTCTTGATCACAATCTTGTAAGCTCGATGGACAACCATCCATATTAAGCTCTACACCAAACCCCTTACCTGTCTCCAAAAAACAAAACTTCACAATATATGTATTCTTCAAATATTTTAGCAACAACAAGGAAAAGAAAAAAAGTAAAGCCAAAAATGCTTCTCATGTAAAGCATCATCTCAAAGTGAGAAGCTAACTTGAGCTGATAAAAATTCTTCCAACCTCCGGCGCCAGCAACCACCAGTTTTGAAGGCTCATAGTATTAATGCATAACCACAAGAGTGGTTAATAACAACTTTATCATCTAATGAATACTCATCTTCAATGCATGAAAATTTTCCTATATCATCTTTTGTATCTTCTTTTGTCCTCTTTTCCTCTGCTAGAAGGGTTGAAATCATATCTTCTAAAGTTTGGGAAGTTATTTGACTAAGTGTAAAAATAACATTATTGTATCTTAAGGCAAACTATTTAACAATATTTCTCTAGCATCATCATCATCTATCAGAGCCTTGACTTTTGCTAGTTGCCTAAGGAGAGACCTCAAATTACTTATGTGATTTGACAAATTTGTGATTCCATCTTCCATTTTGAAACTCAATAATTCAAGTTTTAAAGAAAATTTTGCATTTAGTGCTTTTACTCCAAACAACTTATTTAGATCATCCCAAATTTTCGTTGATGATCTATCTAAATCTACATGATGTAGTTCAAAGTCAAAAAGAGAAAGACCAATAATAGCCTTGGTTTTATCATCTCTACTATTCCAATCCAATAACTTAGTTGCCTCTATAGGTGCTTTTTCTTTTCCACTAACTACTCCCCATAAATTTGTATTCATTAGTTGCATATGAATTTTCATTCTCCAAGTATGAAAATTGAATCCAAAATACTTGTCTAATGGAATCTCCATAATGTTGTATCCACTTTGTAACAAACTTTAATCATGATATACTATCAACTCACAAACTACCATAAATAAAAAACTTCAAAAACAAAGCACAATACCTGGAAATCGATGCAGACGATCTTCACTTCCTTACTTATGCCAAATCAAGCCCTTCTAATAGCAAGCACTCAAGCAGCTTGTATTGCAAAGACTTTAGGGGAGAGGACCCAGTAGTTGAGCATGTTTCAATAGTTGTGATATTAGTTGTTAATATAATGCCCAATAGTTGTGACATAAGTATCCTAGCTTAAACAAAATGTATCCCTTTGATCTAAAAAGCAACCAATCATGTGATGCCACATCAGCGCTCAACTACCCATGATGTGAATGCACAAGTATTGGTAGCACTTTTTTTGGGGGCCTTTTTGGACACTTTGACAAAAAACATGCTGATGTGGCATCATATTTGATGATGTGGCCCTAAAACGAAAGTTATAAGTAGGGGACTTGCCATGTAAGCTGCTGTAAAAAAATTCAAGTGATTTGAAATTTTCACATAAGATTTTGAGAAGCGTGAAATTAGGTTGCACAACTACTGAGTCCTCTCCCCAACTTGTCCAATCACACATATACCCCTATGTTCACCTTCTCCAAGAACATTTTGTGATGATCTCCAACATTAATAAAGAATGAGAAACAAGTATAGCATTACCTACTATTAGGAAGCCATCTTTACCACTCTATTGTTTTCTTCTCGTGGCAAATATCACACCTTTCTAATGTTGTTTCAATCCTTGTTTTGAGAGTCCAAAACTGTAGCAAGAGACTAGTTATGAAAAAGAACTTTTATTAAATTTTCTATGCCCAACACATTACCTCAGCATCCTTTTCATTCAAACTACACCTATGGCGCTGCATCTCTTTCTCTTCATGCCATTATTATCTACGACACAGGCACGTTGAACGCTTCACCATTCACAGGCACAAATTTTAGTGGCTCTTTCATTCACATGGCCTACATCAACCTGGTGATTCCCCTAGGAAGCGACCAGAATAGAGGGCAACAGAATTTCAGGAGAAATCATTTGCCATAATAACTCACTCCTTCCGCAGATCTATCCCAAGCATGATTTGTACAAGCTATCAATCTCTTCGACCATTGCAGACCCAAACAAAATCAACAGATTGCTGTCTACGCCATGCCTCCAAACATCCTTCTTCCCTCTCACGCTAGGTTCTTCCATGCATGCTTTGATACCAAATGTTGGCAAAATGCTTGATAGATTTATTCATCATTAGGCAAGTTCGTTTATATAATAGAGAAGCAGTTGGAATGTGTGGTTGCACGATTGGAATGAGCAGTTGTAGAACTGTTCAAAACTGTTCAAACACCCACAACCCCATACAATGTAATATATGCTAACAGGAGTTTGGCTTATTAAGTAAAAGGAAATAAGTCGATTCATATTCAGGTTTAAAAAAATGAAAAGACAAGGTCACGCAGCCATACAAAGGAGAAATCTCGCGTAGGTAAAATATATACACAGTGTGCCATATTTGGGTTAAGACAGCACAGAGGAAGCTATGCCAAAGTAGGAAGAGTTAAAAATAAAGGGGGCAGCTCAAAATCTACATATGCATAAAATGGGATGTGCAACCAAAGAAGAGGAGACCTGAGTTTCACGGTAAGACAAAAGTTGTGTAGCCATCTGGAGAGTAAGAGGCACACTAAAAAGAAACCGATTTAGAGAAACTAAAATATAAAAGAAAAAATACATTAGGGGGGAGAAGGGGCATGCAGTCTCAGGAAAGAGAAAAATTGCCCAGAATAAAAGAAAGAGGAGATGACGCCATCTCAAAAGGCAGAGTCAGAGAAAACAAAAAGAAAAAGTAGATAAAATACATATAGCAGGTCGCGGCCCTGAGTAATGCAAGAGGAAAAGTCTTCACCAACAGCTAGAGGGAAGCCCCGTAGGTTGCAAGAAGAGATATAAAAGGAATAATGCACAGCCAGTGAAAGGAAGATAGAGTTCCAAAGTGAAATAGTGCAGGATCTAGTGTGGCGCCATGTCAATATGGCAACATAAATTTAATTGCAAATAAAATGTAGATATAGGGAGATTCAGAAGTTGCACTCCAAGGGGTGGGTTGACCTTGATATGAGGAAGAATGATTTCATTCAAAATGAAATAATGAATGCAAAAAGAATAGGGAAGCCTGTGCAACTAAGAGAAAAGAGTAGAGGATCAAGAACTGGGAATTGAAAATTGAAAATGCACATTGTATAATTGATAATTATCAATAGACGGTGAAATCAAATATCATTAAATTACCTTAGAATTTGTTTTCCATTCAAGTTTTGTTTTGGATTGATTGTTAATTGATAAATAGAATTGTCAATTTGAATTAATATTAGCTGTGAAGTCATTAAATTTTGTGAATTTTGTTGAGCCAGTACAGAGTAGTTTGTTGCAATCTTTAGGCAGAGGGTTTTTCCCATTTTAGTATGAATTGTTGGAAAAATTAAGTTTGAGCAGCAAGAGGGACCGTTTGCGTCAGTTACCTTTTAACAAACCAAAATGGAGAGAACACCACTTACCACATATTTTCACCTTCTTAAAAGACCTAGATTTAGAGCTAGATAAAAACTAAGATTTGAAAGCTACAAATAGCTTGAAAGAAGCAAGTCAAAAGAATTTAGGACCCCTCAAAAGAATATTTAGTAGAAATACTTTCTGAAGCATACAAAATAGGGGAACATGTGATAAGATATATAAATTTATGCTCCATACCCCTTTTTCCTAGGGTTTCATTAGAATACAAATCACAAATCCAAGAGATTGATTATCAACCTTAAAATGGTGAGCCAATCAGACTTAGGTTTTAACTGTTATTAGGGCCTTAGAAATGATTTGTGGAATGATTTGAAATGATTAACCTAATTAAACTATGTGACCTAGTGAAGAATGCAAATTCCTGAAGATAATTAGACTATAACAACACTTTGCAAACAGATCTGGGAGATATCAAAGGGCATGTACCTATCACCAAAAGTTAATTTTTGCATGTGTAGAGGGACTGGTTCACCCCTAGACTAATGGGTTTTTATTGGGCCTTCAAAAATACTTTTTAGAGTCCTCTAGAGCTAGATTTGAGATGTTGTTTTCCACATGTAAATTTGTCAAAATGTCATAAATGAATTCTATAACTCAGTTTTCATATCTTGGCAAGAATGGTGACAAAAAATACAACAATGCAAAATTGCTCTTTAATATTTTTTCAATCCTTCTTCAACCTATAACCTACATATACACAAAGAGAGAAAATGTCAGTGCCATATAAGGGTTTGCCTCAGTCAAACACTGTGAAGAGTGTTCCCACTTTCACTATGGGAAGATGTCAATGATGAAAACCTTAATGGAAATGGAATGAAATGATAAATGAACACACTTGCCAAGCAACTCACCACCCTTTAATGGATTCCTTAAAGGACAGAAGACAAAAACATAACTTCAAGGATCTTGGATCTTGATTGATATACTTTCTTGAATGATTGAAGACCTACAACACTTGTTAGCCTTCAACATGAACACACATAAACTTTGACATGATTTTAATATCTTGATTGCTACTACAAATGACTGATAATGCTACTCTTGAATGCTCTTGACAATAATATTTTCTCAATTGTGTGCCTTGATGCTAGGATAGATTTCAAATGATAGAATAACTAGGTATTTACAATTTTTTATCCAATTTCTTGAAAATTAGATTCAAAAATCCAACACTTTCAATTTTATTTTTTATCATTAAAATGCCACCAAAAACACATTTTAATTTAGGTCCTATCCCATAAAGGGAACCCATTCACGCATGGGTGAATGGGTCCTAGTCTAAATTTCTAGGACGATAATTTAATAATTAAAAGCATTTATATGATGTTGCTTCCTATAGTGTACGAAATTCATACCCTTGCATTTTTACACTTGTTTGGGCTCATATTCCTTTATTTATCCTTTTGTATGTCTTAAATATTGGTCCTATTTTCCATCCACAAGACTAATAAACTACATATTTTTCTAGTTAATCCCAAAAATATCAAAGGGAAAATGAGCATTTAATGTTTATGTCTGTGTGTCCCTAATTTTTGGGTCGAGATTAAAATGCCACCTAGGGCGTCTTATTCCCCCAAGGGTCTCGAGACCCTGATTTTGAACACACCTAAAAAGGTCCCTTTTTGGAGTCTATGCCTCAAGAATTAAGCCTCGGGACTAAGATGCCACCTAGGGTGTCTTAGTCCTCTTTGGCTTATTTTAAGGATTTAATTTCAAATTCTAGTGGGATTTAGCCTCATTTAATTAATATTTTCCTATGTTGGCTTGATGTGATGTAATTTTGGGATATTAAGCACATACAAGTATAAATACAAGGTTCCTTCTCTCATTTGTATCCTAGCAAGATATCTAATCATCCAAGCATTCAAATATTCACTCAAGAGCATTCAAGAGTAGTTCTTCAAGAATTTTGGAGCCATTGTCAAGATTCAAGCATCACATCAAGGATATTGTTGCATCATGTTTGTTATTGTCCTAACATTTGTGATGTAGAGCTTGTGATTCAAGAAAGATCTATTGAAGCATTTCATTGAGTTAAGAACCACATTCATTTTCATCTATTTCACACAAGTTTGCAGCATCCTATCACAAGGATTTGGTGAGTTGTAACATTGCATGTTGTTCATCCCTCATTTCCCTCCTTTATTCTATTTCATTTCAAGGTTTGATTACCAACAAGAGGTTTGACCAAGGAGAACCCCCATTCACTAACATTCAACAAGTTTTCCCCCTCTTGTATGCTTGTGATTATAGATTTAGGTTGAAAAATTGAAAATTATTTGGAGTGCAAGATTGCAAAGTTGCATTACAAAGTTGTCATCTTCCCGGAAACTCACCTATAGGTCAAATCTGGAAGTTTCAAAACCAAATATTTGAGAGGAAGCAAGTGAAAACCTTGGAGGTCAAGATCACTTTCAAAGTTTTCATAAATTCAGAATGGGTCTAGTACGCCACCTAGGGCGTCTTAGTCCTCCCAAGGGTATTTTTCAAAGATTCTTTGAGATTTTGCTCTGAGATTTGAAGATTTTGCATCTGCCCCGAAAAATAGCAGTGGGACTAAGACAATAGTAAAGGCATATTTTTCCTCCCTAGCATATTTTGATAGCATTTTTACATTTCTAGAATCCTCACAACACCTCAAGACTTCCTAGATACACACATCATATCTTTCTATTGCATAATTTCATCATTTGAATCTTGCATTTAGCTTGCATAAGTAGGTTTTGTAGGTTGAATGCTTATTTTTATTTCCAAGCATTTGCTTGGTGGTGAACCCCTTAAAAATCTAAAAGACCACCCCTTCCTAAGTCCTCCTAATTGATAATTGACTCGCCTTGTGAGTTTGATGGTCAATCCAACTAGGGTTCTTAAGACATTATTGAATGATTGGTGGGAAAAAGGAGTGATATTACTCCTCCCATTTTTTACTTTAATCATTTTGGTGAACCCGGGTTCTTTAAACATTATTTTTCTGATTTGGAGTCCATAAAGTCCTAGATCTAGATTGAATTCATTGCATCTTAAATTAGTGAAGGTGTGTCTAGGATTTCTTGCATCTTGCATTAGTGAAATTACATCTAGGGTTTCTTATGTTTGCATTAGTGAAAGTGCATATAGGTTGCATCTTTACTTTTTTTTGCATCATTTCATTTCAATAAAAAACTAAAAAGAGCATTGTTAACCATTCAAATTTCATTTACAAACATTGTTATTGCATTGAAAATTGAAAAAAGTGCATTCAACTTTGCATTCAATTGTTTATTACAAGTTACTTTGTCTTGCATCCATTTGCCCATTTTTTTGTTTCCAAACATCATGTCTTTAAATAGGCAACCTGTAAACATTGTAGACAACCCAAACAAAAAAAAAATTGACAAAAACCTTTGTTAGGACTAAAATGCCCTTCCTGACATCTTAGTCCCTCTTAGGGTTTTTTGCTTTGAATCCTTTGTGTGTTGTTTGTTGTCTGTTTCAGTTCCTAGACCTTCAAAATCTCATTAGGAGGATCAAGACACCCTTCCTAGTATCTTAGTCCCTATTGACTTTGACTTTCCAGTTTTCAAGGTTCAAATTTCTTTTATGTGCTTCTATTGGTTGCTTTCAATTTTTTTTACAGTTTCCAAAATTGTTGTTATTCCAATTTCTTTCATTTCAAGTGTAATTGCAAGCATAGGATATTGTCTTCATTACACTTTCCTTGGTTTATCCCTTGTATGATTTGTACTAATTGGTGTTCTACTACTAATATTGTGGTTAGACGAAGTGTGAGACTCATGGCATCCTATGATAAAACACTTGATGTGGATCTTGGGTTATCAAGCTCTCTTACTCCTAGTGTTGATACTAGTTCACTAGGTGTAGATCATACCTTCGATACCTGTTTTTCCATGCCTACCTTACCCATGCAAGTGTTGTTCCAAGTTTTCAAACAATGATTGACCATATTCCTCAAGAAACATAATGAAAATGCATGAAGACCTAGCCCATTTACAAGATAGTGTGGTTACTGAAAACATTTCTGACATTGTTATACCTGCTATAGATAGTATTCACCGCATGATGGAAAGTGATGAAGGACTGGAAGTTGTGTGTAACATAGATTACATATTTGGAAAACATCTTCCACCACTAATGGTTCCCAAGCTTCAAAAAATGTGCAAGCCCAAGGAGGAAATCAAACTCCTCCCTCTTCAACCATATCATCCATTCCCACCTATGCAACTCCTCAAGTGACCATAATGATGCAACCAACTAGCAATATCCTTCCTACCTCACACATTTCCACTAGTTCTCCTTATACCTATGTGGCATCTAATCTCATACCTCCTCCCACAATTAATCCATTCATTTGTCCTTCCAACACATACACACCACCACCATATTGACCCCCATCTCAAAACACAAGCAATGGTCCTATCATTAACCACTTCTTACAAAGATTTTCATCCCTTCAACATCAAGTTTCTACCATAAATCAAAATCCAAATGGTCCACCTTCATACTATGTAAAAAGCAACCCATTATCCTTGGAGATATTGCAAACTTCGGCGCCACAAGGTATAGATATCCCTAGATTTGATAAATATGGAGGAAAGGGAGATCCTTTTAATCATGTAAATATCTTTACTGCTTTATGTAGTGACGTTATCCTTGAAGACAAACTTTTTTCTAAGCTCTTTCCCCAATCCTTGAAAGACATTTCCTTAGACTGGTTTTCTGCATTACCGAATAACTGAATTCGTTCATTTAATGAACTTTTTTAAGCCTTTATTAACCACTTCCAAGTGTACATGGTTCCTAAAGGCATTAGCTAATTTGATGATATGCAAGCAAAATGAGGGTGAAAAGGTCACTGACTTGATTTCCCATTACCAATCGCTTTATTCCCAAATCAATGTGAAGGTTCCTAATCCTCACCTCCAAAAGATGTTCAAAGAAAATTTATAAAGAAAAATATGAGACAAGCTTACAATGATAAAATTCCCTTCCTTCATGCACCTATGCACTGCCCTGTGTGAGTATCAAAATTCTGTAGGTAGTAGTGAACCGAAACCCACTTCTACCTGTGTTGAAAAGTATGAATCCTCAAACTAAAACACCTAACAACCTTTGCGAAGACAAAATAAAAGTTTTCTTCAACTAAACCCTACCTCCCAACCCACCCAACAAGTTGATACCCAAGTAGCTACTATCAAAAAGAGTAATCATTATATATTTGGGGATCCGCAAAGACAATTCACACCTTTACCTAACACCCTTTACAATATCATGACTTGGCTATTAAACAAGAACATTCTTACCTTACCTCCCATTTGACCTCTTGACCCTAACAAGCCATTACCTCTGATCTTTAGACACAATACCTATTGTGCTTTATCACCAACAAAAAAGGCATGATATAGAACAATGTAAGCGACTTAAAGATAACGTGAAAGACCTCATTGATTCCAAACATATTCAAAATTAGAGGTGTAAATGACAAAGGTAATAAGTTTGTAGCTCCTCCCAAAACTTGCAAATCTTTACCAATCTCATGCCTAACCACAATATTTCATTTGTCAAGGCTAGTGAAGCTAAGCCTGATATGATGAACTTCGACACGGATGATGATAACATTGTAATGAACAAAATCCTATGAATATTGATGACCAAAGTCTTGTAAGTACAATGATAGGAGTGATTGGCATCAAGCCTCATAAATAGAAAACTATAATGCCTACTGATATTAATTTCTCTTCAAAAGAAACAATTGAAAATGCACTTGAAGGTCCTCTTTACATAGTCGGCAGAATCAATAATAGGCCCACTCCTGGGATTTTAATTGATCCCATCTGTGGAGAAAATTTGATCATAGAATAACTCTTATGTGTGCATAAGTTTACTCAAGATAGATATTATAAACCTAAAGCATGGATTAAAATGCATGATGGTTTTACTAGTGCTACAATGGGCTTGATCACACTCCCTTTACAAGTAGGACCTAAGAAATCAAATGTATCATTCTCTATCATCTCTAATTCGAGCCAATTTTATGTGAAGTTAGGCTATAAATGGCTTCACTCCATGAATGTGGTCCCATCCATTGTCCATAAGTGCTTAAAGTTTCCATTCAACAATGAAATATTTACTATGAACCATAGTGACTTTAACCCTCTATCTTCCTGTGGAAAATTTTCCTTAGACTATCTCTATCCTGAGCCCATGGAAGCTATAAGACCCTGTGAGGACTTCCTTTTCCTATCCTACCAAAAGTTCAAAGAAAAATGCATTGCCAAGTTATCCCTTGAAAATTTTAATTTTCCTCCACCCAAGCTTGAACCTCCACCCCTTCAAGAAAACAATAGTGACCTTAAAATCCTTCCATCTAACCAAGACCCATCCATCCAAAATTCTTTAACTATTTCTTACAAAAGACCAAGAGAAAACCAAACAAGTTATAATCTTCCTCCTAAGCAAATTTGTAAAGCCAAACAGAAAGTGGTTGAAAAACCTTCTATGACTTCTTTCGTTCTTTCCCTCATAAGAGGAAAATAAACCTATGGTTGGCAAACCCACTCCTAGCCAAACGCATCTTGAAAACTGTGATAAAAGAAATAGAAATGATCGAGAGTGTAGGCATAGATGTCGTGCTATTACTCAATAGATGACTAAAGAAAATAGTATTAAAAATCACAATTCAAATCTGATAGAAGCAATAAAAGATGACCCTCAAGTGATCCCACAATAGTGGTTTACAATTTTTGGCCAAACTGGACACTGAAATTATTATTTTTAACTAAATCTTCATATTCGGGCACCTATAGCGGCTAAACTGTGAGGAATTTGAAGATTATGCAAACTAGAGTCTAATCACATTTTGTCTATAGATTCTAAAAATATTTTTTTCAATTTTTTTGGAATCAGATTGTACTTTTTTTTCCATCTCCCACGAAAACTGGTTTTTTTCAGAAAACAACATTTTTAAAAAGTGACGCTTACCGTATACAACATAACTTTTTTTGTATGAAGGATAAAATTCTAATTTTTTTGAATTTAGATTTGTAACTTTGATATCTGGCACTTTCATTTGGTCTCATAGTTTTTTATTGAATATTTTTTCCTTAATCAAGTTTCAAAGTCAAACCAACTGCAATTCAGACATAGGCGGACTGTATACAACATAACTTTTTATGTATGTATTGAAATTCAATTTTATTTTTTTTCAATGGATCAAGGACATAAATACCCAGCCCGAACATATTTTTTAAAATTTTATTTTGATAATCAGCTATTTTTCTACATGTGCAAAACATAGAGCTTGATTTTCAGTGAAAAACCTATGTTTAATAAAACTAAAAAAACACATACATAATAAAACCAAAACATATTAAAATTATATTCGTTGGATAGCTCGTTTTGAGGACTACCTGATTCTAGCTGGGTTTGTGAAGATTCCTACATTTTCATCCTCAACCCAAGCTCCGAAGTGACATTTTATTATTTTTTTTGTGTCTGAGATGGGGGATGAGGGATAAAGGGGTTCGTTCGAACCCATAGGGGTTCGAGCGAACCTCTTTGAAGGGGTTCGCTCAAACCCCTTTCCTATGCATTTTTTTGGTTTTTTTGGCGGCCAAGATTCAAAGGGGTTCAGTTGAACCTTGGTTCGAGAAAACCCCTTTTTGGTTCGGTCGAACCAGTAGGTTCGTTCGAACCCCTAAAATCACTTTTTTTGTCTTGGGGTCATTTTTTGTGAGTTTTCCTTCCTCACTTGAATTGTAAACCACTATTGTGGCTTCACCCCCTCCTATCTTACAAGAAGAAATAGATCCTATGCCTCCAACACAACAATGACCTCCACCTTCTATGGATATTATCATTTGCCCTTCTATTGTGGTTAATTTGGATGAGGATGAAGAAATAGCTAAAATTGATTCAAACAAGTGCATAATGAATTGAATTTGTTATTTTCTTCTTCTATGAGCTTAGACGATAACAACTGTGATGATCCTCCTAAACCGAGTGATGTACCACATGTTGAACTTGGTGATTCTCCTAGTACAACACTTGATGTGATCCCTCTTGCTAGTGATTTTCATTCTACATATACTAAACAAGACTGGCATGCATATGACCTATTGGATGGTTGATCCACATGTTCTTTGCTAGTATTTTTTCCTTCTTTTGTGTGATTTATTTTGTGTATTGTGATCCCCCATGATGTTTTGTTTGATGTTCCCTTTGTCTTTGTGCATTCCTCTATTTGTATCTTCATTCTTCTATATGTCTTAAGTTCTTCACCTTTTCATTTTAATTTTTATTTTTGTCTTGTTATTTCCTTTTGGGGATGACGTAAGGCATCAAGACACCCTATGTCTCTTCCATGTTGATCCAAAATCTTTTTCATTATCTTTTCTTTTCATTTTTGTCTTTTGTTTTCCTTTTGGGGATGACTCAAGGCATCAAGACACCCTACATCTCTTCCATGTTGACCCAAAAGGTTTTCCTTTGTTTTTTCTCTCTATGTCATTCTTCCAGTTCTATGTGTATTTGGGGAATTATGATGGTTCTGATCTCTCTAATATCATTGCAAAAAAGATAGATATTGATCTCGAACCCATAGCTCCCTTATGTGTTTCTAGGGGGCAACCCTCTTTTATGTTTTCTTTTCCATTTTTGTCTACTTTAAAGTAATTGCTCACAACATGATGTTAGCAATTTCTTTAAAGTGGGGGCATACATTGGCATTATTTCAGCATGATTTCATTTTTATTTATTTATTTTGATGTTCCTTAACATGATTTCTTGACTTCATGAGATGTCTTTTCTGGTGCAAGGGCACCATTGAACAAGTTTTGTCAATTCAAGACGTTAATGTGTAGGCTTTAGAATTTTGGATTTTCTGCATAAAATAAGGTCATTGAGACCATTTGGTATTGTAATAAGTCATATTTTTTGGTTATTAGGTGTCTAGGGTTCATTTATGTTGATATTTAAAAATTGCATTTTGTTGCAAAAGTTGTCAAGCATAAAAGCTGCAAAATTGCATTTTTAGGGAATACCAACAATCAAGAAATTTTAAAAGGTATTTAGGTGGTTGTAGGAAGTTTTTTTGGAGGGAACATGTTTAAAAATGTGTAAGGACTCGATGTAATGGGTTTTTTTAAGTTTGAAGAAGATTTGAATCGAATAAAGCACTGTTTTTCCTTCAATTTTATGTATTTCTAATTTTCAGCGAACTTGCAGAGGATTGTATGGCATGTGCATCACTTTATTGTCTCAAAATTGTTGTGGATTGAATATTTTATTGTTTTAACTTTCATTTGAATCCATTTTTGTGAGGTTTCATTTAATTTTGTGCATTTAATTGTTAAATTTCTAAGACCGGGTCTATACTTGCAAATTGAAGGGTTTGTGAGTCATTAAAATGGAGAATCAACCCATTCCTCTCATGATGTCCATGATAACTCAATGAATGGGTCTACAACATTAATAAATAGGTGAGGGAATGTTGAGAGACTGCAAGGGAGGTCTAAAAGTGTGTTGGTCATGAAGCCCTAGGTTGGAAAATTGTGTTTTCCATGAGAATTTGAGAGGTTTTGATATGCTAAAGTGTATATTGTGTTGGGGAAGTGTCATTAGATGTTGTATTGAGTATTTTAAAACCTATTAGGTCATGTTTGAAGTGATTTCATGGTTGTTTGAAGATTGGATGTGTTGTTTCCAATAAAATCCTAGTTTCATGGCTTAAAAGGAGGGTTTTGTGATTTGGCACTTGGGTGAGTGATTTTTTGAGAAAAATAATGGAATCCTTGGTTTTATCACATGTAAATTTCTTCCCAATTGAGTTTGGTGGACTTGGGAGTGTTATGAGGCAAGGTCATTTGGAAAATAGGCCTAATTTGGGGGCTAGAAAGCGTAGAAACTTGAATTTGTTGAAGTTGTTACAAGGAAGCCTATTGTGATATGTTGATATTTTTTTTTGAACACCATAATTGGTTCCTAAAAATTTTTTGGTTTTGACCTAAGAGGATCTTATTGGAGTGAAATACCCGATTGAGTCAGTTTGTGATGTTACAAGGAATAGAGTGGATTTGATGAGATAGTGTGAGTTTGAAGGTTTGATGATCTAGCAAGTGTTGTTGTTGGTTGATATTGTGTTGAGTGTGTTATAGGACCTCCTCTAGTTGCTATCAAGTGATATCAAAGCGAAGTACCAGATCCTTGTGAAGGAGGATTACAGTTTGTGAAAGAAAGTTTGGAAGGTGAAGAGGCAAGATTGTGAAGATGCCTCCAAAATGAAAGAATGTGTCAAAGGAGATGAATGAATTGAAGAGTCAATACATTAGAGAGATCAGACAATTGAAAGAGAGATTGGCAGCCTTAGAGACAAACAAGAGAAGGGAACAAGTTGAAATCAATTATTCGCATGATGAAGATGAAGAAGAGTTTGATCCAGAAGATCAGAGAATGGCCAAATTGTTGAAGGAAGTCAAAGGTGACAAATCTAAATTAAATATTGATGTTCAAAAGTTTGGTAGAAATATGAATGAATAATTGTTACATTGGATAGCATCTTTGGACAATTATTTTGAGTGTGAAGAAATTCTAGAGGAGCAGAGAGTCAATATTGCAAAGACAAAGCTTAAAGTTCATGCACTTTTGTGGTGGAATTATCTGCAATCAAAAAGAAGGAAGCAAGAAAAATCCAATATTGTATCATGGGATAAGATGGTCGCTAAACTGAAAGTTAAATTTATCCCTTTTGATTATTCTATTTAGGTGTTTAAGAGGTTGTAAAGTTTAAGGAAAAAGGAAATGGAAGTAAAAGTATAAGCTGAAGAGTTTTACAAATTAAGTATGAGATCTAACCATAATGAGAATGAGGATGAGAAAATTTCTAGGTACTTGGGTGGTTTGAGACTGAGCATACAAGACATGAGTTGGCTTTGAAAAATCCTAGGAGCATTGAATAATGTTATCAAATGGTATTGAAGGCTGAAGAAAAAGTAAAAAGAAGACAAGAGAAGACAATTAGAGGAAGAGGTAGCATAACAAGAGGAAGATGATCTTTCTCTACTCCAAGACAAACAAATGAGAATCAAGAAGATCCAAACAAAAGAGATGACAAAATTGCAGATTTTAGAGGTGGTTATAGAGGCACAAGGGGCAGATTTGGTGGTGGAATAAATTAAAACATCTTTGTTGGTAGGTGTTACAATTGCAATGAATTTGGTCATCCTTCTTGGAAATTCCCTAAAAAAATCGGTTCAACATCAAGTGAAGGAGACATGAAAGGTGATAGAAGAGCAATAATTGTTCAAGATGAAGAAGCTGAAAGTTCAAACTCCAATAGACTTCATGTTACTCCTAAAGTAGGTGAAAGTTTGATGATGAAGAGGTAACTCCTAAATACATCCAAGGAGAAGGAGCTGATTCAAAGAAGAGCATTGTTTAGGATAGCTTGCAGATGTAAGAACAAGGTATGCAAGGTAATAGTTGATTCTGGATGCACTAATAATATGATATCTAGTGAAATGGTGGAAAATTTTCATTTGAAAAAAGTGCCTAGAGAAAAACCATATAAAGTGTCTTGGGTTAGTGATCATCAATCTATTGTGGTGAGTGTTTTGACCCTGGTGGCATTTTGTTTGGCATTGTGTCAAATATGGTTGCAAGGTCTGATGGTAAGATTTCTATGGATAAGTTACAAAAGGAGTTACTACTTGCTTTGAGTACTATGCTTTACAAAATGTCTTCACAAGGAGCTAACATGCTTTATGTTTTGAAAAATCCTATACTTTTTATATTGAAATCATTTCTTGTATCTCATTAACTTCATACGATCAGCATTGTGGCAAAGTCATTTAAACAATAGGAGAAAATATTATCGATAAGGCATCATTAACAAGATTGTCTTTGGTATCGGCAAGGCTTTAGTTGATAAAGTTGTTGGGTTCAATACTCATTATAAGTATCACACATGGTATATTCAGGTTTAATACTCATTATGAGTATCTCTTGGCTTATTTGATGGCATAGTGGTTTCGTGCATGCTAGGGTTCGATGGAGTTTAATGTTAACACCGAAAATAAAGTGATGTTTTATTTACCCTAAATGATTACTCATTTTGAAGAAGATAGTGCAAGGAATGTGTGGCCACTTCTAGAAGCTTGGTAATAGGTGAAGAAGAGTATGTTTTCATGACTAACCACTCAAGAAGTAGTTTTTCAGACCACTGTGACAGTTATGGCTTGCAATGAACAATAAAATTGGTATTTTTGTTTCTTGTTTTTGAGTTCATTTTATGAAATGGTGACAAACCCTAGTTTGAGTTCTTGGTTTAGTATTGACTAAATTTTTTGCATTTGGATCTGTACAAAGTGTTTCTTTTCAACTTGGGTTACTTGATTTTCTCATTATTGCTTTCAAATCTAAGGGTTTATTATTTTTTTTTGGTATATGTTCAAATGATCATGCGTGTTATAGACCTTGGTGCTATACATTTTGTTAGGTTGACTTATAGCTGCATTATGTATGGCTAAAGATTTATCTTTTTGAGGTTTTTTGTGTAAATGGTATTGTTGAGTCTGTGGTTCTTTAACATTAATCAGGGTTTTTATTTTTTGTTTAGAAGCTTGTTAAATTTATTTTTTTGATCTTAAGTTAAACTCTCGGGCTTTTCATTTACCTATCTTATGTTATATTTGTTAACCCCTATGATACTATGTGTTAATATTTTATCTAGTGAAGAGTTGGTTATCTCCTCTCGGCTTAGATGGGTAAAATAATAGTTAATATCTATTGCTTCTCATGATGACAAAGTATTCTATTACAAGATGATTGAACACAAATAGTTTGATGATAGTTTCCTTTTTCAGTTCAAAAACAAGAACATTATATACACTTTGTTGAACACATTCAATGTGGAGAGAGATTTTTGAGAGAAATGAAATATATTTTCAGAAAAGGCAATATATTGTTTTGTGTAGTTGACATTTGTAACTTTAATTTTGAGGTCATGGCAGAACAAAGTATGTAATATTTGAAACATAGATCAACTTTGTGTTTACAATTCCAAGTCATACATGTAAATCTCAAGAGACTATTAGTGAGATAGCACTATAAGACTATGAGTGAGATAGCATTATTATCAGTGAGACAAATCAACCAGTGAGGCTTTGTACAAAGATCATTTTTCAGATAAGGCCGGTGAGGCCAAGTTCGAGTGGTTTTATTCCCCAAGAGGGTTTCCACTAAAGAAAATCAATGTGTCAATCCTTTATATGTGTTTGTTCTTTATCTGTTCATTTGATTCACATTGCATAAGTTCTTTCATGGTCTAAAAATTATTAAAAGTACTAAATGATTTAATTTGTTTGTTAACATTGATTCACCCCCCCACCCCCCCCTCCCCCCCCCTCAGTATTAACTTTACTCCTATAGAGTGAACAAGATACTGTTGAATTTTAAATTGGTCTATACATGGATAAGGTTGTTTGTGACATATTGCCTATGAGTTGTTTCCATATGTTGCTAGGAAGTCCCTGACAGTTTGATAGGTTAGCAATGTACAATGGAAGAAAAAATACATACACCATTGAAAATGATGCAAGGTCATTCATTCTAACTCCATTGGTTGAGGAGAAAAAAGAGGAAGGTGAAATCATCATGGTAGGGAGAAGGGAGTTTGTACATGTTGATGAAAGTAAGAGTATAGGTTTGGTAGCCAATGTAAGGCATGAAAAATATGGGACAATAGGAAGGAAAAGTGAAGATAATGTGTAGACAGTGAGGAAGAAGAATGCTTTCATGTGGAAGAAGAAGGTAGATGGAATGGTGTCTCAGGTTGGTACAATAAAGAGTAAGTGTGCAGAACTTGTGGAAAAGAAAAAAATGAGTGAAGAGATCCTAGTTGGGACAGTTAAGTGCCTTGTAGTTGTGAATATAGTAAAGAGGTGGGTGGATATTGTGAGAGTAGAGGTTTGCAAAGTTGATGGGATAGTGAACAAGGTACTTGTAGGTCTGACCGAGACTGAAAGGTGTAATGGTACTATTACCTATTTTTAGCTATGGCTGAAAATAGGTTGAACTGAATTACACCCATCATTGAAAGGTACACAAAAATTTTGCTAAAGTATTCACTGCTGAAATAAATCTGATTACATTTTGAATTTTTAGTATTATTATGCAATTAGTTGTAACAGAGAAATCATACGATTGCATAATTTTTGTTGCTTTATTCATAATGTACAAACCAAAGTCCCATACAAGTCGTTGGAGTAACTTCATTTGATATTCAAATCAAATATTGAATACAAGAAAAAGATTGTATCATACAACTGGAAATAACATGAGCATAAGATAGAAGGCGATTCATCATTGCCCAGAATGATGAATCACCATTACACTTGAAGTATTTAGTTGTTGTGCCTCTGAATTGATCTAACTCCAAGCTCCAAAAGCATCTGCAAGTATGATAAAATGTGGTGTTGGAGCAATGAAAAATCATATCCTACTGCATGCCTACATTACCAACAGAAATATAACACATCAGATGATTTCACTGTTCAAAAGGCATAAAGAAAAGAGGAAGCTTTCAGCTTCAATTATTTTACTAAGTTGTTTTTTCACTGTGTAGGAACAAGTTCATCATGTTCATGATCATTTATCATTAGATATGTGGAGAAAAATGGACTCCTACAAGGTTTGATCCCATCATATCAAAAAGGACACCTCTTGTTCACATCATTATTTGAGAGTTATCAGATATTCAATTAAAGTCAAAGAAAGAACTATTGTAACAAGGAGGATTCATAAAATCACCCTTCAATTTAACATGATTGAAAATAAGTTAAGAGAAAATCAATTTCATTTGTCATAATCATTATAGCTCTACCTTGCATTCACAGTTGCACTTCAATAAGGTATTGAGCCTGCTTACACTAAGGGGAAAACAAAGTTTCAAAGGTTATTAAACTATTTTGATAACCCTATACATTTGATAGAAGTTACAGGTGGATATTATAAATAAGAATGATTTAAACAATCCATCTATTCAAGAGGAACAATGCAACTTCAACATCATCATGTGGAAATCAAAGGACAAAAAAGAGCCAGAGCCATGCTTCATGCCTATCCGAGAGAGAATCAAGCACCAAATTGCTATAAAAGGCTTGTACCATTATAAACAGGGATGATGAAAATCCATCATGTATAATAGTCAAAATGAAAGGACAGCAAGGAGGACTCACTATACTACAATGTCAAAAGGCACAGTCTACAAAAGACAAAGAATGAACAAAGTGTTGGAGGGTGTGTTTTTAGTTTTTATAAGTGTCTTTGACAGTCTTACTAGAGCCAATGAAGTAAAATACATTTTTCATAATGAACAAATGTAATATATATGACTAAGTAGCCAAGATCAATAACAGTCATAACAGAGGAACAGTAATCACATGAAAAGACTATTTTTGTCCACAAGACATCATGTTCAAGACATTTCACAACAAAGGCACTGTAAGTCAAAGCATGATAAAGATATGGAAATACTCATGGGGCAGTTATGTTCAAAGCCATAGTCTATAAAATTCACTTAGGACTGTCAATGCATGATGAACGTGAGTATTCAAGGGACTATCACAAAGGGATCAGCATATAGAAGGATACCGCATTGAGTCTTTACAGTATTTTAAAGATACATATCAGAATCAAATCTGCAAAAAATAACGCACACTGTATGTCAGGACACATCTTAAGAATGTCATCCTTGAGGAAAACCATATATGACAAAGCATGCCAACATGGTGTCGATACATGTAAAGATGAGTCATCCACCGTGCTACAAAATAGTCATGCATAAGAGGTATCCATCCATGAGAAAGGTACAATCATGATATTATACAATACAACTCACTGTCAAATGAGTAGGTATTCTTTCTGAAAATAAGAGTGCAGTGATTTTTCTCTTCATGAGAATACAACGAAGGAGGCGACAATGACAGCCATATGCCTTTTTTTCGTGCTTTGATATAGAGCTTAGAAGAACAAATAGTGTGGGTGCATTTATATTTTCTATATATGAATACAAAAGAATACCTCTTATTTGATAGCAACCTACAGAAAGATTGTTTTAGTACATAGCTTTGAGATCAAGGTAGAACTTTAACAAGTAAATCAAAACCCTCATTGTCTATAAAGAAAGTGCAGTAAAATTTAAGATCTAAATTTGCACCAAGAAGGAGAACATACAACTGTAGGTTTGTTTCAAAAAAATAAAACCTGGTTTTCATGAGAAGCATCAACGGTTTCTACAATCAATATTTTTCACAAAGTGTAGGAAATGTTCTCATCATTTTCACATACTTGAGGCAAAGGAAAAAGGAGGGTTTCTTTTCATTTCTTCATATAATCAAAACCTAGAAAGGAGAGAAGCCACAACCATGAATGCAGTCAAAACCCGCGTATAGAAGGGCAGGGTTTCTGAAGAAACGGTAGCAATTCTATGGTGACATATGTAGTTCATCTATTACCTCCTTCTAGAACATGAGTGAATCCTCTTGTAGATAAAGAAAACAAAGATACTGGATCTAGTGAGAGAAAGAAGGTAATGAAATCCTTGAGAATTCAAAGAAAAATATATAGAGGTAAATAGCAAAGGCCGAGTTGATACAGTCAATGAAGGACAAATGAAGAACTTACATATCTAGGTCACGGCTTGTTAAAATAGAAACTCACTTTTCTATTATAAAAGCTTCATTATTATTTGCAAGAAGGGCTTGTATATGGTTCATTCATGAAGTAAATGAGAATCACTCAAGTAGATAACTCACCATTCTCCACAATACTAAGCTTTCCAAAAACTAAAAAACGTGATTGTGAACGTAGTTTTGCTTAGGTCGAGCTCCAATGAACTCGAGCTGACAAGTAGAGACAAGGAAGCAATGCATAGACCAATGAAATTTCAGAGAAATATGGATATACTTGTGGCCTCTTTTCCTAAAATCACCTCAAAATTTCTTAAACAGAGTCTCAAAGCAATGAACTACAACTTACTAGGTGTGAGTTTTTCAGTCACAATCTTCAAAAAAACTCCAAGCCTTTCATCATGGAGATTCACCAAGAGAAAAATCCACAGAGGAAGTCCAAACCCTACTCCAGTGGCGGCGGTTCCATAATGCAAAGTGCAAAATGATAATGATTTTTAGGGTTCGATGGTTTTTGTTGAAATCCCTAATCCGAATGGAGTGGGATTTTTTGACTAAGATTTAAAAATAATAATCATTTCATTATAGCTCATGGTCTTGAATTTATAAATCATAGACTTTATAATCATTGAAGGCCCATGTATTATGAGGTAGACTTGAAAATCATTCTCAAGTTTATTCTTTGATTTTTCTAATGATTATAAGCCTTCACATTATTTGTAATATTCGACATTGTTAAAGCAATCTCATTGCTTGTTTTTAATATTTGTTGAATTAAAAATTTTGATGGACAAGTGAACTAAAGATGGAAGTGATATATGTTATGCATGGAGGAGCTAGGATTTGACTTCAAGTCAATGATGCATGCAAGGTGCTTAATATAGATTACGCATGAAGGTGAATTAATATTAAAAATACTAAAAAAAAAATCACTCATGCACAAAGTGGAACTTCAGTTTTCAGTTATACAAGTCATGCAAGTAATGAAGTTTTTTCTTTCAGTTCTACATTATTTCACAAGGTATTTTGGTCAGGCGCATGGAGAGGTGGAGATTTCTAGGCACAGAGTGCAGTTTCCTTCAGTTTTGGGCTATTTTTATCAAGATTTTCTCTTCTTCTCGGATTTCACATTGGAGATGCAATTTTTTCACTTAGAGTTAGATTTCAATTCCATTTTTGGCTACTTTGTGCATTCCTATTTTGTATATATTGGAAAAAGTTCATCTTTTTCCTCTAGTTCTTGTTTTCTGCCTTTGCCTTCAGCAAAGAGACCTCATGTAACTCAATTTTCAGAATTTAATAATTATGCAGTAGTTTTTACAGGTTAATTAGTTAGTGATTTGCAGAAGATTCCTTTAATTTCCAGTATTTGGGCATGTGCAAGATTATCATGGAAAAAACAGGCCCTTAAGTGGTGATAAAATTCATAAAAATGAGAGTTAGGCAACTTGACGTAAAAATTTGAATAAGTTATCTAGATATTATTTCAAAAAGATGTAATAATAGAATCTATAGTAAATTGAATGTAGTTTCTAAACTACTAGGTTTATTTAAAAAAATAAAAAATCTATTGGGTGAAAATTTTAAATTTCAATTCAGTAGTACTTAAATTTCAGGGAAAAAATAAGAAGTAGGTGTTTGTCTGACCACCCTAACCATAATAAAATGATAATATTATTTTATAATATTTTAGATATAAGTAGAGGACTCATGTCCCGATGTGATGCATAATTTTTGTAATTTTTTTCCAAGTAAATAATTAATTATGATTTTTTTATTACAACTTTTAAAAAATATAAAAAACTCGTATGTCTGACCACCTTAACTTGGTCAAAACTTCATGGAATTCAATTTTTATTTTTTTAATCCTATAGTATGTGAAGCACAGAATGTGATGCATGTTTTTCATTCAAAAAATGTGATACCGTTTGAAAGCTATAGATGTTTTTCAATCAGCCTATCAATCAAAACTTTAGTCTAAATTCAAATAGAAAATGAATAATAATTATTTATTAAATTCAAAGTAAAGCATAATTCATATTGGTGGAAAGCTGAGAATCTCATTTAAAAACCCTTTCCATTTCATCAATTTTTGGTAAAAAAAACTCATCAGCCACATGGGCCATCATATAACTTACATATAGCCACATTTTGGCCCATCATGATCCTGCACATACCCATTTTCAAGTTTTGCCTTCAAGATTTTAGGCGTCATTATTGTGTGGGATTTGATCAAAGGATTATTGTGTTTTCAGTTTTGAGACTTGTAATATTTCCTTCTCCTTCATAAATATTTGTATGCAGTTTAGTTTAAGTTCACTGGTTATACATTGTGCATGTAACTGATTAATTAGTTTAGTCATGAAAACCATGTTCTCCCTCAAAATTGTATTTAATCAAGGCCTTTGTTTAAATAATTTAGGTGATTCAGCTACTAGATCAGGTTGTGCAAATAGAAGTACTGGGTAATCATTTGTGAGTTAATTTTGCACATTAGTTTCTTTCGGTGCATCACCATAGTTCAGTTTTTCCAGTCTTGCATTAGATTAAATATGTTTCCCTTTTCCAATCAAATTTTTTAAGTTCATAATTAGAAAACTATATAAGAAGTCGGCCTAGAATCTGGAGGTTTTCTTTCAAATAGGATACCCACAACTTGAAAGTAATGTTACATGGGATTGCAGAGTTTTACAACTTTGCATGCAGGTGCAAATCCATGTGATAACAAGTACAGTTGATAGTGAGAAAGATGCAGATAAAAAGAGTATTGGAAAGTGGGGTAAGTGAGAAGCTAAGAAGGAATAGATGGAAATTGATGAAATTTTGTGTACAAGTGTAAATAAAAACATGTGACATCAGTAATTGATGAAGGAAAATGTAAAGAACACCCCACAGTACTGTATGATAGAGTAAAGCATGAAACAAATGAAGACATGGACAAGAATGACAAGGGTAGTGAGAAACAAAGGAAAAGTGAACCTATTGAAGGAAAACATGAAGGACAAAGAAAAGTAAAGATAAATGGTGGACAAGTTACATAATCTTTTCCAAGAGACTTGAAAAAATTACAAGTTGGGGTGTATGGTGCAGGGGCACCATTGAACAAGTTTTGTCAATTCAAGAAGTTAATGTGTAGGCTTTAGAATTTTGGAGTTTTTGCATAAAATAAGGTCATTAAGATCATTTGATATTGTAATAATTCATATTTTTTGGTTATTAAGTGTCTAGGGGTCATTTATGTTGATATTGCAAAATTGCATTTTGTTGCAAAAGTTGTCAAGCATAAAAGTTGCAAAATTGTATTTTTAGGGAATACCAACAGTCAAGTCATTTTAAAAGGTAGTTAGGCGGTTGTAGGAAGTTGTGTTTGGAGGGAAATTTTTTAAAAAGGTTTAAGGACTCAATTAATGGTTGATTGTAAGTTTGAAAAAGATTTGAATTAAATAAAGCACTATTTTTCCTTCAATTCTCTGTAGTTTCTAATTGTCAGCAAACTTGTAGAGGATTGTACGGCTTGTGCATCACTTTTGTTAGAACCAAAAAAAAATCCACTAAAGTTCTAAGTCCTTTGCCCATTTGAGCCTGTTCATTTGCTATCTTTTGCATTAAAAACTATTTTTCATCATTCATAAACTCCTAATACCCTATGATCATTGATATATTTCTCCCTTTTCTTAAAGCCAACACCCTTTACCTCTTTACCGCGGCCTTTTGCAAAGTGGCTTGCAGTATAGCGGTGACAGTTTGGACCGAACAGAAAGCGTTTACCGTTGTATCGCAGTTAGTCACAAGTAGGCCAACGGTTACACAGTGGAAATAGTAGCGGCTAAGGAAGTAGTGAATGATAACGGATAGAAACCCACCACGGTACCACACGCGGTCAAACCACAGACCGCGGTAATACAATAGGTAGTTAGTGTAACAATGAATGTTAGTCACCGTTGAACCACAGGAGGAAGAGTTGTTACCCACGGTAGTGTGGTAGATAGTGATGAGACCGTGGAGGTAATAGTAGTTGTTAACCGTAGTACCGTTGACGGTCAAGTTTGAGACCGTGGTGAATGCGGTGACAGGATTAGCAACTAGCGAGGCGGTGAGGTGGCAGTTAACAAACAGTTACCGTGGCACCACCAGTGTTTAGCATGATGACCACAGTAATGCGGTAGACGACGAGGGAGATAGTAAGTGTCGGGTACCGCATGACCGCCGACAGTTAAAGCATGGATAGCAATAGAGTGGTAGATAAAAGGAAGACCATGACAGTCTCACCGCGATACCGCGACTGGTCAACAGGTTGACTGCGGTAAGGCGATAAAGGTAATAAAAGCCATGGTGAACGCACCGGTCAGGTTATAAAGAAAAACTTATGTAAGAAATATTTAAATTGCCAATAAGGCAACTTATTTAAATATTTCATTTTCATCAAAATGTGGAACGGTTGTGGCGGGTAAAATGAAGAGTCGTGACTTTTGAAATTTACTGTATAAATATTTGCAAAAAACTAGTCACAGGGGTTCGGTTCGAGGGCAGTGAGAGATTTTTCTTAGAAAAGAAACTAGGAATAAAATAATGTAAAAAACCTTCTGGAAACGGTGCAATGGATATGATTTATTTTTACTGAATTCCTTTTTGATTTTTTCATTGGTTCTCTCCACTTTGAAGTCTTTCGATCATTTGAGTTTAAATATCAAGTATATTTTAATTCATCAAGGTGCATTTCTTCACTCTCTGTGATTTTGTTTACTGGTGTTTGCAAGTTAGAATCAAATACCTTTTAAATGAGTCATAGTGTTTGTGAGATTTCTTTTGGATTGTTGAAGGGGAGCTAAGTAAGAAAATATTTCAACACTATCTATGCCAGTTATAAATTAATGAATTCACATGCCAGTCATTAGAACTTCATCCCTAAAAGTGTCTAACAATATGAATTGTGTCAAAGAGGAAGATGTATATGTAGTTAGTAGTGTCTTTTGACTCTGTTTCCCAATAGATAGAAGGCACTGATCTGTCATATCCCAGAGGATAGAATTCACTATAAACAATATATTCAAAACCTTTCATTCATGTAGTAGGAGTAGTTGTAGTATCATTTGGTCTATCCATTCCCAATTGCCATTGTGGGTAGACTGTTTAGTAGGAAATTCAATTTAAATCTGCATGTTTCATATAGGTTCACCTACCTAGGTCTAGCAAAACCTAAAGAGTAGAAGGTTCAATTGTGTAATTGGCCTTGTACGTTGGCCAAAAGTGTTGTGAGAGCTTGGAAAACTCTTATGGTTAAGACCTGAATTTTTGAGAACCAATAGTTTGGTGACTCTACTGGGGAATCATAATCTCAAATAAGCCTTTGTTATAGAGTCAATATTTTGTAGAAGACTCCGTTGGGAATAAGGAATTGCAGATTTTCTAACTTTTGGAAAGTGAGTGACGACTCTAAATGAACAAGTGCATTGAAACTGATAAAGTGAAGTATATATCTGAAAGGAATCTTCCTAGAGTTTAGACCATCACAATTGCTCCCAAAATGCAAGGAAGAAGGTCTTTATACAAAGATGGTGATGGTCCTAATGGCAAAAATAAATGGACAGAGAAGAATGATAAAGGTAAGAAGGTGACTGATGACACAGGACCATCAAACAAAAATAAAACATCAAAGGCATCACTAGAGACACACAATTCATATGGTACACTAGCAAATGAAGACAGCCCTTCCAGGGAACCTCGTACTCCTGAGGAACAGAGGAATCCCTTTTATAATCCAAACCCTGATAAAGTTAAGGAGTTCATGGTTGAATGTGAAGCTGAAAGAGAAAGAAGACAACATGAATATGATCAGAAAATGGCATTTCTTGAAGAGAATCAGGATGGACTTGGCTATGAAGCAGCCTCTGAGGAGAACTATGAACATAGGGCTCAAGATGAAATAAATGAAAGACTGGAAAATGAGAGACAAGAAGTGGAGAAAACAAGAATAGAATATGAGCAGAGGCTCCAAGCAATCAGAGAACTTGAAGAATTGAAATTAAGAAAAGCTCAGATCAATACTCAAATGGTTAATTTGCAAAAATATGTGCCACCTCATAGGCAAGGGAACAATAATACAGGCCCATCAAAAGCCCCACAGGTTAATCAAAATCAGCCAAATAGACATGAAAATTATCCACCACAACATCAAGGTGTATAACCACCTCCTTATCAACAGCATGTACCCCCACAAGGTCAGCAATATGTGGCAAATAATAATCCATTGTACCAACATTAGTATTACCAGAATCCTCCTCCACAATATGCAACCATGATCAGGCAGTTTGACTTGGCTGGATTTCAAATATGTCCTTATCTTATGGACAACAGTTGGAGAAGTCTTGTCCCAAAATTTACAGGAAGTAGTGCAATTGCAGCTAAAGAACATTTAAGGATTTTTAATTATTTTTTTGCAATATTTGGACATGCAGTATGAAGATGTGTAGATGAGGTTGTTTATGATGTCACTAATTAAAGACATGAGAGATTGGTTTAATAGTCTACCAACAGCTTCTATTGATTCTATTCATGTGTTTTATGAACAATTCCTTGAGTAGTATGGGAATCAATATGCACCTGAATTTGCATTACACGAATTGGTAACTATTCAGAAGCATCAAAATGATTCATCTTATGATTTCAAACCAGATTTTTTATAAATTGCATAATAAGATACCTCTTGGATCTAAATTGGTTGATCCTGCTACTTTGAGTATTTATTTAAAGGCTTTTGATCCTAAGACAAGATATGAACTTAGGAACAGAGGTCCTAGAAATTTGGATGAAGCTCAAAGGATAGTGCTTACTATTGAAAATAACAGGAAGGCTGCAGGGATGATTTCCAGGAGGGATAACCCTAGGATTCCCCAATATGCTCCCCCAACTAAACAGGAAAGCCCATATAGGAATGAAAGGCCAAGACTACATGACATGCCTTATAATACAAATTAAAGAAATGGAAAGCCAGTGATGGATGCACCAAGAAATAAAGAGACACCTGACCCTTTGAAGAAGAGAGGGACATACATGGTTGATAATAGTCCTTGGTGTTTAGTTTGTGACTTGCCACATTCTTCAGAGCATTGTATTGTAACTCAGTCAATATCAAGAAAAGACATAGCAGAAGATAATAATGAAGAGGACCATAATATCTATTTGACTTCCCATACTCTTCACTCAATAGAGCAAGGGTATTCATCTTCAGAAGGAGGATATGAACATAATGTTGATCATCAAAAATATAATGTTCACATGGAAGAACAAAAAAAAAATTCTGACTATGAAAAAAGTGATGATGAACAAAGTCCTTCTACTACATCATATCAGACTAATAGGGGAAACATGAGGAGACCAACTGACGAAGAAATTAAAAGATTGACTATTGCAGCAGCTGAGTTGGCTAAAAGCAAGTATCGACTGAGGAATACAACAGTGAATGAGAATTAAGGTGTTAAAAGAGGAATATTCTTGAAAGATAAAAAAGATGTCCCATGAAATATCAAAATAGACAAATGATGAGCGCCCTGATAAAAAAGAACGAAAGTATGTCCCCAAAGAAGAAAATAAAGAATTCCCCAAAGACAAACAAAAGATAGATCAAACATCGAAAAGGGAGAAAGAGGAGAGAAAAGGTGAACCAACAAAGCAAAAGAAGGTGATAAGAGCTGAAGGTGCATCTTTTGATTTTGTGCAAACTTTATCCCAGGTAAAAATATTTGTCCCATTACTTGAAATGATGAAGATTAAATAGTATAGGGGAAGTGCTATCCAATTAATGTCTGGCGGGAGGAATCAAATTGTAAATTTTGAACAAAATGAGAATCCTCGAATTGTTGATAAGAAAGGAAAGATAAAAGTTTCAGAAGTTGGCCTAAATGATGCATTGATGAATACACCACAAATTGATCCATTTTTTACTACCCTACTCATAAGTGGTAAATTGGTAAGAAATTACATGATAGATTAAGGTGCTTCTATGAATATTATTCCAGTAGGGGTAATGAAATAGCTTGGTATGTGGATAGATATTGAGGGTGGTAAATGTTATGCCATGGGTAGTAGGCATGTCCCAATAGTAGGGACTATGAAGGATGTAGAAGTAAAATTAGCAGCCTACCCGCAGACAACCTATAATATTGATATAACTATGATTGATACACCTCCTCAGTTTGGAATGCTTTTATCAAGACAATGGACTGCAGCAATTGGAGGTAATGTGCAGTTTGATTTATCATATGCCACAATAATCGTTAATGGTGAAGAGGTAAAATTGCATAGAGAACCAAGGGTGAATCAGATAATTGAGTGTGATCCTCAAGAACAACTTAATTGCTTTTGTGACATGGATTTAGGGATTTTTAGAGTAGAATTATCTCAGCAAGAATTAATGAATACTGACCCAATTGATAGACTTGTTTCTAGAAATCAAAAAGGTGTGTGGAAAATGTATTTTGATGGGGCTTGTAGCCAAGAAGGTAATGGAAATGGGATAGTTTTCATATCACTTCAAGGTACAACATTTATATATTCATTTTTATTGGCTTTTGAATGTACAAATAACGTGGCAAAGTATGAAGCCTTGATTGGTTTGAACATGGCTGTCAAACATAAGATTAAGTTGTTGTTTGTCCAGGGAGATTTTGAGCTAGTTGTGTCACAAGTTAGATCGAAGTATGCTGCAAAGAATAAGAGGCTGAGACAATATAGAAATGTTGTATGGGATACAGTGGAACTATTTGATGTATTTTCAATTAATTGGATACATAGATCTAAAAATTTAATGGCTGAATTTTTGGCTAATGCAGCCTTAAAGAGAAATGATATCACTTTGATAGGAGTGTCTCAGGTTGAATTTAAAACAAGACCAGTAGTCCCTAACAGCATATATAGCTGGAAAGTTTTTAATGATGATACTGGCCTTTTGAAATTTCTTCACTGTATAGATCAGTATGAGGCACAGGAGATAGATTTCAATGCTTTTGTGGAAGAAGTGGATGGGAAACAAACTGTATTTGGGAAGGAAGTTTTGCAGCTTAAAACTAACAAGCTTCCCAAAGGGCTTGTGGCATTGGAGAGAGTGTATGATGGGAGTGATCGTTCTCTCATGAAGTAGGCACCTGTTAAGAAAGAAGATATTGAAGAAATAAATTTGGGAACTGAATTAGCGCCAAAAAGGGTTTATATTGGGAAGAAAATAAGCCAAACTATCAGGAGAATGTTGATTACATTGATGAGAAAATGCAAGCATGTGTTTGCTTGGTCTTATAAGGATTTGAAGGCATATAGAGAAGATATTTTTTAGTATGATATTCCACTTAAGCTAGACACAAAGCAATTCAGACAGAAGCAGAGGCCTATCAACCCAACTCTGGAACCTAAGATGCAAGAGGAGCTAGCAAAGCTCAGAGATGGAGGTATCATAAAACCTATTAGGCATTCTACATGGGTCTCAAATTTGGTTCCATTCAAAAAGAAAAATGGGGACATAAGACTGTGTGTAGATTTTAGAAATCTGAATGTTGCTTCCCTAAAAGATAATTATCCTCTTCCAAACATGGAGGAAATATTGCACAAAGTGATAGGGTGTGAGCTATTGTCAATTATGGATGGATTTTGTGGATATAACAAGGTCAAATTCAAGGAATCTGAGTAGTACAAGACAGCATTCACTACACCATGGGGAATGTATGTCTATATAAGAATGCCATTTGGTCTCACAAATGGAGGAGCTACCTTTCAAAGGGCCATGGATGTGGCATTTGCAGATCTGATCAATGCTATAATGGTGGTATATCAAGATGATCTCACTGCTTATTCCAAAAAGGTAGAGAATCATGTTGGGGACTTGGAGAAGATCTTCATCAAAGCTTTGGAGTATGGTATTATTTTTAATCCTAAAAAATGTCATTTTGTTGTCACAGAGGGTAAACTTTTGGGGCATATTGTGTCAAGAGATGGGATTAGGATAGACCCTGAAAGAGTAGATGCCATAGATAAAATTCTCATTCCCAAAACTGTCAAAGCAATCCAATCATTCTTTGGCCAAATTAATTTCGTTAGGAGGTTTGTGTCCAGTTTTGTTGAGATTGTTAAACCTATATCTAAGATGTTGAAAAAAGGATAAAAGTTGGACTGGACTGTCAAAGCTATGGATGCCTTCATATCTATAAAAGGAGCTATCAAAGAAGCCTCCATCTTGAAGTCTCCTGATTTTACTAAACCATTTCAATTTTTTTCTTTTGCTTCATTTCACACCATAGTTGTTGTTATGTTACAGAAAAATGATGAAGGTCATGAGCAGCCTGTTTCTTTCTTCAGTAAGTCTTTGTAGGGGTCAGAATTGAAGTATGATATTATGGAAAAATAGGATTATGCACTGGTCAAAGCAGCAAAGGCTTTCAGACCTTACCTTGTTGGAGCTAAGGTAATTGCTTATGTCCCACATGCAGCTATGAAGGATATCCTGGTGCAAACATAAGTGATAGGGAAGAGATGTAGATGGATTAATAAAATCTGAGAGTTCAATATGGAGATTCAGATTACCAAATTGGTAAGAGGTCAAGGTCTGGCCAGGCTAATGGCAGAAAAAAATATTGAGGCAACCAAAATCTGTAGTGTGGAAGGTAAGGAAGAGGTCATAGCAAGTATTGAGCATACTCCATGGTATACAAATGTGATGCATTATCTGTTCAATACATGAAGTGCCCCAAAGGGATACATGATAATCAAAGGAGAACTTTGAAGTTGCAGGCTTCTAAGTATGTTTTCTTAGAAGGGGACCTATTATGGAAGAATAGGGATGGTATATTGTTGTTGTGTCTAGATGAATCGAAGCAAAAATATGTTTTGAGAGAAATGCATGAAGGGGTATGTGGAGGCCATTATTCTGCTAAGACTACTGCACACAAGATTCTTAGGGCTGGTTATTATTGGCCTAGGGTATTCAATGATTCCTTTGTGTATGTGAGGAAGTGTGAGGCTTGTTAGAAATTTTCAAGAAAGTTGAAGTATCAGGGAGCATTGCCACTTAGACCTTTGCAAGTAGAAGCACCTTTTCACCAATGGGGAGTTGATTTCATTGGAGATATACAAGAAAGATCAAGTGGAGAACATAGGTGGATAATAGTGGCCACAGATTATTTTACTAAGTGGGTGGAGGTTATCCCAACTAAGCAAGCAACAAGCAAAGTAGTGATGAATTTTTTGATGGAGAATGTTATAACCAAATTTGGCACCCCAATTAGATTGATCACAGATAATGGGATGTGTTTTAGATCTGATGAGTTTAGAGATTTTTGTAAAATGTATGGCATTAATATTTCCTATTCTGCCCCATACCATCCACAAGAAAATGGTCAAGCAGAGTCCAAGTAATAAAAATCTTTTGAAGATAGTAAGGAGGATGCTGGATACAAACAAAAAGGCATGGGATTCGAAGTTAAGATTGGTTGTATGGGCAGATAGGATTACAGTGAAAAGGGCAACTGGAAAATCTCCATTTGAGTTGGTATATGGGACACAGGCTAGGATGCCATTACAGAATCTCTTGCCAGTCTATAACTTTATTTTGCAAGAAGAAATGGATATTTCTGACCTAATGGAGGAAAGAATGGAGTAGCTTGCAGAGCTTGATGAAGTGAGAAGAGTGGCTCAGAAGCATAATGTGAAAATACAATCACAAATGAAGTACCCTTTTGATAAAAAGGCCAAGGAGATAAAGTTTGAAGAAGATGATTTGGTGTTCATGTGGAATGCTCGGTGTCAGGAGAAGGGAAAACATGGCAAGTTTGAAGCTTTATGGCTTGGCCCTTTTGTGATAATTGATAAAGGAGGTGAAGACTCTTATTTCCTGTAGAATATGTCTAGAGAGGAGCAAGAGTTTCCTGTACATGGGTAGTTCCTGAAGCATTTTTTCTCTTAAGGATCAATAGAGGGTTAAGGATTGTCAGTGCATGGACAATTCTTGACTTACCCTCTTTAAATATTCTTTCCATGCATAGTAGTTTAGTAAATTTTGATGGGTCTGGGTTTGCCAGTACATGGACATTCTCAGGAATTCCCTTTTTTGAAAGTGTTGCTTTCTTTCCATGTACAATAGATTAGGGTCATTATTCCTTCCATTCTCCATGCTCCTCTTTCCATCTTCCATCTTCTCCACTTTTTTCATTCCCTCTATCCTCCATTGCCTTCATTTTCTATACCATTCATATCTTGGTCTGCTCTCCCAGTTGTATGCTTGATTCTTGCAATGATTTGTTAAACCACTCATCCCCAAAAGGAGCCACTTTTAGAACCAAAAAAAATTCCACTAAAGTTTTAAGTCCTTTGCCCATTTGAGCCTATACATTTGCTATCTTTTTCATTAAAAATCATTTTTGATCATTCATAAACTCCTAATACCCTATGATCGTTGATATATTTCTCCCTTTTCTTAAAGCCAACACCCTTTACCGTGGCCTTTTGTAAAGTGGCTCGTGGTATAGCGGTGACAGTTTGGAGTGGACAGAAAGTGTTTATCATTGTACCACGATCAGTCAAAAGTAGGCCAGTAGTTACGCGGTGGAAATAGTAGTGACTAAGGAAGCAGTGAATGACAACAGTTAGAAACCCACTGTGGTACCACGCGCGGTCAAACCATAGACTGCGGTAATACGGTAGGCAGTTGGTGTAACAATGAATGTCAATCACCGTTGAACCACAAGAGGAAGAGTTGTTACCCATAGTAGTGCAGTAAACAGTGATGAGACTGTGGAGGTAACAGTAGTTGTTAACCGCAGTACCACCAAAAGTCAAGTCTGAGACCGCGGTGAATGTAGTGACAGGATTAGCAACCAGTGAGGTGACGAGGTGGTGGTTAACAAACAGTTACCACGGCACCGCCAGTGTTTAGCATGATGATCGTGGTAACGCGATAGACGACAAGGGAGATAGTAAGTGTCGGGTATCGCATGACCGTCGATGGTTAAAGCATGGATAGCGGTAGAGCAGTAGATGAAAGGAAGACTATGACAATCTCACCGTGATACTGCGGCCGGTCAACAGGTTGACTGCGGTAAGGTGGTAAAGGTAATAAAATCCATGGTGAACGTAGCGGTCAAGTTATAAAGCAAAACTTATGTAAGAAATATTTAAATTTCCAGTAAGGCAACTTATTTAAATGTTTCATTTTCATCAGAATGTGGAACGGTTGTGACGGGTAAAATGAAGAGTCGTGACTTTTGAAATTTACTGTATAAATATTTGCAAAAAACCAGTCACGGGGATTCGGTTTGAGGGCAGTGAGAGATTTTTCTTAGAAAAGAAACTGGGAATGAAATAATGTAAAAATCCTTCTAGAAACGATGCAATGGATATGATTTATTTTTATCGAATTCCTTTCTGATTTTTTCGTTGTTGTGATGTGATAACTGTTAATTTTTTGCTTGGTTCTCTCCACTTTGAAGTCTTTCGATCATTTGAGTTTAAATATCAAGTATATTTTAATTCATCAAGGTGCATTTCTTCACTCTATGTGATTTTGTTTACTGGTGTGTGCAAGTTAGAATCAAATACGTTTTAAATGAGTTGCAATGTTTGTGAGATTTCTTTTGGATTGTTGAAGGAGAGCTAAGTAAGAAAATATTTCAACACTATCTATGCCAGTTATAAATTAATGAATTCACATGCCAGTCATTAGAACTTCATCCCTAAAAGTGTCTAACAATATGAATTGTGTCAAAGAGGAAGATGTATATGTAGTTAGTAATGTCTTTTGAATCCATTGCCCAATAGATAGAAGTCATTGATCTGTCATATCCCAGAGGATAGAATTCACTATAAACAATATATTTAAAATCTTTCATTTGTGTAGTAGGAGTAGTTGTAGTATCATTTGGTCTATACATTACCAATTGCCATTGTGGGTAGACTATTTAGCAGGAAATTCAGTTTAAATCTGCATGTTTCATATAGGTTCACCCGCCTAAGTCTAGCAAAACCTAAAGAGTAGAAGGTTCAATTGTGTAATTGGCCTTGTACGTTGGCCAAAAGTGTTGTAAGATCTTGGAAAAATCTTATGGTTAAGACCTGTATTTTTGAGAACCAACAACTTTATTTACTCAAAATTGTTGTGGTTTAATATTTGATGTTTTTACCTTTCATTTGAATCCATTTTGTGAGGTTTCATTAAATTTTGTGCATTTAATTGTTAAATTTCTAAGATCAGTTTTGTACTTGCAAATTTAAGGGTTTGTGAGTCATTAAAATGGAGAATTGACCCATTCCTCTCACTTTGGCCATTGTAACTAAAGGAATGGGTCTAAAATTGTTGATATTTTATTCTTGATTTCAAATTTGGAATTATGGAATTTTGACTGACACTGTGCTACTTGATTGATACTTGTTTGGTTCAATTATGGCAGATTGGTCTATACATATTATGGCATTCAGTATCTTATTTATGGATAGAATTATTGCTTTTCTTTGGTACTGATCAGGTTCAACTTCATGTGCAGATAAAGGATATCTTGCTTAGATAGGTACTTGGCATGGTTACTCAGGTATATCATTATCATTTGGTTTTCAATTCCATTGTTTCTTGTTAGATTAATTCAATGGTATCATTGGTTGATCCTGGCACATATCACTCTATAATACTTTACATATTACATGGCGAATTTGGGTTGGAATTATTCAAAATCTCTCTTTGGCATTCAATTTTGATATTTCAGTTGATAAATACGACATTGGTATACAATATGGTTCATGGCTTATAAGCTAATATTATTTGGCCTCTATTTTGAAAAAGGTTATTTCATGGCAATTTTGTAATATTGATTGGTGGCATCACTTTGGCTTACCTACATTTGAAAATCACTTAGAAAGAAGTCACATGTGTATTGGGTCCTATAATTGATAATTCATTAGGCCTAAGGGCCGACAATAGGTATGAGAAAATAATTTAAAAAGGTCACTTCGAAAGTGACAAGGCATCATCCATTGGTAATAATTCTTTGTGTAAGGGCAGTTGGCATGTTTGATAAAGTTGGAAATTTCATTATTGATTGACTTCGATTAAATTCATAAGTGAATGACATGTCGATTTATTTGCAATCATTGATTTTCATGATTTTGTTCTAAGTTATAATAGTGGTCGGCATTTTTGTTTGATCATTGGACAACAATTAAATTTTATATGGTGATGAATTTTGCATCGACGATTAGTATGCAATCCAGAGGTAATGATAAGTGTTGGCATAATTGGCATTTGTTATAACTGTGGACTTGATGCTTATAATATGGTTGAAAATCATTATGTCCTTATTTTGGACTTCACAATTATTATGTTTTGGTGTGGCATCGAATGTCTTGGAAACAAAATGATTTTAGGGCATTCATTTTGTTTGCTTCCCTAGATCATGGGTTAGAAACCCTAGTCTTTGCTACCACCATGAAGATAGAGTAACTACTGATTTTCATTGATCTAGCTAGTTGTAACGTCAATGACAAGAAGAAAAACACAGAGATCAGATCATTGGATGGTATGGGGGCTAAGTTTGTTGTGTTACTTTGGTTGTGGGCTCAAAAAGGAAAGAAGATTCACTGGGCACTTGGCAAAATTATCTGGTATTTACATGTCTTTCTATTGCTACTCGAACAGGTATCATTATTCTTTCTTTGAAGAAAGCTTTCAGTTTAAGAAAAATGTAAGGTAGATACTTTGTTTTGATTCGAAATTGAAAATGCAAGAGTGGTTTTCTGCAAGGCATGACATGATTTCGGTTACTTTTATTTTTTCTCATTATGGGTTGTCAGAAAACAGTGTCTATTCTTGATCATGAAGTTCATCTTGAGATGGGTTTTATTACATACCTATTTTCAGATTCTTGCAGTGATTTATTTGTTGTCTTTAGCAGCATTGAAAATTTTCTTGAAGGAAATTTTCCACCCGTCATTAAATTCTTGAGGGTATCTGAAATTTGGCTTGAAAGGGTTATGGTATTCTTGTATTTTATTATTGCAGATCTATTATTGTTTCTCTAGGGTTCTGAAATCAAATACAAAATTGACACATTGGCTTTCTAGAAAGAAAGAAACCTTGGCTGAATATTCAAAATCAAAAATGATTACATCCACCTTTCGGGCTCTGAGGGTTGCAGTGTCATTTTCTTAAAATACACACTTTTTCTCATTCTATTAGAAGAAATCTATTTGTGTGGTCACTTCTCTGAATCTAAAATTATACCCGACAGATATTGGTCAAAAAAAATTGTATCTTTGAACATACTCGGTACAAATTTGAAAGTAGTTTCTTTGTCACATTGCATATACCTCTGTTGTTTAAAAAAAAAAAAAAAGATATAGAGATGTTTTTGATTAGATAGAAAAACAAAGAGGAAAATAGTCTGAAAAAGATATGTGAGATTGAATACAGCATAATGTATAGTCTATTCTGATAGACATGTTATACTCTGATATGGTAAATCTGAAACACACGAAAAATACAAGTTATCTTAAGATGAGATAATGTCTAGAATTCTGAAGGTTTAACTGAGAACCATGAGAATTGTAGGGATTATCAGTTGAGAGGCTCTTGTGAGATAAAGAGAAACAAAGAGATCCTATGTGTTATTGTAATTGTGTAAACTGAAAAGGGGTTGGTGCTCCTTGAAATTGGTGTTTCAAAATAAGGGGTTGATGCTCCTTGAGATTGGTGTCTCTAAATGAGGGTTGGTGCTTCTTGATCTGGTGCTCAGAAATTAGCCTATAAGGCATTGCAAGCAGTGGTTTTTGAAATTAAGCTAGTAAGGCAGTTTAGGAGTGGTTTTTCTACCCCAAGAGGGTTTTCCACTTGGAAAATTCTTTATCTTATGGTCTCAATTGCTTTGATTGTGATAATGCTTCATGACTATGATGTTTTTATGAGTAGTTGTTCTTATCAGTCTGAGCTTGGTTGAATGTTAGTCCCTTCATCACTGCAAATGTTCATATCAAAAAGTTTTGCATAAGTGTTCTATTATTGTTTTAGATTCAAATTCAAAAGAAATCTTAAATGTATTCATTTGTTTGAGAGCTCAAGAATTGTTTTGTTGAACTAAAGCCCTTTTTTGTTTCATGCTTATCATATGTCACTCCATTGCACAGTTGGTTCTAAGTCTGCATTGAAATATGGTAATCCTAAAGTGTATAAACAATGTTAATCATCTCTTTTGCAATTTCAAGATAACTCTCACAAGGATTATTGGGATAAGTTGTCAAAATGAACAATGATAATACTGTCATAAATGCTCTTAATGCAATCAGTCAGCCCTACTGTCAATAGAAAGGATATCAGGTTTGAAAGTCTTTTTTTAATGTTTAAAAAGGCTTAGACACCAATTCACCCCCCCCCCCGCTCTCAATATTTGTCCATACTCCAACAATTGGTATCAGAGTGTAGGGTCCTCTGATAGGTCTAAACCACCTAGGATTTTTCTTGGTTTTTGGAGTACTTTGGTTAATATGGGAAAGAGTAGAAGGAATAAGGGAAAAAGAGGCTCACATCAAAATGCGAATCATCATGTTCTGCCTGAATCTATTATAAGGATTAATGAGGAAGATATCATAAACAGTAACTCTAAAATGGTAGAGTATCATAGATCTAGAACACCTCAATTCGAAGGTACAAACTTTATTATGTGTAAATATAGGATGGAAACATACTTGTCTTCTTTAGGGATTGATGTGTGGGCAGCAGCTGAAAAGGGGTGCACTACATATGCAACATCTCCTTCCACACCTGAGGAGAAGAAAGATCTTGAATTCAATTCCAAAGCTATAAATGTTATTTTTAATAGTTTTCCAAATAAAGTCATTACTAAAGTTATCCATTACAGTAGTGCTAAGGAATTTTGGCACAAGTTGAATGAAATGAATCAGAATGGTGAGTTGCAAGAAGAGATATCTTTGGGTACCAAAATAAGTTGTGAAACATCTAAAAGTGAAGGTGTAAACCTTCATAGTTTTGAAAAGAAGTCCAAAGAGATCATTAATGAATATCTAAATGATCAAGAAACTAGTGTAGATGTAGATCAATCTTTGGGTGAAGTTGACTCTGAACAGGAATATGATGAATTTGAAAGTGAGGTTGATTTGGAAGGTGAACTCCTATGTGCCTTAGATACAATTAAGCAGCTTAGAAAAGAAAACCAGTCTTTAACAAGAAAACTTCAAAAAGAAGAGAGTTTGGAAGTCAAGTTAAAAGACAAGGATGAATTATGCAATAAACTAGAAAATGAGATTGCTTCTTTAAAGAAATGTTCAGATAATGATTCCTTGTTAAAAGAACTAACTCTTAGAGATGATATGATTATAAGTCAGAAAATTGAAATTGAAGAATGTAAGAGGATAGTTGATGTTGTGAGTTCTGATTTGGATATTAAAAAGATTGTTTGTCTAGAACTTGAAGGAGAAGTAGTTGCATTAAGAAAAAAGCTTGAAAGTGTCAAGATTCAATTAGGTAAAAATAAGAAATTTTATCATAGTACTAATCTATTGAATGAGTTATTAGACAGGAAAAATCATTCTAAGGATCCTATAGGAGTGGGATATGAGGTTGGATAAATTTCTAGTGTCAAAGATGAATCTAACAACAAAATTGTGTTTGCAACAACTGATGGGAAAATTTTCAAGGCTAGGCAGATTCCTAAGAAGAAAATAGACTTGAACTATCATGCTCTAGAGATAGATAGCATTACAGGTTCCTCATCTACCAATAAGTTTCAATCAATAAGGTATGATTATTCTCAATTCCATGTCTACTGCTATTCATGTCATGTTTATGGACATAAGGCTAGAGATTGTAAAATTAATGCCAGAAATAATAAGGAAAATAGTACTTATAGTTTGTCAAAATAGAATCATGACACTATATGTTATACTTGCCACAAAGTTGGTCATGTAGCAATTACCTATTGGTGGAATGATAAGATTGGTAATAGAAGAATTTATCAATCTTTTGATTCAGATCAAAATGTCATGTGTTATAGATGTAACTATTTTGGACATAGAGCTCAGTCTTGTAGAAATCATGTGTCGAAGTCATCTAGACATAGAAAAACGACTAATACCTTAACCAAGAAATAGCAGGAAGACACCTTGGACAAGAAGATGATAGGTGTTAAGAAGGTTTGGAGAAGAAAATAAAAATAGGAGAAGGATGGATTAAGTCTTGTTCATATTGCACAAGTGACCTCTACTAGTGCATAAAGAGAAGCATGAAGTTAGGGGGAGCTGTAAAATGTTTTATCTCTTACCCTTGGAAGTTTAGAAGGTATGTTGTTTGTTGACAACATTTAATTCAATAAATGTGATACTTCTTTCTATCGTATAAATATTGGATTCACATGTTCACACCGCTTGAAGATTTGAGAATTGTTAAAATAGTTCAAACCTAGATTTGACTCGGGTTAACAACTACATTTATAAGGTTAAAAGATGATATTTATAGTAAAATGCTTTCTCATGTTTACATAGATCTGTGGTGTTGTGTTTCTTCTTTGAAAGTACATGCTTAGTTCATATTTTTGAATATTATGCTGTCAGGTTTACTAACAGTGGATTGTGGACAGCAAAATTGTTTCCACTGTGAAAATTTTATACCGTTGAAATGTGATATATGTTAAGGGTCAATGAAAAGTGCAGTAGATATGCATTGTGAAAATTTGACATCACAATCCAAGGAGATTATTTCTACAAGAACTTTCAGATTAATGACAGTATTGGTATAACAATAATATCTACTTGTTTGGCACCTAAATATCTTGGACAGTGTGTGGTAACACTTGCATTTTGATGCTTTATGATCATGGAACTTGCACTTTGGATTATGCTAACCATTGTTCAAACTTTATGCATTTTGGTTATTAGCGTGGCAATTTTTTCTTCAACAGTGGAGAAAATATGTATGATGCAGTAATAGTGGTTGGAGAGCAATGATATAATACTTTGTTTTCTCTGTTTGTTGCTTTATTTGGTGTTGATAAGTTGCTACAACTGTGATGTGATCTTGCTTTTAATTATGATATCCATGCCATGTAAGTGATAATGGGAGAGAAAGGATATTTGGTAACAGTATCTTGAGATTTGATTTTCACACAGTGTGTTTTAAGTGTAAATTCTTGTGATATTATGACAGATGTTGGATAAAATCATGTTTTATGGCAGTATTGTGCTTGGAAGAGATTTGCAGTGAGATTCTTGAGAATCTTGTCTGCTTTGTTATCTCACTTTGGGGGAGAATCTCATAATATATTTGGTGCTATCATAGTTGATGCCCTGGTACATGGTTATTTATACTAGTAACATTGTATTTACAGTTGGTAAGTTGATGAAATGTGCATTGGTTTTCTTTGGCAGCTTGGTTGTCCACTTTTGGTGGTCTGGATCATTATATGCTATTGGCACTTGTTGTTTTCTAGACAATCATATATATTTTTGGGCAATGATCTACTTTGTTGCTCTATTATATTTCCAATTCTTTTCATAGCAGATACTTATCTTGCTTGAACTATTGGCTGACTGGATTAAGAAGTTTGGGACATAGTGACAGTGCTTTGTATATTGCCTATCCATGACAGATTTTTAGTATGTTGACAGTATGGTATACATGATTTTTGTTATCACTTGCAAAAATTTTAATAAAATACAATGCTTTGACAATGAAAGAGTTGTTTTGGTCTAACACTGCTTTGCTATTACTTGGCAGCTCAAGTTTTCATGGTCTTTAGCTTGTTGGTGACAATACTTTGTTGATTCTGGCATGCTATGATGTCTAAAAAGGTTTGATATTTGTCATCTTATGAGATTCAGTTGAAAAATTTTCACATCCTTCATGGTATTCAAAAATTTATGTTTATAATAGATTCCCACATCACTGGTATGCAGTCGAAAGTGATTTGTTACTATGTGTAGAGGTACTCTAATGGTATTTTTGGTGGTAAAGGTCTCTCTTATTGATACTTTAGATTTTTTAGTCCTCATGAGAATGTTTTGATTACTGTGTGTTTTTAATCTAATTTGAGTCTTTGCACATCTACAATATGGTTTACAAATGGGGTGGTGAATTTCTAGTGTGCTTGCAATGGATTGAAAGTATTTTCTATAACCCATTTGGATTATTTGATAGTGCTCTTGTTTGAGAAAAAGGGTAATGATACCATCTTTGATATATTTGTGTATGGATTCAGGGGGAGCCTTTTAGCTCTCTGAGAAGCTTGTTGTTGCTTCAGTTGGTCCTTACTTGCTACTTCATTTCTAAATTTCCAATTTTTTCACCTACATCTCTTGACATTATACTGATTCTCCTTTGTCCTTGTGAAAAAAAGGGGGAGAATTATGAAATTTTGGTTTTGGTTCAGTTTTTTGGTTTGATGGCTCAATTTTTCCATCAAGGACAAAGGGGGAGTTTGTTGATATTTTGTTCTTGATGTCAAATTTGGAATTATGGTATTTTGACTTTGACACTATGCTACTTGATTGATACTTGTTTGGTTCAGTTATGGTAGATTGGTCTATACATATTATGGCATTCAGTATCTTGTTTATGGACAGAATTATTTCTTTGATTTGGTATTGATCAGGTTTAGCTTATGTGCAAATAAAGGATATCTTGCTTAGATAGGTACTTGGCATGGTTAATTAGGTATATCATTATCAATTGATTCTCAATTCCATTTTTTCTTGTCAGATTAATTCACTGGTATCATTGGTTGATCTTGGCACATATCACTCTATGATACTTTACATATTACATGGAAAATTTGGGTTGGAATTATTCAAAAGCTCTCTTTGGCATTCAAGTTTGATATCTTAGTTGATAAATATGACATTGGTATATATTATGGTTCATGGCTTATAAGCTGATATCATTTGGCCTCTATTTTGAAAAAGGTTATTTCATGACAATTTTGTAATATTGATTGGTGGCATCACTTTCACTTACCTACATTTGAAAATCACTTAGAAATAAGTCACATGTGTATTGCATCCTATAATTGATAATTCATTAGGCCTAAGGGCTGACAGCGGGTATGAGAAAATAATTAAAAAAGGTCACTTTGAAAGTGGCATGGCATCATCCATTGGTAATAATGCTTTGTGTAAAGGTAGCCAGCATGTTTGATAAATTTGGGAATTGCATTATTGACTGACTTTGATTAAATTCATAAGTGAATGACCTATCAGTTTATTTTGTTCTAAGTTATAATAGTGGTCAGAATTTTTGTTTGATCATTGGACAACAATTAAATTTTATATGGTGATGAAGTTTGCATCGATGGTCGGTATGCAATCCAGAGGTAATGATAAGTGTTGGCATACTTGGTATGTGTTATAACCGTGGACTTGATTCTTATGATATGGTTGAAAATCATTATGTCCTTATTTTGGACTTCACAATTATTATGTTTTGGTGTGGCATCGAATATCTTGGAAACAAAATGAGTTTAGGGCATTCATTTTGGTTGCTTCCCGAGGTCGTGGGTTTGAAACCCTAGTCTTCGTTGTCGCCATGAAGATAGAGTAACTATTGATTTTCATTGATCTAGCTAGCTGTAATATCAATGACAGGAAGAAAAACACAGAGATCAGATCATTGGATGGTATGGGTGCTAAGTTTTTTGTGTTACTTTGGTTGTGGGCTCGAAAAAGAAAGAAGATTTTTTGGGCACTTGGCAAAATTATCTGGTATTTACATGTCTTTATATTGTTGCTCGAACAGGTATCATTATTCTTTCTTTGAAGAAAGATTTCAGTTTAAGAAAAATGTAAGGCAGTTACTTTGTTTTGATTTGAAATTGAAAATGCAAGAGTGGTTTTCTGCAAGGCATGACATGATTTCGGTTACTTTTATTTTTTCTCATTATGGGTTGTCAGAAAACAGTGTCTATTCTTGATCATGAAGTTCATCTTGAGATGGGTTTGGTTACATACCTATTTTCAGGTTCTTGCAGTGATTTATTTTTTGTCTTTAGAAGCATTGAAAATTTTCTTGAAGGACATTGTCCACCTATCATTAATTCTTAATGGTATCTGAAATATGGCTTCAAAGGGTTATGGTATTCTTGTATTTTATTATTGCAAATCTATTATTGTTTCTCCAGGGTTCTGAAATCAAATGCAAAATTGACACATTGGCTTTCTAGAAAGAAAGAAACCTTGGCTGAATATTCAAAATAAAAAATTATTACATCCACCTTTCGGGCTCTGAGGTTTGTAGTGTTATTTTCTTAAAATACACACTTTTTCTCATTATGTCAGAAGAAATCTATTCGTGTGGTCACTTCTCTGAATCTAAAATTATACCTGGCAGATATTGGTCAGAAAAGTTTGTATCTTTGAACATACATGACACAAATTCAAAAGTAGTTTCTTTGTCACATTGCATATACCTCTGTTGTTAAAAAAAATATATACAAATATTTTTTTGATTAGATAGAAAAACAGAGAGGAAAACAGTCTGAAAAAGATATGTGAGATTGAATATAGCATAATGTATGGTTTATTCTGATAGACATGTTATACTCTGTTATTGTTAATCTGAAACACAAGAAAACTACAAGTTGTCTAAAGATGAGATAATTTCTATAATCCTGAAGGTTCAACTGAGAACCCTCAGGATTGTAGGGATTGTCAGTTGAGAGGCTCTTGTGAGATTAAGAGAAATAGAGAGATCAACTATGTTATTGTAATTGTGTAAACTGAAAAGGGGTTGGTGCTCCTTCAAATTAGTGTTTCAAAATAAGGGGTTGGTGGTCCTTGAAATTAGTGTTTCAAAATAAGGGGTTGGTGCTCCTTGATATTGGTGTCTCTAAATGAGGGGTTGGTGCTCCTTGAGTTGGTGCTCATAAATTAGCCTATAAGGCATTGTAAGAAATGGTTTTTGAAATTAAGCCAGTAAGGCAATTTAGGAGTTGTTTTTCTACCCATGGAGGGTTTTCCACTCAACAAATTCTTTGTCTTATGGTCTCAATTGCTTTGATGTGATAATGTTTCATGATTGTGATGTTTTTGTGAGTAGTTGTTCTTATCAGTCTGAGCTTGGTTGAATGTTAGTCCCTTCATCTCTGCAAATTTTCATATCAAAACGTTTTGCATAAGTGTTCTATTATTGTTTTAGATTTAGATTCAAAAGAAAGCTTAAATATATTCATTTGTTTCAGAGCTCAAGAATTGTTTTGTTGAACTAAATCCGTTTGTTGTTTCATGCTTATCATATGTCATTCCATTGCACAGTTGGTTCTAATTCTACATTGAAATATGGTAATCATAAAGTGTATAAAAAATGTCATTCATCTGTTATGCAATGGCAAGATAACTCTCACAAGGATTATTGGGATAATTTGTCAAAATGAACAATGCTAATGTTGTCATAAATGCTCTCAATGCAATCAGTAAGCCTTGTTGTCAATAGAAAGGATATCAGGTTTGAAAGTCTTGTTTTAATGTTTAAAAAGGATTAGACATTTGTTCACCCCCCTTCTCAGTGTATGTCCATAATCCAACAAAAACATCAATAAATATGTGAGGGAATGTTGAGAGAGTGCAGGGGAGGTCTAAAAATGTGTTTGGCATGAAGCCCTAGGTTGGAAAATTATGTTTTCCATGAGAATTTAAGAGGTTTTGATATGCTAATGTGTTTATTGTGCTTGGGAAGCATCATTAGATGTTGTATTGAGTATGTGCAGACCTATTAGGTCTTGTTTGAAGTGATTTCAGGGTTTTTTGAAGATTGGATGTGTGGTTTCCAATAAAACCCTAGTTTCTTGGCTTAAAAGGAGGATTTTATGATTTGGCACTTGGATGAGTGATTTTCTGAGAAAAAATGGTAGAATCCTTGGTTTGATCACATGTAAAAAAATTCCCAATTGAATTTGGTGGATTTGGGAACTTTATGAGGCAAGGTCGTTTGGAAAATAGGCCTAATTTGGGGGCTAGAAAGCATAGAAACTTGAATTTGTTGAAGTTGTTACAAGGAAGTCTATTATGATCTATTGATATGTTTTCTTGAACACCTGAATGGGTTCCCAAAATGTTACTGCATCTAGTATGAGAGGATCTTATTGGAGTGAAATACCTGATTGAGTCAGTTTGTGATGCTACAAGGAATAGAGTGGATTTGATGAGATAGTGTGAATTTGAGGGTTTGATGATCTGACAAGTGTTGTTGTTGGTTGATATTGTGTTGAGTTTTTTGCAAGACCTCCCCTGGTTGCTATCATTTCCCCTCTTTGTGGTGACATTTGGAGTAATGTCCTTCAAGAGTGTGATCTATCTTAGCATATTACATTCCTCTTAGTGGTAATGTGACACATTGCATTCCCTAAGTTGTGAGTCTTTAATTCTTTGATTGGTCCTCTCTTGGAGACATTAGGAACAATATTTTCCCCTAAGATTAATACCTCGCATGAACTAACCAAAATCCCTTCGAACATCCCTCTTTCCTGTTGTGTTGTGTCTTGTGCCTTATTAAAGTCATGGGATATGGCTTTGATATGGTTTCTTAGGGCTCACCTAGTGAACAACTAGCTTCACTAGCCCATGTGAGCATGCATTTTATTTTTGTGCCTTTTTAAATTCATGGAGTTATAGCTTTGATACGGTTTCTTGGGGCTCACCTAGTGAACAACTAGCTTCACTATCCCTTGTAGACGTGTATTTTCTCTTTGTCCTTATCATAGTCATGGGGGCATGACGTTGATATGGACCTCTTGGGGCTCACCTAGTGGACACCTAGCTTCACTAGCATGTGTGAGCATGCACTTTTTTTTTCATAGTGGATAGTGTGTTCCACTTGTAAACATTTTTGGAAAAACAGCCTAGACGTGGTCCATCGCGTTGGACAGCCAGTCAAAGCTTGATCCGTTGTGTTTTTCTTTTTCGTTTCATTTTCTTTGATGGTGTATGTTTGTGATCTGGTTATGGCTTCATATATCATCTGCCTATGTATTCCTTTGTGCCTATGTTGGTTTTCTATAGGATCTTGGTCCTAGGGACTTGTCCATCCTCTTAATTATTTTCATCCTATCTTACTAGCATTCGTACATTTGAACCCCTATTGATTGTGTGGTTGGCTACTTTAGTCTGATTTTGAAGCAAGTTCATCCTCTCACAAAAGTGGGGGATAAATGTACCATAGGAAAATGCATACCCTTACATTTTCACACTTGTTTGGGCCCGCCTTTCTTTATTTATCCTTCTTTATGTCTTAATTGGTCCTATTCTACATCCACAAGCCTAATAAACTACATATTTTTTCTCCCAACAATCATTAAAGGGAAAATGAGCATTTAATGTTTTTGTCTATGTGTCCCTAATTTTTGGGTCAAGACTAAAATACCACCTAGGGCGTCTTAGTCCCCCAAGGGTCTTGAGACCCTGATTTTGAACACACCTAAAAAGGTCCCTTTTTGGAGTCTGTGTCCTGAGAATTGAGCCTCGTGACTAAGACACCACCTAGGGCTTCTTAGTCCTCCTTGACTTATTTTCAAGATTTAATTTCAAATTCTAGTGGGATTTATCCTCCTTTAATTAAAATTTTCCTATGTCGGCTTGGTGTGATGTAATTTCGAGATATTAAGCATAGACAAGTATAAATAAAAGGTTCCTTCTCTCATTTTTATCCTAGAAAGATATCTAAGCATCCAAGCATTCAAGTATTCACTCAAGAGCATTCAAGAGTAGTTCTTCAATCATTTTGGAGCCATTGTCAAGATTCAAGCATCACATCAAGGATATTGTTGCATCATGTTTGTTATTGTGCTAAAATTTGTGATGTAGGGTTTGTGATTCAAAAAAGATCTATTGAATCATTCCATTGAGTTAAGAACCACATCCATTGCAGCCATTTCACACAATTTTGTATCATCCTATCGCAATGATTTGGTGAGTTGTAACATTGCATGTTGTTCATTCATCATTTCCCTCCTTTATTCTATATTATTTCAAGGTTTAATTACCAACAAGGGGTTTGACCAAGGAAAACCCCCATTCAATAACATTCAATAATTTTTCCCTCTCTTGTATTCTTGTGATTGTAGATTTAGGTTGAATACTTGAAGATCATTTGGAGTGCAAGATTGCAAAGTTACAAAGTTGCGTTACAAATTTCTCATCTTCATGGAAACTCACCTACATGTCAAATCCAAAAGTTTTAGAACAAGAGATCTGGGAGGAAGCAAGTGCATACCTTGGAGCTCAGGATCACTTTCGAAGTTTTCAAAAATTTAGAATGGGACTAATATGCCACCTAGGGCATCTTAGTCCTCACAAGGGTATTTTTTAGAGATTCTTTGAGATTCTATTTCAAGATCTGAAGATTTTGCATCTGCCCCAAAAAATAGCAGTGGGAATAACACAATAGTAAAGGTGCCTTTGTCCTCCCTGGCATATTTTGACAGCATTTTTACCTTTCTAGAATCCTCACAACACCTCTAGAATTTCTAGGTACATACATCATATCTTGTTGTTGCATAATTTCATCATTTGCATCTTTCATTTAGCTTGCATGACTAGGTTTTGTAGGTTGAATGCTTATTTTTCTTTCCAAGCATTTTCTTGGTGGTGAACCCCTTAAAAACATAAAAGAGCATCCCCCCTTCCTAAGTCCTCCTAATTGAGAATTGACTCACCTTGTGAGGTTGATGGTCAATCCAACTAAGGTTCTTAGGACATTATTGAATGATTGGTGGGAAAAAGGAGTGATATTACACCTCCCATTTTTCACCTTAATTAGTTCCCCTTTTTGGAAAATGGAAATAATTAGGCTTTGGAAAGCATAATTTGAAAAATTAGAAGCTTAATTAAGTCCAATAAAATAAAGGGACAAAACATAATGTGAAATTATAAAGGTATACAATTTTCTAGGTTACACTTTCTTTAAGCACAACCAAAATTTTCACCCAAACCTATTCAAGAAGGCATTAGGGGCCCTAAAAGATTCTATAATTTCACTCTAACCAAATATACTAAAGAATAAAAATAGGACTAGTATCCCAAGAAATCACAAGGAAAGAGGACCATGCAAGAGGGCATCCTAAGCTTTCCAAAAAATCAAATAAAGAAGAAATGTGAATAATAGGTTGATTCCAGTGTTGTTGTTAATGTCTCTAAATACTTAGAAAAGGGATATTCAAAGGAAATATGGGCCATAGTTTCTTCATTATTTTCACCTAGAACACATTTTGAATGATCTAGAAAACCTCTCTTTCTAACATCATCCTAAGAAAATTATTCTAACAAAGTAACCAAATAAGAAGATTGCATTTAGGTCAATAGAATTTATTCCATATTTTGCTCCACCAGGGAAGATCTTTAATTTCATCTCTCTTATTCTCCAGAAATTGATATTCACCATTACTTATCTTAATGCTATAGTGTTAAAATATTTTTTATTAGATTAAATTAAAATATATGGTTACTATTTTAATAAATTTTATATTTGGTAGTTGGATAATAACTTATTGTAGTTTGGATTCTTGAAGTGTTTTGTTCAAATATTTTAAGTATAAGGATGAAATTTTCTCTATTGTAATCTATATAATTATAATTAGTAAAAGAGAAAGAAAAAACTGGATAAAAGTTAAAGTAAATAGATATTTTATAAATAAAACATAAAAATTTCCCTCTTATGTACAAAGAGCAACCACTTTTTAGATGGTGAAGGCATATAAGGGGGTGATCCCCATGTTTTTCACTCCTCTTGATGTGGTCATTAAAACAAGTTACCATATGTCCAAATAAGAACCACACCAATGCTAAAGGACTATCCCCTAAAATAATGGCTCCCTAACATTATACTTTATATATGAGAGGATGAACAGTAATTGATGCATTTTATGTATCCTCTAGAGTGGTGTTCATATAAGGGTGAGAATACAAATATGTTTAACGTATGCACCATAAAGAAATCTATAATAAAATTTTTGAAAATAATCATGTCACCTTCAATATTAGGGGGGTTATATGTAAGGAGATTTTAATCTAACCCCCATTATATTGATCCCAAGAAATGGCTTAGAAAGTGAGAAATGGACCCTAAAACATTTGTTCAATAACATGGCCACTAAAATGAGATAAAAAATGTAAGGTTGAGAGTGCAAAGTAGGCAATTTCTAACCTGACATATATATTTTATTTCAACCAATGAGATTTCCTCCCTAAACTCCACAATTTTGAACTCATTAAGTTGAGACTTATTATTAAAAGACAAGTTACTTTGTATTAATTTTTTAGTTGCTTGAATGACTCAATCACTAGATAAATATTTCATGGAAAGAGTGCCCTAAAAAAATAAACAATTGTGCACTTTGTGGAGATGAGGGTTTGTGACTACTCCTACCCTAACACCTAGATATAATTTGTGAGATAGGAAAGAGATTTGGGAACTGTCTTGAATTCAAATAGTTCTTATTAATTTTCAACTGATAGTAAGTATAACTTACAAATATATTTTTTCATAACACATTACTCTATATATTATCCAAATTGAAATTATTTTTTCACTAAACAAAGGACATTAGTACAAAGAATCATGTATATTTTGATCTTTTTTGTAATCGTTTGCTACTTTTCTCACTATTTTTAATATAGGACATTATTATTTTGGAACAACCCTGTGTTGATTAGAAAACAAAAAAAAAAAAAAAAAATTAATATTTAAATAAAATATGCTAAAATTTATATATTTTAGAAATATTATATAGAAGGCTATGTACATATAATTTTTAAATATTTTAATTAATTTTTTTACCTCAAAATATAATATTAAGTGGCAATTTTTGTCCAATGAAATCCTTCTACATGGTTTGTAGGGGAAAATATGCCACATAGGTTCCATCTCAAGAGGATTAACTATAAGGGGTTGAGATCAAAGCCCAAAGAAACTTAAAGATAGATTGGGGTTGTTTGTATATGATACATGTGCATGTACATGTGTATGTGTATGTACATGTACATGTGTATGTATATGTACATGTACACATATATGTATATGTGTATGTGTGTGTATACAAAGGGACATAGACAAATTAAGAGATACAAAAAATTAAACATTAGGTGGGAAAGGATAAACATCACATGTGAAGGATAAAAATAGCTTATACAAGAACAAAAAATACATGAAAAAAAAGGAAAATAGAAGTAGATAATGTTTTCAAAATAAATGCTAGAATAAGTTTGAATAAGGATAAATAAAGGGTAAGAACACATACAAATGAGAACTTAAAAGTAAATACAAAAAATGATAAAATAAGTTGTAAGATATATAATATTGTGTATTAAAAATATATCTCTAAATGTTTATATGGGTTAAACAATAAGTTCATTTGGAAGGTGTGTAATATCATGATGGACTAAACAATATCATTAAGTGGCAATGGAAATGTTGAAAGTAGGACTGTGTAACTTCATATAAAAAATTAAATAAATTATCTACACAATATAAATATAAGACAGTAATAAAAATTGTGGAAAATTGAATTTCATTTATGACTATTGTTCTTTTAAATTAAATTAGTTTGATAAAAATTAAATACTTCAATAAGATATAAATAGAAAAAAATGATAAATAGGCATCATTCTAGGAAACATAAAATAATGATATACCACATGTTTTAAAATTGTCAAAAAAAAAATCATTATAGTTATTTTATTATGTTTTTTTAATAATATTTAAAAATACATTTTTAGCCAACCAAACATGGTTAAAAAATATGAAATTCATTTTTAAAACTTATAGAAAGTAAAATCATGTCTTTTATATTTGAAGAAATATAAATAGTTTGAATGTTATGATTCTTTTACAATTTGTATATCTATATAGTGTATGTAAGAAATCTATAATGGTTAACTATTAAAATTATAATGAGTCATATAAAGTGTTTCTAGAATTTTGATATTTTCTTCTATTATCCCTTTCATTTTATTAAATTTGAATATAAAAATGTTTCTTAGTTTCAATGATGAAATTGTAGAATATGAAATATGTCTACATATAAGGTAAATTGAAAAATATATTTCCAGAAAATCCACATTTTAATAGGAAATGTTAATATTTGTTTCATCCAAAACTAAACCTAAATCTTAACATTGCCACCTTTCTATCGAGTGTTTTTTTATTGCCACTATTTGACCCTATCATAATCTAAGAAATATTTTAGCACATTTAAGTGATTTGGCCATTAAATTTTATATATTTGTACTTAAATTTAGAATTGTGACTTTGTCTCCCAAGGAAGAATGCACTAGTCCTAAGTAGTATCTAATCAAACTTTAAAATAAATATAATCTTTTTACAATAATTCATGGATTTTGAATCTAAATTATTCAAGAGTATAAAGAGAAATTATTTAAGAATTATTTTATTTGAAATTATTTGCTCATACATTTATAGGTTAAAATTTATAAATCCTCTTAAAGATCTACAATTGTAGAATCACAAAATCTAGAATTAAAATAAATCAGTAACAAACAAATTAGATTATATATATATCATTAAGCTTTAGCTTTTGCTTACAATACCTTTCAAAAACAAAAAAATCTATGAGACCTAAAGGGGTTGCCCACCAAAATATACAAATCTTAATATTTGTAAGAGTTGTGCATTTTCTTATCAATTGGCCCAAACTACCTATGCTTTGCTCTAAATCTCACTTAACAATCTAACCCAACTTTGTATCCCTAATGGTTGTGTGAGGTTGAGTCTACTTCTAGCAATGGTTGTGTTGATTGTCCTATCAACAAAAAGAAAGATGAGATTGTTGGTGTAGTATATTTTTTATGGGAGAAGGTATGGGTTCCTTCCCTCCCATTGCAAGGTGGGTAAGGAGTTGTGTAAGGTTATACCTTTCTCTAGTCATAACTATGCTGGAATTTCTAGTGCTTCATATTTGGTAGTTATGGAAATTAAAGAAGGTACATATTTTATGGAGTTTCTAAATCTTAGGGGATTTTTTTTAAATAAAAATATTATAGCCTTAGAGGCATGGAGAAATTTAGAGGTCCTAGGTTGATTTAATTAAAGATATGTGTAAACCTAAACGTAATTTATATTGCTCCTTACAACTATTAATGGATGGAAACTACATTCATCTTAGGGTTCTTAATTTATTTATTAAAATATATTATCTTTCATGATATAAAATTATCTTATCAAGAACTTTTTAGGTGTTAGACCAAACAATTTTGAAGTTATAAAAGGGAATCAAAAGTAATGGAAATCAAGTGGCAAGTTTGGATCTCCACTATGATAAATGATTTCTTTATGAGCTCATTCTCAAATCATAGGGACTTTGTTAGGACCCTCTTAAATGGTCCTTGGTTTCTTAGTAAATATGGGCTCTTCTTAAGAAAAATTAATTAGGTTTTGATTTAAAGAAGGAAGGAATAAACAAGTTTGATTTTAAGTTAGAATTTCAAATGTTTCATTAGAATTCTATGAGGATGAGGTTATTATGGGTATTTATAATTATTTTGGACAACTCATTGTTTTTTGTATGGTGAAAAAATCTAGAAAATGACAATTATTTGCTAGATTATGTGTGAATTTTTTAATATAAATAGGGAGCTTATGACTTCATTCACCTTGTCCTCAAAATATAAAGCTTGGGTGTAAAAGATTGAGTGTAAGGATGTCTCATTTGTTTGTCAAAAGTGTTACAAAATCACTCACATTTTTTTTCTTTCCATCTTATAGGAGGAAGAAATTTTTATGGAGAATGAAGCAAAAATGAGATATTCTGACCTTAGGGAAATGAAGAGTGTTTTTTATTTAAAAGGATAAAGTGATTAACCATATGGTAAAAACAAAGGTTTTGAGGTAAGTGGGTAGGAGTAGCTCTAAATAAATTTTGGTTTCCTCAAATATGAAAATTATGAAGGTGGTTAGTGAAGAACAAAGGAAAAAGATCAAATGGAGAATTCAAGCCAAAGCGATCATTCTAGCTCAAGGTTTCTAAGAATCCATATGAAATATCTTGATTTAGATCAAGATATTTAAAAAGGGAGAGCAATCAAGAAGGAAATCTCCTTAAGTAATTAAATGTGTAGAATTGTTGCTAGTGTTTAGTGCTCTCTAGAGTTCTATGGTTTTAAGCCACCTAATTAAACTTTATTCTAGGAAATAGTTTTGGTACTATTTTTTTAGTTATTTATAAGATATTAATGAGTTATATTTTCATCTTTAGTGTTGTTAATCATAAATTTCTTGTTGTTTGTTGGGCTTCAAAATTGTATCTAATCATACTTTTGTAAAAGGATTTTGACATTTTGGAAACCTGTCTTTACCCTCAATAAAAAATAAACTTTGTACTCTTGAAACTAAAAATAACTATAAATATAAATTTTAAAAATATTAGCAATAAAAATTCATCTTTTAAAGCGCCAATAAAATCCATTCTTAGTGTAAAACTTTTGATGAAATCATAGAATACTAAACATGTGATTTTGCACATTTTTGGGGGAGTTTTGAAAATTCCACTTGCCTAAATCTAAGGTAAATCAAGGAATTCGGATGGAATCCACATTTAAATAAGAAATATCAACACTTTCTCCATCCAAATATAAATCTAAACATTACCACCTTTGTATCAAGCATGTTTTTTTCTTGTTGCCATTATTTTCCATATAATAATCTAGCACTCATTTAAGAAATAGTTTAGCACATTTCAGTAATTTGGTTGTTAAATTTATGATTGTGAGTTTTTTTCTCTTGAGTAAGAATGCACTAGTCTTAAGTAGCAACTATTCAAACTTTAAAATAAATATCATTTATTTGTATGATAATGTATGGATTTTGAATCTACAAATTATTCTTAAGAGTATAAAGATTCATTTTTAAGAACTACTTTGTTTTAAAATTCTTTACTAATACATTTATAGGCTATAATTTATAAATATTCTTAAAGATATACTATGGTTTTAGAATCACAAAATATAGCATAGAAATAAATTAGTGACAAAAATTTAGATTTAGTATATGTCATTTAGGTTTAATTTTTTCTTGCAATACATTTCAAAATATTTATTTGTAATTATTCTATGAGATATAAAGAGATCACTCACAAAAAAATTGCAAATATGAAAATCTAGAAGAGTTGTACCTATTCTTGTCTATTGACCCGGCCTAACTATATTTTAGTTATAAATATCACTCAATTATTTAATCCAACTTTGTATAAATTTTCCTCAAAATATGGATATTGAGTGTAGCATATTAAGTATGAGGATACCTTGGTTTTTTCTAAAAGTTTCATATGGTTTCTCACATTGTTTTTCATAAGCGTGAATAGGAGGAAGAAACATTTATAGAGAATGAAAGAAAAGATGGTTGTTTCCTACCTCAAGGAAATGAAGAGGTGTTTTCCATGAAAAAGGATAAAATGACTAACCATATGGGGAAATAAATGTACCTTCAATGGGTAAGATTAATTCTAAATAAATGTTAGTTTTTTCAAATATGAAAAAGATGAAGGTTGTTAGTGAAGAACTAAGGGAAAAATAAATATGGATAATTTGAGCCCAAGTAATCAATTTGGGTTAAGGTTTCAAATAATCTCTAAGAAATATTTTGATTCAAATTTGGTTGTTAAAAAAGGAAGAACAAATAATAAGGAAATCTCCTTCAATAATTTAATGGGTAGGATTATTACAAGTACTAAGGACTCTCTACATCTCTATGGAGTTAAGCTACCTAATTAACCTAATTATGGACAATATGTAGGTCATTCAAAATGTCCTAAGAACCCTAATAGGATTGACTATCCACCTCTTAAGGTGAGCCAATTCATAAGTAGGAGGACTTAGGAGGGGGTTCTTTTCAGCTTTAAGGGGTTCACCACCAAGCAAATGCTTGGAAAGACAATGTTGGAAAACACAATGTGATATGCAAGCAACCTAAAATGAGCTAAATGAGAGATGCAAATACTGAAAATACATAGCACCAAGTTAGGATATGTGTACCTAGGAAGTTTGGAGATGTAATGAGGATTCTAGAAATGCATAAAAGCTATCAAAATATGCCTTGGAGGACTAAGACATCCAAGATGCCATATTAGTCCTACTGTTATTTTTCGGGGAAATACAAAATCTTTGGATGTCGAAACAGAATCCAAAAGAATCTCTATAGAATATGCTTGGGAGAACTAAGATTCCCAAGATGGCATATTAGTCCTGCTCTAAACTTCTAAAAAGTCTGAATGTGGTCATGTGCTCCTAGGTTTGCACTTGCTTCCTTTCAGATCTTAGGTTTTGAAACAGCCAAATCTAACCTATAGGTGAGTTTTCGTGAAGATGACAACTTTGCAATGCAACTTTGACAACTTTTCACTTCAAGTGATCTTCAAGTCTTCAACCTATATCTGCAAACACAAATATGCAAGATGGGAAAAACTTGTTGATTGTTAGTGAATGGGGGTTTTCCTTGGTCAAACTCCTTGTTGGTAATTAAACCTTGAAATGAGATAGAAATGATGAAGTAAATGATGAATGAAAATTTAATGCTACAACTCACCAAACCATTTTAAAGGCTGCAAACTTGTGTGAAATGGTTGCAATGTATATGGATCTTGAAATACTTGATAGATCTTGAATTGCTTGCTTGCTTGAATCAAAACCCTACATCACAAATGTTAGCACAAAAACACACATGATGCAAGAACAACCTTTGACATTATGCTTGAATCTTGATGATGGCTCCAAATTCTTGATGATTTTCTCTTGAATGCTATTGATCTCATAAATTTTCCTTAAGAATGAATACTCAAGTTGCTAGGATGAAAATGAATGAATGAACCTTGTATTTATACTATTTATGCTCAATATCCTGAAATTGTATCACAACAAGCCAACATATGAATTCATTAAATGAAGGAGGTTAAATCCTGTTGGAATTTGAAATTAAATCCTGAAAAATGACTCAAGGAGGACTAATATGTCCTAGGTGGCATCTTAGTCCCAAGTGATTAAACTTGGGGCACAGACACCAAAAAGGGGACCAAATAAGATACTTCAAAATCAAGGTCCTGAAACCTCAGGGGGACAAAGACGCCCTAAGTGGCATTTTAGTCTCAACCATAAATTAGGGACAAACCAATCATAATCTTTATGATCTACCATTTATACATTAGAGAATGTTGAGATTAACCAGAAAAATATATCATTCATAGGGCTTGTGGACACAAAATAGGACCAATTAAGCCATAAAGAAGGATAAATAAAGCAAGGCGGGCCCAAATAAGTGTGAAAATGCAAGGGTATGAATTTTGCTAGACTACATTTAGCCCCCACTTTAGTGAGAGGATGAACTTGCTTCAAACTCACACTAAAGTAGCCAACCACACAATCAAGAGGGGTTCAAATGTATAAATGTTAGTAAGATAGGATGACAATAATCAAGAGGGTGGCCAAGCCCCTAGGATCAAGATCCTATGGCGAACCAACATAGGGACAAAGGAACATGCTTTTGGATGATATATGAAGCCAAAATTATATCACAAACATACACCATCAAAGACAAGAAAAAGACAAAAAGGAAAATAATTGTAATGGATCGAGCTTCGACTAGCCATCCAACATGGTGGATTGGGTCTAGGCTTGAAGAGGGTTTACAAGTGGAACGTTTTGTCCACTATGCAAATTAAACACACTCATGAGGGCTAGTGGGAGCTAGTTGTCCACTAGGTGAGCCCTAAGAGGGACCATATCAAATCCATACCTCTATGACTTTAATTAGGTACAAAAATACATGCTCACATGGGCTAGTGAAGCTATTTGTTCACTAGGTGATCCCCAGGGGGTCCATATCAAAGCTAGATACCTCCATGACTCTAATAAGGGAAAAAGGAAAAATGCACTCTCACATGGGCTAGTGAAGCTAGTTGTTCACTAGGTGAGCCCCAGGGGTCCATATCAAATCCATACCTCTATGACTCTAATAAAGAAAAAAGGAAAAATGCAACAAGAAAGAGGGATGTTCAAAGGAATTTTTCTTAGCTCATGTGAGGTCTTACTCTTAGGGGACATCATTCCTAACGTCTCCAAGAGAGGACCAGTCAAAGGATAAAAGATTCACCACTTAGGGGATGTAGTGCATCACACCACCACTAAGGGGAATATAATATGATAAGATAGATCACACTCTTGAAGGATATTACTCCCAATTTCACCACAAAGAGGAAAATGCATCATATGAAGAAAGCAAATCACATCAAGGAATATGGAAAAACAAATGCAAATGAAATCATGCTAAAATAATGCCAATGTATGCCCCCACTTTAAAGAAATTGCTAACACCATGTTGTGAGAAATTACTTTAAAGTAGCCAAAAGATGAAAAGGAAAAAGAAGGTTTCCCCCCAGAAACATATAAGGGATCTATGGATTCGGAGTCAGTATATGTCTTTACTGCAATGATATTAGATAGCTTGGAACTATCAACATTCCCCAAAAACACACAAAACTAGAAGAAAGACACAAAGAGACTGAAAACAAAGAAAATCCTTTTGGGTCAACATGGAAGAGACATAGGATGTCTCGATGCCTTGTGTCATCCCCAAAAGGAAAACACAAGACAAAAGTGAAAGGAAAAATCTTATGACATAGAGAAGAATTAAGGTACACAAATAGAGGAATGCACAAAGAGAGAGAAACATCAAATAGAAAATCACGGGGGATCACAATACACACATGCACGTGAAAGCGAAAAGAAAAATAAAAAGACTAGTAAGGCATAGGCGAGTCAACCTAAATTAGGTTATCTGCCTCCTAGTCTCAATCTACATAAGTGGAAGGTAGATAATGAACCAAAGGGACAACAAAAAATTCCTTACTAGGACAAGGCCATCTGCTTCTTGTCCCCACTAAGTGCAATCTACAAGAATGGGCCAAGATAAGTGATGACAAGGGTCATGTAATAGTGAGAATTTCAAGATTCTACAACTATTACATGACAAGGGGTCCCATTTTAATGCACTATTTCTATAATGTCAAGTCTTTGAAATTCATTTTTTAATGTGCAACATGCATCAGTATGGTGACCAAAATTTCTATGATATTTACAATATAACTTGTTTTTTTTCTTAGGATTTGGAAATCCATTTTCAGGTATGGGTGGTAATGTAATAAGTCCTTGACTTAAAAGGATATGTATTTTTTTCTCGATTGAAGATGGCGGACAAGGGTATTGAGGTTTCTTTATTTTATGAAATTCTTTGCTCCGACTAGATTCTCCAACTTTTGTTGTTGAATAAGGAGGATGAGAACCTAAAGAGATCCTATCATCCTTGTCATTATTATGATTTATTGGTTGTTCTTTAGGAAGGAGGACGTTCATATCAAGAGATGAATCAAAGATCATTGTACCATCACTATGAAGCTTTAGATATTCTCTAGGTTTTTTGTGTTGTGAGGGGGATCTTGATATCCTAACCCTTTTGTGTTTTCAGTATTTGGTAAACCGCAAAATATGAAGGTGCTTTGTGTGGGGGTAAAAGAGTGGATCCTCTACAACTTCCTAGGGTTTCACCTGAGAGGGTTTTCTTTCACCTCCAGGGGCACCTAATCTTGCGATTTAGTTAGATATTTAGGGGTTGAGACCCTAAGGGGAGTGAGATGTGTGCGAAAGTTTTGAAATGTGTTATGGAAATGTACTACTTAACCTAAACTAATCTAACTTATGCTACTAAAAAACAAATAATGTAATATAATAGAAATGAAAGAAATAAGAGTAAATTAACCTAATAGAACAGAGAATTGCACCTGGAAATCGAAGAGGGTTGGAACTAGGATTGTGGAAGTCAATGGAAAACTAGAAAATCAGGGTTTTCAGTTGTCTGGGATACTTAGACCCAGTGGAGTGACCTAGTCCCTTTTCGGGAAATCTGCTCCAGGATTCATGTTTGCCAACTAGGTCCCCGAATCTCTAACGTTTAGTGTTGGAAAGCCTCAATGCGACTAGGTCACCATTATGGGAAACCTAGTCCCTTTCTACTTTTTTGAGAAATCGAAAGTGGACTCAGGTGCCTTAGGGTTGTATTCTGCTTCTCCACGGGAATCTTGTCCAAAACCTACAAAACAAAATTTATTTGGGTTTCTAATGTGGGGTTTTCCTTGGTCAAACCCCTAGTTTGTATTTAAACTTGAAATGAAATGGAAATCTACATAAATCCTAGCCTTAAGTGTGTCTAGAACTATGAAAACCTGAATCAAAGCAAAACCCTATTCTATTGGGATTTGAAATGATGCAAGACTCTAAACCCTAGAAATCCTACAACATTGTAAATTAAAAAAAACAAGGAATGCAAATGGGATGCAAACCTCAAATCTGCAAGTGGGTTGAAGGTAGAATATGGAGGCACTTTGAAATCAATATTTAGGAATGATTTGGTGGCTAGTTGCACCTCCTCAACCTAGATTTCTCCCTGAATCTCCATAGGCATCTATCTGTAACCTTGTCAATGTGTGATCTTAGATGTTAAGTGAGATTCAAGACCTGCAAAAATCCCTAGTTTGTTGTCTAAAAGCTTCAACTTTTGATGTGTGATAAATGACTCTTCTTGAGGAAGATATTTTTACACTTTATTTTGGAGTTGAGTGTGAAAAATGAGCAAGAGAGAGGCTAAATGACCTAAAAACAAGTATATATAAGCATTATGACCTAATTGTCAGGAATTTTGACCTAAGAAGCCAACACCCATTGGGGTTTTTTGGTTAATTATTGATTTTCCCACTTGAAACTTGAAAAATCCTCAAATAGTCCCACTAAGATATTTTTAAGTGAGAATGATACTTTTTAAAAGTAAAAAGGTACAAATGTGCTCATGTATGTAAAAGTGAGTTAGTTAAAAAGAAAATGAAAAAGAGTAACATTCACTTACTTTTCTCATTTACCTTTTGCAGCGTTGAAGAGTGACAAGGAAAGAGTGATAGCATACCTAGCATACGTGGTTTTACTCCCACGAGGTTGGATGTTTTGCACTACCAGGTGGCGAGCGGCAACCGCCAGTATGAGGTTGGTTGATTCTGGAACTTGTAATTTGTGATGTTTCAATTATAGGATGAATTTAATGCTTAGATAGATTATATTAGGATCTTGGAAAAAGGTTTGCAAACTGTCCCTTTTTTTTACAAAGTGTCCCTTTTGTGTGCAAAGTGTCCCTTTTGTTCACAAAGTGTCCTGTTTCTTTGCAAAGTGTCCCTTTTCTTTGCACAGTATCTCGTTTCTTCGTGAAGTGTCCCAAAAGGGTTGTAAAGTATCTAGGGCCATAGAAAAAGCACACTAGAACAACACTAGCACACTTGCTTGATGAATTAAAGTACAATTGAAGAAAATAGATGATTTAGATAGCAAATTGTGAGACTTTGTATAGGTATCGACACGGTCTCGGCACTGATTAGGTGGGAGACAATTGAGTTTCCTCAGAGAGTTGGCTCCAACCCTATCACCAATAGAGATGGAGCACTTATAGGCAGTGGGTATCTATTGGGCCTTCCTTATGCCACCGATGAGATACCATGATGTGATGTTGATGGCACTATGTGAGAGGTGGAATGCAGATACCTACACATTTCACCTACCCACAAGAGAGATGATGATTACACTGGAGGATGTCCACCGCATTTTTTGAGTTCTTATTCAGGGAGAGTGTGTACAACTACAGAGGGGATGGTCCTTCCTAGAGCAGTGAGCAGATATGAAATACTTCTTAGAGGGTCTTGTTCATGATGATAGGGTAGTCGGACGGATAGAGCTATCGATGCTACTATATTCAAGAGCACCCATGGTGAGATGGATCATGATGCATATAGTAGCACTGGTTGTGTTGTTGAGAGGGTGAGCAGCACATCTTGAGGGTGGATTGGTACACCTGATATGAGGCATGGCAGAGCATCGGATAGTATATGTCTAGGGCTGATGCATTCTGAAACATATGTACTATGATCTCAAGCGGTTCATTTTTTGAGAGCTAGTTAGCATGGTACACTACACACTCCTGCAAGTATGGTTCTTAGAGCACATCACATGTACACAACCAGTGGGCTTCCCATGTCTAACAATAGTGGGCTATCCATGGGCATTCGGATATCCATTACAGCGATTATGGTAGTACGACGATCTTCACTTTTGGAGAGTGAGATTTGACCAACTAGATGAGGAGGATATCCTATGGAGGCCATACCAACTTGTCCTCCAGTGTCCCAATTACACTAGACAACTTAGGAGATTATAGATGACCAGGTTCCTGGTAGGTTGACACTATCACATAGTGTAGCCATTCTACTATGATCGGGTCATGAGATAGTTCAGACAAGTACAGACATTGCCACAAGCACGAGCATCCTTTAGGAGGCCTGTTCGGAGCGCATGGAGGAGAAAAGACATAGCACAATTCACACTGGATGATGTCATTGAGAGTGAGCCTAACTATTCAGATCATGACCAGTCGTCAGTTGATGATACAGATGATGTCGGGGCCACATGGGACCACAAGGAGTGGTGGAGAACCTTGCAACCAAAGCCAGTGTTCCTTGCAGATGAGCTAGTGGGAGAGGCCCAACCAATACCAATTGAGGGAGAGGAGAGGGAGAGAGAGTACAGGTTTGAGGAGACATGGTACAAGGTTGCAAACATTTTTACAAATATTATTGATGAGGCTTATGATGAGGATGCAGACCCAGACTATGATGCTCAGGAGGGAGAGGAGGAGGAGGAGGAGGAGAGAGTGGAGGAGCCACCTCCAAGTGGGGATGATGATGTCACGGTTGAGGATTGAGATAAGTAGGGAGAGCTCTCACCTATTCATAAGACTAGATCTCGTATAGGAACAGCAGCAGGTGCCAACACTCACTATCAAGGGGAGGCGAGTACATCGTCCATGCCCCCTACATAGGATGAGGTGGAAATTCTACCCTCTACCAAAGATATAGGTGATGACATTTAATTTTGGTTGATGTATTTTATTTGTGATTTAATGCATATATATTTATATGATGATGTGTTACTGATGATACTCTTATTTGATTTTTTCAGGGCCTGCAGAGGGTTGGTGAGAGTTCCTGCATTAGGCAGCCACAGAGATAGTGCCAGCCATCTTCGACGAAGAGGATATGGATACTAACTATGTGCCCCCACCTATCGTGGAGTGAGAGCTAGAGGCCCTAAGACCCTTCACGAGATTGTGGGCATCCTATGAGGGCCTGAGGAGGCAGGTTCATCAAGTGAGAGTTGCACCACAAGCACAGCCATCACAACCTCTAGTAGAGGTGGAGAGATTAGAGAGAGAGTTGTCATAGGTACGAGCAGAGAGGGACCAAATAGTAGGCGAGCACCAATTGGCACTTGCGTGGAAGGTAGGATTAGAGTATGCACTTAGAGTCAGCATATCATGGTCACGATTATGCATGACTGTCTCTCGATGCCCTACTATTGATGCAGCATGAGTACTATATCCTGAGGGATCTGGTAATCACAGTCCATGGTGACACTATGTCTTATGATGATATGTTTAAAAGACTTTTGATATACATATGCATTTATATTTTTTGATGATGTAATTTAATTGTGTTGATGTTAAATGACAATGTGATTAATTAAATAGTATAGTATTTAATTAATGGCAACATGATTTAACAAAATGTATGTGATGAAATTACAACACATTTAGAATGTATTTTTAGATTTAAACATTAATATTAATATGTTATGCACATATGATTATAAAGAACATAACACAAAAAAGGGGAAAGAGGTTGAATAGTATGAAATTTGAAGTAATTGTAAAAAGGAATTAAACAATCACTTTAGTGTTTAAGACACAAACATGATGATGTGTCAAGAATGAAGCAATGAGACGGCCCATAGGATAGAAAATAATAGCGGTAACAACACTGCTTGATAAATCGTACCATTCAAGAAGGGATTAGACATAATACCAACACAAATGTGCAGCATTAATGGGATCATGAAGGGGTGTACCATAATGCTCGGTTAAGGTATAGGCACCAAATCCATAATTGGAGTCGATCACATAGGGACCAAGCCAATTAGGACTGAATTTACCTTTATCGGTGTAATCGGCGGTGGTATTGCGTTGGTTTTTTATATATTTAACCAAATCACCCTTGTTAAAGGTTCGAGGGATTACACCAACATTGTGTTTGCTTTGCAACTATTTAGCATAAGCTTGAAGGTGGTTGAGAGCATTTATGCGTTGCTCATCAAGTATTTCAAGTTGGTGCAAACAATGTTCCGCATAAGTGTCATTATCAACGAGACTTTGGAGAGAAATTTGTAACATGGGGATTTTGAGCTCTAACGGTACAATAGCTTCAGTACCATAAACAAGGTTAAAAGGATTATTTCCCGTAGAAGAACGAACACTTGTATGATATGCCCATAGTGCATATTGTAATTGTGTATGCCAATATTTTTTGTTTTGATTGATAGTCTTCCTAAGGATTTGCTCCAATATCTTATTAGTACTTTCGGCTTGACCATTGGACTAAGGGTAGTAAGGTGTGAAGAATCGATGTTGGATATGGAAGGTCTCAAGGAACTTCTTCACCTCGTTGTTCTTAAAGGGAGTAGCATTATCTGTGACTAATGTGGAAGGGAGACCAAAGTGAGTGATGATGTGTTCCAATAGGAAGTGACATATCACCTTAGCGGTTGTGGAGCGAAGGGCAATAGCTTTAACCCATTTGGTGAAATAATCGGTAACAGTGATAATGAACGTATTTCTAGTAGAAGAGGGTGGGGAGATTTTTCCAATTAGATCCAAACCCCGCACAGAGAACGGACAAATAGGTATTCGGGAAAAAAGCTCCAAAGTAGGAGTGTGGATCAAATGACTATGTTCCTGGCATTGATGGCATCACTTAACATACACATATTAGTATTTTCCCATGTTTTCCAATAATATCCCATATGCAAGAGTTTTTGCACTAAGGTCTTTCCTCCAAAATATCCTCCACAAGTACCGGAATTGGCTTGTTCGAGGGCAATATGAGTTTCAACATCCTTGAGGCATCGTAGAAGGATTTCATCGAAGGATCTTCGGTACAATGTGTCTACAAGGATGATATACTGAGTGGCGAAATTTTTTAAGCGTTGATGGGTATTTTTAGTGGTGGGTTCAGGAATGGTGCCATCTTTTAAATAATTGTAGATGGCATCATACCATCCACATGGATTATCAGAAAAAGTGGGACAGATATCAGGATTTTGATCATTAATGGAGGGTTTCATAATAGGATGACTGGTGCAGACTATCTACTCAGAAGGGTCGACAGGAGAGACAAGAGAAGTTGCACTAGCCATTGCATCCACATGGTGATTATCTTTTTGAGGGATGTTATCAATGGTAAAGGAGTCAAACTAGTCTAATATATTAAGAACGAACTCCTTATATTACAAGAGTTTATCATGTTTAGTTTGATAGAGACCATTAATTTTTTTAATGACTAATTGTGAATCACCATAGATCTTAATATTTTTAACCCTTAGGACAAGAGCAGCATGTAACCCAGCAAGTAGAGCTTCATACTCAGTTGTATTATTCATACATAGGAAATTGAGACAATAGGATAAGGGAATAGGCTTACCAACAGATGGAATGAAAATAACTCCAACACCAAAGCCTGTTCGACACTTGGATACATAAAAGTACAACTCCCATGTAGGAATGTCTATAGTAAACACACTATCATCAGGGAAAGAATCATTGGTGGGTAACACTACTGGTGAAGGAGAATCAGCTAAATGATCGGTTAAGGCTTGACCTTTGATTGATTTTTGAGCAATGAACTTAAGGTCAAACTCAATTAACAACATGACCCATTTAGCAAGATATCCTGATAGATCTATTTTAGTGAAAAGGTATCGTAAAGGGTCAAAAAATTTCATCGCGTGTACTTCAGCATTTAGTAAGTAATGTCGCAACCTACTAGTAGCGAATACAAGAGCGAGATATTTTTTTTCAATTATAGAGTAACGAGTCTCATAATCAAGCAGCATTTGACTAATATAATAGACAAGATGATCTTTACCGTTGGAATCCTTTTCAGCCAACAAGGCAGGAACAACATGAACAGAAGCAGCGCTATAAAGGATGAAAGGTTGATTGGGTATAGCGGGCTGTAAAATAGTAAAACAGGGGGAGTTATAAGGTACTCTTTCAAATTTTCAAAGGCTTGTTTATAATCATCATTCCAATCGAAATGGACATCCTTTTGAAGCAGATGAGTAAAGGATAATGTACGATCAGATAAGAAAGCTTGACAAAATGATGAATGGCTTGTATCTTTCCTTATAACGTACGTAATTGGGAAATGTTACAAGGAGGTGGCATAGTGATGATAGCATCAATTTTCTTTGTATCCACCTAGATGCCTCTGTGAGATGTGATAAACCCTAAAAGTTTACCACTATCTACTCCAAAGACACACTTTCTAGGATTTAGGCGCATGTTATACTTACGCATATGCTCAAATATTTGATGGAGGATGTTCATATTATCTTGGCGGGTTAAGGATTTGGTAAGAATGTCATCAACATAGTCTTCTAAAATTTTGTGAATATAATCATGGAAGATTAAGGTCATTGCTTGTTGGTAAGTAGCACCAATGTTCTTTAAACCAAAAGGCATCATAACCCATCAAATTGTGCCCCAAGCGGATGTAAAATCCATCTTGTATTGATCTTGTGGGTTAATAAAGATTTGGTTATACCCTAAAAATCCATCCGTAAAGGATAACAAATTGTGTTCAGTAGTGGAATCCACGATCATATCAATGTTAGGAAGAGGAAAGTAGTCTTTTAAAGAGGCCTTATTCAGGTCTCTAAAATTCATACATATCCTAACACGATTATCAGGTTTTTCCACCGCGACAATGTTTGAAATCCAAGGAGAATAATCAATTAAGCGAATAAAACCTACATCAAGGAGTTTTTCAAGTTCTCCTTTAACATGCAAGGCAACCTTGGGATTCATTTTTTGAATCTTCTGGCGAACAGGCTTAACATTTTCAGTGAGAACAATGTTATGGGTTACTATCTGGGGATCTATTCCTGGCATGTTAGAATATTTCCAAGAAAATAGCTCAGGAAAGGTATGAAGCAAAGCTGCAAGATCCTCTTGTTCTTCGTCATCTAGGAACTTCCTGATTTTAATGATTTTTTCCTTGTCATCGATATCCATGGGAATGTCAAGGGTATCTCCTAAAGGGAGTGCATTAGATTTGGAAGCGTCGGGACCATATGGTGCCAAGATAGGATGAGGTTCGTTAATAGTATCAATGGTAGGCTCAAAACTCAACATAGCACAAGAGGCATGCCTCTTGGAGTGGGAAGGAGTATCTGAAGCACCTAAGAGATGTTTTAAATCATCCTCGTCATGAACATAGGTGAAGAGGGGAGCATCCACATCAAGAAATTTAGGTTGTTTAAGCGTAAGGGTGGTTCTTGATGTGCATGATATAGTATTGATGTTGAGAGAGGGTCATTGATTGGCTTTTGTAGCTTTAGAAAAGGAAAACCCTAGACCAATTTTAGTTCCTTGCGTATTAGGTTCAATGGGGACACGGATGCCTTGTTCATGCTTTCCGCATCCTTTACCCTTGTAACCCAATTATTTCACAAGGTCATAACCACGTCCATAAATTATTTCCATTTCTTGTGGGTTAGGGGGTTGTTGATAATCTATATCATCAAAAAAAATTATATATATGGCATTTTCTTCCAAAAGATATGAAGTGGAGATAGGGGAATGTTGTTCCTCTTGTTGGCTGAAGAGGAAATGGATTGATTGTTTTGAGTGTCCTCTTTGCATGTGACACTACACTCACCCATGAAGGAAGGAGTAAACTCTAAAGAGCCCCAAACATCACCAAAGCAAATTAAACTTGGTTTTATCTTCGGGTTCATCCTTCTCGAAAGGGGCAATGCTAGAGGTAGGAATTAGGGTATGGAGAGGACTTGATGTTCCCTTTTCAAGTTGCAAGCAACTCTCAAGTTCGGGATCAATGTCAATTTGATAAACTGTATTTTTATAGACATTTCATTTTGTGATGAAGGGTCGAGGGTACCACATGCATCTCATGAATCCATGGTCATCCCAAGAGGATTTTATAAGAAATATCATAGGGCATGACGTGGATAGGTTTCTATAGCATAACTATTCTGATGGTAATGGGTAAGGTGACGAAACCAAGAGGTTGTTTGGTAACATTATCAAATCCTCTAATGGATAATGAATCGGATTGGATTTTTGATTGGTCCACATGCAATCTATCAAGAAGCTTCACACTGCACACATTTACAGCAAAGACATTATCAACAAAGGTCCTTTTGATACCTATTTGATCATACTGGGCTATAATCATAAAGGCTTCATTTTGTTGGCATAATTATAATGGTGGTATCTCATGTTGATAGAAAGTAATATCCACATTAGTTGTGTTCATGTCATGTAAGAGAGTTTTCACATCAGTAGTATTCATACCAGGAGGAACCACTATTTGTTGTAAGGTTGTTTGAAGCATGGAGTGATAGTTAGGGGAATTTTGGAGAAGATCCCAAAGGGATATTTTGGTGGGAGTGTTTTTAAGTTGTTCAACCAAATCATACTCCCTTGTTTGTGAGTTGAAATGAGGAGATGTTGGTAAGATGGGGTTGGGTAATGGGAGGGAAGTAGAGGGAGGTGGTTGTTGGGGATGTGGTTTATTATGAGTATAATGAGTGTGAGAAACGGTGTCATTCTTAGGAGGGTAAAGGATAAACTCGGGTTGGGTTGGGGGTGGAGGTTTAGTACAAGGTGGGTAGAGAATGAATTGGGGTTGAATGACATTGAAATCTTTGTGTGGTCATGAAAACAAACCATAGTGGATGAAGTAGGAGAGATGAAGTCTTGGAGGACATCATCTAACATTCCCATATCATCACAACTAAAAGGTTTGTAAAATAAGCAAGGGGAATTTGTAACTACATCATCACCAATATTAGTGGATGAAGTGAGTGAGAGGAAGCTTTGAAGAGCTTTATCTAATTGATCAAAATCATCACAACTAAAAGATTTCTATGAAATAGTGTTCCTATAGTGAATGAGTGTGTGCATTATATTATGTGAGTCATCTATGTTTTTCAGGTGTATGGTTCATAGGATCTACTTTGAAAGAACTAGGAACTAAAGAAGAAAGGGAAACATGTAATGCTTTAATACTACTTAGAAATGCCATTTAAGCTAGGAATAAGCATATAACAAAGAAAATCAAAACTGGAACCTAGCATTAATAGGAAGAAACAAAGAGTGCAGAAATTGGAAAAAAAATTCAGAGAATACTGATGCAAAATGCCTACTAGGATTAAGTCACCCAGGTTGGCAACTTAGTCCTGGTATTAATTTGTTTTGAGTTTTTAAGGTTTTTTTTGATGGAAAATGCAATTTTCTGGAAGTTAACATGCAGAGGTATAGTATATATGTCAAACTTGTGTATCATGCAAGGAGATGAATGGAAACTATGATGCTTTTTCACTAATGCAAAATGAAAAACCCTAGGATGCTTGTCTACACAATATTGTACATTCAATTCAATGTTAAATAAAGAGCTCCTAGTATGCCAATGCAATGAAAATCAAAAGTATGTAATATGTTGAAATGCAAGTTCACCAAAATAAACCACAAAATATGAAGGTGCTTTGTGTGGGGGTAAAAGAGTGGATCCTCTACAACTTCCTAGGGTTTCACCTAGAAGGGAGAGGGTTTTATTTCACCTCTAGGGGCACCTAATCTTGCAATTCAGTTAGATATTTAGGGGTTGAGACCCTAAGGGGAGTGAGATCAGTGCGAAAGTGTTGAAATGTGTTATGGAAATGTACTACTTAACCTAAACTGATCTAGCTTATGCTACTAGAAAACACATGATGTAATATAATAGAAATGAAAGCAATAAGAATAAAGTAACCTAACAGAACAGAGAAGTGCACCTGGAAACCGAAGAGGGCTGGAACTAGGATTGTGGAAGTCACTGGAAAATCAAAGTTTTGAGTTTTTTGGGACACTTACACCTAGTGGGGCAACCTAGTCCCTTTTCGGGAAATCTGCTCCAGGAGTCATTTCTGCCAACTGGGTCCTCGAATCTCTAACTTTCAATGTCGAAAAGCCTCAATGGGACTAGGTCGCCATTATGGGTGACCTAGTCCCTTTCTGCTTTTCTGAGAAATCGAAAGTGGACTTAGGTGCCTTAGGTTTGTATTCTGCTTCTCCGTAGTAATCATGTCCAAAACCTACAAAATAACTTGCAAAACATAATGTATTTAGGTTTATAATGTGGGGTTTTCCTTGGTCAAACCCCTATTTTGTATTTAAACTTGAAATGAAATGGAAATCTACATAAATCCTAGCCCTAAGTGTGTCTAGAACTAGGAAAACCTGAAGCAAAGTAAAACCCTATTCTATTGTGCTAGAATAAGATGTATGTAAGATATTTGAAATGATGCAAGACTCTAAACCCTAGAAATCCTACAACATTGCAAATGAAAACAACAAGGAATGCAAATGGGATGCAAACCTCAAATCTGCAAGTGGGTTGAAGATAGAAGATGGAGGCACTTTGAAATCAATCATTAGGAATGATTTGGTGGATAGTTGCACCTCCTCAACCTAGATTTATCCATGAATCTCCATAGACATCTATCTTCAACCTTTTCAATGTGTGATGTTGGATGTGAAGTGAGATTCAAGACCTGCAAAAAGCCCTAGTTTGTTGTCTAAAAGCTTCAACTTTTGTTATGTGATAGATGAGTCTTCTTGAGGAAGATATTTTTGCACTTTATTTTGGAGTTCAAGAAGTTATGATTAAAATTATTTATAAAATAAATATTGTACACATTCAAATGTAACTCTCGATGTTATTATCATTTTTTATTTAATATTGTGCAAATGTAAATTTTATTTAGTTTTTAGTATGGCATTAAAGCCTAGGAAACATTTGGTGAAGGAAAATAATTTATGTAAGTGAAGATATCAAAGTTGTGAATGAGCATCTAAAGTAGAAGATATCAGTGGAGGAATTTGTTTCAAAACCAAAAAATGGTAGATTATGAAGTTTGTGCACATTAAGTTTTTATTTCTTTTTCCAAGCATAGTTATCGCAATGCCAAAGTTAATTGCTATTGATTATAAAAAAATTTTTAAAAAATCTACATTCTGAAAGGTGGAAAATTGTTGTTACTTATGGTTTAGGACATAGAACAACAATCTTCTTCACTCTCATTCAAGGAAACCCTAGAGATCTCAATCCCAAGATGAAGTAGGGTAAAGAGGTCTTGCAATAGGGTGTCCTAGGGTCTGATTAGAAACTAAAGAGGGTTTCACCACCAAGCTAGGGCTTGGAAAGACTAATGAAATGCAAGACCTAATTATGAAACCTAATGATATGCAAGACTTAATTAAATGACCTAGAAATGCATGTAAATTAGAATGTAAAACTAGGAGATTAGAGATGTGCACCTAGGAATCTGTAGAGGCTTGAATGAAGTACTGAAATGCTTAAAAAACTAAATTTAATGTTTACTGGGACTCATACGCTAGGCTAGATGATTTAGTCTCAGGTTAGGGTTTCTGGGCAAGAACAAAAATCTAGCAGAGATATGTTTGGAACTCACATGCTAGAAATTGTGTATCAATCCAATTAGGTTTTTTTGGAAATTCAACTTGTCTAATTGTGCTCTTGGTTGGGTGCATGGAAATGGGTAGCAATTTCGTGGACACCTTTCAAAAAAACTTTTGAAAAGTAATAACGTGAGCGCATTATAACGCGCTCGCATTATTGCTTGTTAAAAGCAACAAAAAAAGGTGAAAACCTGTCATTGTTATTTCGCCTATTTTTTTCTTGTAGTCCCAGCCAAAACCCCCATACTTTCATGCTCACATTCTAGGAGGAGAAATTCAACAAATTTTTTCACCAACAATTTCTATTTCTTTGCAACGATGGCGCCACGACGACAAGGAGGTGTGAGAGCTAAGGATTTTGTGGTTTTTGTTTTGAATTTGATATAATTTTTTTTGAATTTTTAGGAGATGCAAATCAACCTACAAACCCTCAAGATCCTCAACAGGAAGACCAACCGAATGCTCAAGATCAAAATCAACCACAACAACAACTCCTCCACCAATCACTCAACCCCCTCCTGAAACTCAACAAAATTTAATGAGTGAAATTGAGAACAACACAAAACAAATTGAGGATTTGATCAGTAGGTTGAGTGATCCAAATGGTTCAACCACAGAAAGAATGACCTTAGCAAATTCATTGAAAGATATGTTAAAAAATGTAGATTCAATTAGCAAACAAATAACTGGATGGCAAGATAGAAAGCAAGTGGCTAGGGATTATTATACAAATAAACTATCATACAAAGATGTAAAGGATTTAAAAATTACAAAAGGTGATTTGTGCTCATTATTCACCGACCCATGCACAAATCAAAATCTTACCCTTAATGCGAAGAGGTTTCCTATCCATTGGTGCCACCACCAACAGATTAGGGACCAGTTTTATGATAGGTGGTACATGGTCTTTGATTACCCATCATGCAACAATTGCGAGATCCCGTAATATTTCCTTAGGAAACTATAAAATGAGTTCATATTGAACAAAATGCCAAATTATTTTGATATGACGGATTTCTAGGGGAGAGGTGGGGGTTCAGCTCGAGATAGACCGAGTGCACAACCAGATCCTATGCGGAAAGGTAGATGAGCTCTCGTTAGGCCACCTCATGAGCACGTTGTTATGCCTTCCATCACAAAGGAAAGTGCTGAGGTAGAGACATAGCAAGTGTTCAGTACTTTGACCCAGAGTGTCATCCATCATACTAGCCCTATTCTACAGCGCCATCCAAGGGAGTCTTCGAGTGGTGGTCGTCGAACACATATGTGTCAATCTTGTGAGGCTACTTGTTCATATGACCCCACCGACACTCAGGAGATTGGTACGTAGGATCCGTCTGCAGCTATGGAGATGGAGAGGGTGGCTGACATTTTTCATGAGGCATATGGCATTGATAGTCAAGTAAAAGTTAGTGCATGTTCATTGAATTTAATTTATTAAATTTTGATTTTGAAATGCAAGATTAACTAAAAATGTTTTATGATTTTAATAAAATTACAGGGTCATAGTGTTGAGACTGGATACACTGGCCCCCCACCAACTAATTTCTGCAGTACACCTATCGTTGGGGTATGTAACTAGTAAACAATTATAAATTTATTGCATGTTAATAGCATTGTTTTACGAATGGTAATTTAATATGAGATTTTGGATGTTGAACAGACTAATATTGGATATTTTGATGGAACACTTCCCAGTGACGATGGATTTAATCAAACTTGCACGGAGGTAATAGAATAAATATTTTAACTAATGAATCAAGTACTTAATAGATTTGTGTAGTTTATATGTGCATTGTTGATTACATTGAATAATTTGTTGTTTTATTTTCAGATGATGCAAGCCAAAACACCTACGAATGTGATGAGGGAAATGGTTATTGATGTTTCATATGCTATACAATCCTCGATGGCTCTGACAGGAGAGGTATGAGGAAAATTAGAAAATTTACATTTACATTTGTTGTTATAGATGTTCGTTAGTGAAAAATCAAACCATTATTGATTCATGTAGTTTAATTTCTATTTGTATGGTTTATGCAGGGCTTGATCACACCTAAGCATGGGCGTGAGAATATTTCCCCCATGGAGAGAGATCATGAGATGGCAGTAAGTGATTATTTTGTCAAATATATCATTTTTTATCATATAATTTCTATATATTCATGTCTTTACTTCTTATTGTAACAGTTAAAAATTCACCATGAACTAAACCCTAGGAGGAGTAGTAGGAGCACTCCTCAAGCACAGCAAAGATGAGTGATAGACCTATCACCATCCGATCGAAAAGGAAAGGGAAAGAATTTATTTATAGGGCATGGAGAGCAATGACTTTTGATTCCAGAGCCCTTTGTTGTATGCCTACATGGTAATTTTGTACATATTATTATTGGACATATTTGAAATTGTATGCCTCTATGGGATTCTTGTAAGCCTATATGGATATTTTGTACATATATTTCATTCTTATACCAACATATATTGATGTATTCCTACATTGCTATTTGGTTAATACAAATATCTTTTATCGATGCATGTCCATATTTGCATTCTAAATTGATGGTTCAATAGATATGATTTACGTGTATTCAAGTGTATACTTTACAACTTACGTGTATACTTTGTAACTTACGTGCGTTATACTTTGTGGCTTATGTGTTTTCATGCGTATACCTTGTATTCGTTCATATACTTTGTATTAATTTGTGTATACTATGTATTCGTGTGTATACTTTCTGAGGCTTATGTTTTTTTTAGTACTTGTGCTTCCCTTATTAACATGTACATGCTTGAATTATTCACGTGTCTAATTATTAATTGGTTAGCCCTAGCATTGATCATTGTTGTCCTTCATGATTTATCTTGAATATTAATTGATTGATGCTAAAAACATTATCTAAAAGAAAAAAATGTGTTTACAATTGGCATTCCATGAAATGATTCATAAAAAGATTCCAATATGTTCTTTATCTAAAAGCTGGAGGTTGTATCAAGTACGAGATCAGTAAGTTTGTATCAAAAATCTAAAAAATAGAGAATAGTGTGAATAATTCTTATTAGATCTTCTCTAAAAGTTCATCAACAACCTCCATTTGAGCCTCTCAAATATTTACATAGTTTTTTACACCCTTCTCTAACTGATCCACGCCCTCAACTTACTAAAAACCAACTTTCAAAACAAGTAACCGTTGCATTTCAAATTTGTTGCTTTAAGCAACTTACAAATTTGCAACTTTAGACTCCTCCAACCTAATGAGTACATCTAATGACCTCTAAACAAACACAAATGGCATACAAATAGCCTTATTACATTGACAAAACTCCATTCTTTCACAATCATATACAAATTCACAAATTTGCCTTCAAAGGCTACAAAGACAACTTCTAGTGCAAGATTGAAATTTTCACATTTTTTATCACTAGACCCAAAATTCACCCTAAAACATACCTAATGGTCTTAATTGACCTTATTCAAGACAAAGCATGCTCAAAATACCCACAACAACCTATTGACCAACCTATTCACCATCAGATAATCACTAAAACCATTGAACTAGACCTTCTTCATCAAATGGAGGAACAAGGTGCTCTGCACCAATGATCATACGCTTTTTGTGTGGAATACTCAAACTTCTCAACCATCATTTGTATGTTTCTCTTTTCCAGTGTTTTGCATGCCATCATAAGGGATCAAGTCAGTTGAACACAAGTTGGATCAATTCCACATGTTTGGGTGTGAAAGAGGACCATGCCTAGCGTAAACCTACCTATTGGGACACATTGGAGCGGTTAGTTTGGTCACACAAATTGCAAAATGAAATTTGCACCACTTTGCAACTTTGCACAGCTTGAATTAGACACTTTTTCCATCAATTGAAAATCCATCACCATGGGAAAACCACTCCGAGATAGCCAAAAATAAGAGAGGTTTCTGTAGAGGGTCCCAACACAATCTTGTAGGATCAAATGGGAAGTTTCTAAGAATTACGGTATCCGAGTAATAGCATGTTGAAGTTTCCAACCATTTTGCACTTTAGACCCTTAAGGGATCGATCTGGTGGAACGTAGCTCGGAGTGATTTCGCATGTTTCAGCGTGAAAGAGGACCATGCCTAGTGTAAACATACCTATTCAGACACATTGGAACAATCCTCTTGGTCACACGATTTGCAGAGCGAAAGTTGCACCACTTTGCAACTTTGCACAGCTTGAATTTGACACTTTTTCCATCAAGTGAAAATCCGCCGCCACAGGAAAACCACTTTGAGATAGCCAAAACTGATAGAGGTTTTTGTAGATGGGCCCAATGCAATCTTGTAGGATTAGACAAGAATTTTTTAAGCATCACGTTATTCAAGTAATAGCATGTTGAAGTTTGCATCCATTTTGCACTTTGGACCCTTAAGAGATCGATCAAGTGGAACGTAGCTTAGAGCAATTCCGCATGTTTTAGTGTGAAAAAATAAAATTCCTAGCATAAGCATACCTATTTGGATGCGTTGGAGCAGTTATTTTGGTCACACGAGTTGCAGAATGAAATTTGCATCACTTTGCACTACTTGCATTTGACATTTTTTCCATCAAGTGAAAATCCACTGTCACGGGAAAACCACTCTAAAATAGCCAAAACCGAGAGAGGTTTTGTAGAGGGGCCCAATGCAATCCTATAGGATTAGACGATAAGTTTTTAAGCATCATGGTATCCGAGTAATATCATGTTGAAGTTTGCAGCCATTTTGCACTTTGGACCCTTAAGGGATCAATCTGGTGGAACATAGCTTGGAGCGATTCCATGTGTTTCAATGCACAAGAGGACTATGCATAGTATAAAAATACCTATTTGGATGTGTTGGAATAGTCCACTTGGTCACACAAGTTGTAGAGTGAAAGTTGCACCACTTTGCAACTTTGCACAGCTTGAATTTGACACTTTTTCCATCAAGTGAAAATCCGCCGCCACGGGAAAACCACTCCAAGATAGCTAAAACTGAGAGAGGTTTTTGTAGAGGGGCCCAATGCAATCCTACGGGATTAGATGAGAAGTTTCTAAGCATCACAATATCCAAGTAATAGCATGTTGAATTTTGCAGGCATTTTGCACTTTGGACCCTTAAGGGATCGATATGGTGGAATGTAGCTCGAAGTGATTTCATGTGTTTTGGTGTGAAAAAAGACCATGCCTAGCATAAACATACCTATTCGGATGTGTTGGAGCAGTTAGTTTGGTCACATGAATTGCAAAACAAAATTTGCACTGATTGCATTTGATGCTTTTCCATCATGTGAAAATCCATCACCATGGGAAAACCACTCTGAGATAGCCAAAACCAAGAGAGGTTTTTGTAGAGGGTCCCAATGCAATCTTGTAGGATTAGATGAGAATTTTTTAAGCATCACAGTATCCAAGTAATAGCATGCTGAAGTTTGCAGCCATTTTGCACTTTGGACCCTTAAGGGATCGATCCGGTGGAACATAGCTCGGAGCAATTTCGCATGTTTCAGTGCAAAAGAGGACCATGCCTAGCATAAACATACCTATTCAGATGCGTTGGAACAGTTCGCTTGGTCACACGATTTACAAAGCGAAAGTTGCACCACTTTGCAACTATGCACAACTTGAATTTGACACTTTTTCCATCAAGTGAAAATTCGCCGCCATGGGAAAACCACTCCAAGATAGCCAAAATTGAGAGAGTTTTTTGTAGAGGGGCCCAATGCAATCTTGTAGGATCAAACAAGAATTTTCTAAGCATCACGGTATCTGAGTAATAGCATGTTGAAGTTTGCAACCATTTTGCACTTTGGACCCTTAAGGGATCGATCTGGTGGAACGTAGCTCGGAGTGATTCCGCGTGTTTCGCTGTGAAACAAGATGATTCCTAGCATAAAAATACCTATTTAGATGCATTGGAGAAGTTAGTTTGGTCACACAAGTTGCAAATCAAAAGTTGAACCACTTTGCAACTTTACACAGCTTGAATTTGACACTTTTTCCATCAAATGAAAATTCGTCGCCACAGGTAAACCACTCTGAGATAGCCAAAACCGAGAGAGATTTTTGTAGAGGGGCCCAACGTGATCCTATAGGATCAAACAAGAAGTTTATAAGCATCATGGTATCCAAGTAATAGCATGTTGAAGTTTGCAGCCATTTTGCACTTTGGACCCTTAAGGGATCGATCCTATGGAACATAGCTCAGAATGATTTCTTGTGCTTCAGTGCAAAAGAGGAATATTCCTAGCGTAAACATACCTATTCGGATCTGTTGGAGCAGTTAGTTTGGTCACACGAGTTGCAGAGCGAAATTTGCACCACTTTGTAACTTTGCACAGCTTGAATTTGACACTTTTTTCATCAAGTGAAAATCTGATGCCACGGGAAAACCACTCTGAGATATCCAATATCGAGAGAGGTTTTTCTAGAGGGGCCCAACCTGATCTTGTTGGATCAGATGATAAATTTCTAAGTGAAATGGAATAATATTTATGGGGTTTATGTTGCTACCCCTATAGATTTTGATGGAAAAGGGCATGAAAAATGAGGTTTCAGCCTAGAGTTTGATCAAAAATTGCTTGTAGAGGTTGGGTGATTGTCTTTTGAGTTTTTTCAGGCGATTTTAAGAAGGTCTAAGGTGGTGGCATGTTCTGGTGAGGTGTGGAACCATTCCTTTCAATAAACCCTCCTTATACTAGCATAAAATAAGGGTTTTGGTTTGGCATGGTGGAGTGAGTTTGTCCTGAGATAAATTGTGGATCTGAGGGTTTGGATACATGATAATTGCTGCCCCAACAAGTTAAGGAGGTTCTTGAATGTTTAAAGGTATCTTCCTTTGTTTCTTGAATTCCCCTGCACAAATAAACACACACACCTAAAACATCCTAATTCGACCTTACATGCTTTATATCACTTCTCTAATCACCTAATGACCTCTTTGAGATTTTGAATACATTACATATGACCTTTAAATGACCTTTTTCACATTGTTTACATTTCAAAATTCAAATTTTTCAAATTTGCCTATTGAAGGCATTTATAGAACAAGGTGCTACTACACCAAACATGAACTCCAAAATTACAATATTTGAGTAAATCTCATTATGTAAGTAAATCTCATTACAATTCCTTAGGTACTTCATTCTCATAGATATTTTACAAGTTCACTCATACATTCGAGATTCTCTTTAAATGTCTACATCATAGGTGCTCGTTATGAGGTTAACTTCAATTGAGTAACTTCATATTCCCTCGCTAAGCTTCACACACTCTTTTATAATGGCTTGAAATAAAAATTGAGATTTGTCAAGATCATCGAAATAAGGATGTTGTGTTGCTTTTTTGGCTGAGATTCTCTTTGATGGCTCATAAATCAGCATTTTTTGCAATGAGAGATCAATCAATTTTTAATAGTCTACTTACAAATATGCAAAGTAAAAGATAAAAAGAAAAAGCATCCAAAATGGAAATGAAATAAAAATAGATGGAAGGCACTTATAGATAGGCATGCAGGTCTCACAACTTAGTCACTCTTGGTCATACATCTTCACTGGGAATTCCAACATACCTATTGCACACAACACCTCTCATGAATAGAGTAGGTTGAAATTTCAGATGCTCTTATAATGTCTACATCATAGCTGCTCATGATAAAGTTAACTTCAAATGAATAACTTGAAATTCCCTCACCAAGCTTTGCACACACTTTTCTAATGGCTTAAAATCATGATTGAGATTTGTCAAGATCATCAAAATAAGGATGGTGCATTGCTTTTCTAGCTAACATTCTCTTGGATGGGTCATATATCTGCATTTTAACAAGGGGACACCAATCACTATTTAGTATGTTACTTACAAATACATAAAGTAAAAGAAGATGATAGCATTGGCATCAAACAAATTAATGTGCATACAAGTACAAATTAATAAGAACCAATGTGCATATACTTACAAATTAATCCAACGAACCATCTGGGTTTGCTCTACTCTTTGTTGTGTCAAGTATTGCCTCATGGTCAGACTCACAGACCTTCCACAAGGTCTTCTTCAAAGGTCTACACCCATATTTGGTCAAAGAAACATTGGATTCCATGACAAGGTTCGAGTAAAAAAGAATCTTACGATGCGTGTCAAAGTCCTAAAATAGCCAATGTTTAATACTTGAATGTGGGTACCTTCTAAGCCATGTTCCAGTAACCACAACTGAGCCTGTAGGGTATTCGATATTTTCTCCATCTATAACTAGGGCCTCCAATTTATTTTCGGCCTCAACACGATGACACAAGTAATAGTTTGTTCCCTCTTCATTGTCTTCACCTGCAATAATTGCATTAACATGCCCTACATTGATATGTGTAGAAAATATCATGAAATTTGTCAACATTATGAATACAGTATAAAGTAAGATAGCGATATGGAATTTCAACAACTAAGAAAGTAGATATATTACCTAGTTGAACTAGATCTGATATGTGGTCAAAGTTGACCGATGATTCCATCTGTGTCAGTTTCAATGTTGTCAGAGGGTGATTCGTGTGAAGTGGGCTAAGATAACTTGTCAACCATTTTTCAACCCACTCCCCTAACTCAAAATCATTCCAGGCTTGCATTGTACATGAAGAACAAAGGCTTGCCATCTTTCGTGTATCGATACTCCATGAACCTACATTTGAGCTAAGGAAAGAGTGTACCTCACTCGATCATGTTAGTGTACAATATTCCTCATATGGTGCAACGTTAGTATCATCCATCAACCAAAAAAACATACGACCTAAAGGCGTGCCTTCATTACCTGGACCCATCGAAGAATTACACCACTCAACGATTGATTTTGCATCTGTCAACTTTGCACTATCTTTATAATTTAACTCTTCTCGTGCTAATTCTTTTTTCACGCATGTTCCTACACCATCATGCTCCCCCTTTGCATGTCCGGCCTCACAAAATTTCCACATATGTTGAACACCTGTAATTACATGCATCCTGCACAACCAGTAGAACATGCACGAGTTCTTGAACTGTGTTGCACAGTTATCAGACCATATTATATGTTGGTCATATTTTATGCCCCTCTAAGCCAAACCATTGTAGAACATCTGGAAGCAACCTTGCATGAACTCTAGAGAATGTGTGTGATCATCACTAATGTAAAAGTAGTACTCCCTCAATACCTTCCTTTGGTCATCTGTACTATCAGATGCATGAATGAATTCTATGTGCACAAATATTGAAACCTGTGTGGAATTGTAATACTGTTCCTGCACCTCATGTTGTAGTTGTAGAGTGTAGTACTCCATAAATTCAAGCACATATACTATGCTTCCAACTGAGAAGGTGTCCTTGCATAGCTTGAATTGTGTGTCCAACCATCGGGCTCTATGGGTATGCATTGCATACTCAGACAGTATGTTGTCATGAAACATGGACATAAACTGGTACACTAGAATCTTCTCAATAACCAAATCACACCTTTTTGCTTGAGACCCATCTTTTGTAGCATATACCACTATTTTATACTTCCCGAACTCTACTAGTTTTTGTCCCACCTCATCTGTGCTCTCCATATGTTGACATACTGGCATACACTGGAAGCCATCGCAATGCTCGCATGAACCATCCAAGCATTTTATCCTATAGAATATCTGGCCATCCTCTATTTCACATAAAAAAATTGATAAGAACTCTCTTGAAGATTTTGGTGGGGCTTCTATGCCACAATCCTACAAACATCGTTAGTATACAAATCTACACATATAGAACGATAAACATCATAATGGTTAGAAAATTCAATATGTAGTATTCAACAACAAGTAGTGCGTGTGTGATTTATCTTGACATAAAAAGGTTTAAGCATTTCAAAAAATCTTTGAGAAATACTAATTTGAGGATAATCATTTTCAAATTTTCAAAAAAATTGGGTTTGAGTCATATCCAAAAAATGCTTTGGATGTGGCTCACAATTTTGACTACCGATTCTCCTTCTTACCACATCCCTTTGATTCAGAGATGGCCTTGTGTTATTCTTCCAATACTCTTCAATTAGTGTTCTCAAGGCTTTGACAACTTCTTTATCTTTTCATGACAGTCTCCCCGAGAATGCCCATAATTCATTTGAATCATTGCCCTCAATTCTTTGTCGCCTTTGAATGGATCTTGATAAAAAAATTCTACTAATTCTCATTTGTTCACTCATATTTTTAATGAGATGAGCTCTCTTTGTTTGATAGCTTACCAAAGTCGATGTAATGACACATCGGGTGACATTACTATCCTTTGAGCTTGAGGTCTTACCCACACTCTCATAAGCATCCATTAGATTCTTCACAATAGTGTCTTCACTCGATGCATTCGATGTTCTCAGCCCAAGAGTCTTCATGATGTTCCTATACTTTACACCCCACATCATTTCAACAAATAGTTGACATCTTGCAATCTCATTTAGCCTTTCAAATAATCGTTCCAAAATCTTATCAGCATATCTTCTACAAGTTCGTGTTGAAATCTTACCTTCCATGTGCTGCAAAATCTCATCATCAATATTAATCAAATACTTTGGCTTTCTATGCAAAATTCTAGGTGGTGTTATCCTAGGTACATACATCTCAACATTAGGAATTTCATCAATATTTAACTGAGGTGGGATAGATTGTGTAACTTTGATCGAGGGTGGAGAAGAAGACATACCTTGAGGTTCACATGGGGATGATGGCATACATTCTTCTTCAAATCCGAGTGATGATGTACTCTCAACTTGAGATGTGTTGGATGGTGTCCAGCAATATTCACTTGAGGTAGATGGTGTCCCTCCATATTCACTTGTAGTAGATGGTGTTCATCCATATTCACTTCTGCTAGATGGTGTCCCTCCATATTCGCTTGTGCTTAAGGGTGTCCCTTCATATTCACTTGTCGTAGAGGGTGTGTCTCCAACTATGGTATCTGAATTTTTCTTACGATGATGCTTTCGCATTCGTGCCTTTTGTGCTTCCAATTCCCCTTCTTTTTTTTACGGTTGAGGTTCCTCCTCAATTGGCTTGTTTTCGTCAATCATTTCCAATTTCTTCTTTTCACAATATGCCGCCACCCGAACTCTCTCCTTTTCTTTGAAGGTTTCATTCTCTTCGTTTGTTAGTTTCCTTTTTTCCTTTTTCTTCGGCATGGCAGATAATTTTATTTGTACCATGGTAATGAGATGAATATTAGTTCCTAAAAAATGTATCCATTCAAGTTAACTGAAAAATAAATGTCATTCAAGGCTTCATTTAAATAATACTTACAATCATCTTGTACAAAAGTTAACCTAGCATACACAAATGTGACATGATTTTTTTCAATCTAGAATTCCTTAAAGAAAAGTGGTAACGTTGCATGCCATGATTGCAAGATAGGCTCAAAATGGAAGCATGGACATTTACAAAAAAAATTGCACTTTTTAGCAAAGTTGTGAAGAGATAAGTTAGTTAAGAAGTTACAAAAATAGTTAGATACATTGGGGGAGTTGACTTTGAAGGGAAATAAGATAAATATCATGTAAGTTACAATCATAATGAGTGTAATTGCATTGTGATTGTTTGATAAGTTTGTGGTGTAGGAGCACCTTGACAATCTATGCTTCCATTTTGAAATTTGATTCAATTTTTGGTATCTCCATGTTGTAAGAGGGTTGTTAAAGACATTTTCCATGTATGGGAATCATTAGGAGGTTTAATGTTTAAGTCCTATGTATATTTTGTAAAGTTTTCACTATTTGCAAAAGTTGCACAAATACAAATTTCTGAAAAGTTACAAAAACTGTCAAATAGGGAAGGTGAAAAGTCATATGGGCTTATTTTCGCTTGGAGGAACTTCTAGACTCTTGTCTTGCACTTCCATTTACAATTTCTAGACTCTAATTCAACCACCTTTATTTCATCCCTAATACAACTTCTAGACTCTTGTCTTGCACTCACCCAAAGACCTTAAGACATATTGTCACCAAAGTATATTTTGAAACATGGTTGTAGGTGCCCCTACACCATGGGTTTCGAATACTGCAAGGGTAAGCATGCTCAAAGGATGAATTCTGGTGAGATATTTGGAATGTGTATTTTGTTTATTTCAATCAATAAAATTTTGATTATAGTGTCTTGGATGTCTGGATAAATTTTGGTAGTTACCTTCCATGATTTGTTGTTATTTTTCCATGTAAGTTACAGCATTGAGTTCTTCAATTAGTGAATCATGAACGAATTGAATGGTTATGATTTTCTAATCAGCTTTATGCTATGTTACAATCAATTTTATGATGGTTAATCTATTTTTTGAGTCTAAAAAGGAGTTGAAACCAAGTTATAATGTTTTGTGGAAATATGAAATCAAGTGAAATTAAAGGATTTTGATGAAAAGATGATTGAGTTTTGTTCGTTGATCTTCTTCAATTTAAGTTAGGGTCAGAAGTACCCTTGATGATTTGCGGATCCTAGTAGATGCTCTGCATCGAGTTTAAAATGGTAATTGGCAAGTGTATATAATTGTGTAATTTAAAATGTGCATTGACAACATAAGGTTATAATGACAAACAAAAATGAAAGCAAGCCATAATAGAATGAAAGAAAATGTGTAAAGACTTCACATACCTAAAAAACTAGACTTTCAAATGGATGAGTTCAAGCCAATTATGTAGGCTTAGCTTCTTCTTTCTTCAAACTCCACAATAATTTGACTTGTTCAAAAGCTTGTTCCCCTCCAAACTTCAATTGTATATTAGTTTTCAATGGAATTCAAACTTCAATTGATATTATATGTCTTTCAACGTGGAAACTCTTCTATTTCATGCAAAGGTGGTAGAAAAATCATGGAAAAGGTGATGGAATGTGAAAAAAATGCTTGCACACTTCACAACGTCATCAAAAAGCTACTTTTTATCGGAGCACGCACAGAACCAAGAGAATATGCAGACTGTGGGCCTTGACATCGCAGGTATATTGAGTTTTTTTACCATTTTTAGTGGAATAATAAACACGCTCGCGTTACTTCTTCCTAAAGCGGTAACATATCTACTTCTTCAAAACGCGCACGCGTTATATGAAATATGGTTTTCTTAATATATTTATTTTCTCCCTCTTTGTCTATACCCTCTATCCTAATTCTATATCTCTCCCCTGCACCCTTATAGTAGAGGAGATAGAGGTGAGTGTGTGTGTGTGTGTGTGTGTGTGAGAGAGAGAGAGAGAGTGGGAGAGAAAGAGAGAGTGGGAGAGGGAGGAGGAGGGAGAGGGAAGGATGGAGAGGGAAGGATGGAGAGGGACAGTGGGAGAGAAAGAGGAAGTGGGAGAGAAAGAGGGAGAGGGAGGGAAGGATGGAGGGAGAGGGAGAGGGTTAGAAAGATATAGTGGGACAGATGGAGATAGATAGAGAGGGAGAGACGGGGAGAGGGGGAGAGGAGGAGAAAGAGAGAGTGGGAGAGAGGGAGGGAG